>BQKN01000250.1:75947-133639 GCA_022839385.1 Asparagus kiusianus
ACATATCTTATTGTATATCTCTTTGTTAGGATATATTATCTTGTGCTTGTTTATATATCCTTGTATATATTTCTATCATATAGGATATATCTCATTGTTCATATTGCTTATCCTAGCTCATATACATTGTCGCATACTTGCTAGGATAACTTGTTAATTAGTTTTAATTGGCATTTTAATCGGATTGGATTAGCATAAGACCCTAATCACCCCCCTCTAGGGTCTAACAATATCGCCTATAGAATCATGCTCTTCGTTCCCATTATCACCACCTATGTCAATCTTAGCGCTTTCATCCATATCCTCTGCGGAGGAAACTTTATAATCTACCTTTTCCTCATCATCATGCTCAGAGGAACTAATGGTCGTAGCCGGTCTAACCAAGAGCCCTGTTGTCGGGCTAAGCCTTGACTCACCAACCTGCGGCATCAATATAGAAGGAGAGGGAGGGTGTTGCTCCTCGTGCTCCCTTGGTGCTGATACCGGAGCTTGGGGAGAGCCCACTACTGGCCTAGATTCAGCATCCGTAGCTATCAATTCTTCTTCTTCCTCTTCAGGAGGATGATAAGAAGAAGCTTCACTGGACAAAGCAGGGCCACTTGAACGAAGCCTAGGCCTATGTGAAAGACCCACAATTGAAGGCTCTTGATGTTCTTCTTCTTCTAGAGCCTTGAAAGCATCGGCCATCAATTTTGGCTTCTGCTGACCTTTAGTTGGAAGGGACTCGATCATCAGCTTTCGGTGAGTCCGTTTCTCACACTGGCCAACCTCTTCTATCGTTCGAGCTCTTTTCCCGGTAGCTCTTGTTGAAGGAGCATAAGCCACTTGGGGTTCTTCCACCTGAACAGGCTCTGCTGCTTGTTCCTCCTCTTGTTCAGCAGACGGGTCCTTGAAATACAAATACTCGTCGATCCCTCTCAGACAAGAAGTCTTAGACCCTTGTAGGTGTCAAAAATTACCTATAGGTCCCCGCACACGGCTCGAGACACAGAGAAGATGATGAATGTCATTATCCGAGTCACAAAAGCTTAATCGACATTGACAAGTGGATGAAGTGAGTCAACAAACTATGCGAAGCAACGGAACTTCGGAATAATGGAAACACGAACTGATCGAGAGCTCTGCGTCACTTACGAAAGACGAAATACCCCCATGTCCTATCCACTCCACAGATGATTCAATCATGGGAGCTTGTAGATCTTCTTGATGGCTTTTCGACGCATCTTGAATCACATGATTCTGAGTTCGGACGATGAAGATATGGCTAAAATAGACAAGACGCATAGAACTACGTTCCGAGCCTCGACGAGACACCCAGAGGTGTCTCGGCCAGGCCGAGACACCACATGGTGTCTCGGCAAAGCCGAGACACCCCTTGGTGTCTTGGACCTTGTAGAGCTATTTTACCTATGATGCGCTTTGAATCTAAAGAAACTCAAAAGATGAAAGTTATAGATCTCCTTGTTAGATTTCTAACACATTTTGGATTAACTCATTCCAAGATCGTATGAGAGTGATAAAGCTAAAATACCAACTGCCTCAGAATTCTGAGACAGTGTTAGTGTCTCAGAGAAGAATAGAGATTTTTGCCATGATTCGATTCAAATATGAAAAAGCTTAAAAGACAAAAGTTGTATATATATTCGTCAGCTTTCCAACAAATCTTGAATCATATTATTTGGAGGTCATATGAGAAAGTTAGGACCAAAATACCCGAGATACCCAGAGGTGTCTCGGCCTGGCCGAGACACCCACTGGTGTCCGTAGCCCCAAAAACTGATTTTTGGCAGTTTTACGCTGTTTTGATGTTAACCGTTTGGATTTGTTCTAATTGATAAAATATCATCCAAGAACGTGGTTAAGTGTTTATAACTGAGGATAAGAGTGAACCAACGGTTCTTATCTAAAAACAGGGGTATCCGAAGCCTATAAATACAGTCTCAGGGCCTTTATTTTTTTAGATCTGGAATTCTCGAGCGTCGGCAAAGCCCTACTGAATTGAGGACTGAAGAGCCATGAATTTCATAGAGGAGGAGGAGATATCAACGAATTCTTCGGCATAAAGAAGAGGAGTTCGTCAGATCTGTAGCCCAGTTCCTTCCCTTGAGATTGCCTTGTTGCGGTGATCTCGAGAAGAGTGATTATCTCGCTGATGCTGAGATAATTACTTCGGTTTCTTAATTCCTTCACGAATCAATGAAGCTCCAGATTTGATCTGATCGTTTGGTGGTCCACGGATATCAACGTCCCCGTCACAGGTAAAGATCTCACGCTAGCAGCGGGCGATAAACACTTGTTGCATTTGTTTGAAGGAGATTATAATTTTAATTTTATTGTGTAAAGGCCTTATAAAAAGACTAATTTTTTTGAACTTATTGTAACGACTGAAGTTGTACTAAGTTATACAATAAAGAAATCGATTTCTTACCCAAACAAGCTGGCAACCACAGTAGGAGCCAACAGTCTCGCTATCGAGGTTGTTGTGCCGCAATCGACAATCAAGATCCTCGTGGCTGAAGAGGTCGAATACGAGTTCGACCAATAGAAGTTCGAGGAGTACGTCTCCTCCTCCTCCTCTAGATCTGCCTCTCTTCGCAAGTGTAGGAAGGCCTCTTCCTCCCGGAAGATCCGTTGGTCTTCAGATCTGAATATCCAAGAAGACGATCTCTCCGCCGCCGCTGCTGTAGTTTCACCTCGCGATGACCCGACGGTGTTCGATGAAGCCAAAGCCACAGATCTGGATACCGCCTCCATTAAGGAGTTGACTATTGAAGGTGTTCTAAATTTGTCGAAGAGGGCTCGTCAAAGGCATCATCAACGTCTTGCTCGCCAATTCGCTAAGGGTTTGGAGCAAGTGGATGGGCTCCGCTACCAAGCGGATCTGAAGTCCAGGAGATGCCAAATGGCTAAACTATCACCACAGCGAGCTTTGGGAACCTCCTCCCAACCACCTACTAACGAATGAGTTCGCGTCAAATGGAACCGTTCCACTCTTGAGGAATGCATTCAGAAGCGTCGCGCACTTCTTGCGCATGCCCAGATCCTTGTGCGAAAAGCACAAGAAATGCAAAAGGATGAGGCAGTTAAGAGATCGCCGAGATCCAAACAAATTTGGATGCCAAAGGCCAAATCAATGCCTAAGGCAAAAGCAAGCAACGTTGCTCCCCAGCCTTAGTCAACTTCGGATCCCGCTCCTTCTGCTACCACACCTTCGGTGAAACCCTACGACGATGTGAACCTCTCCAAATTTAGAATTTCGTTGAAGGGTCGCCTGGGTCCTTTACACGAAGATCAAGGCAAAGCACCTGTTAAGGAACGCTTGGGACCGTTGAAGGAACCCCGAGCAACCATCCAGACTGGGGGTCGCACACGACATCCTAACAAGTTGATTCTCGTAACTACCCGCGTGGAGATGCCTGCAAAAAACCAAGAGCCTGTTAAAATTTCATCCTCACACGGGTGTGATTCCAAACGTGTGCTTCCTGCTAAAGCCAATAAAATACTACTTATTCAGAAGAAGACGCATCGAACAGATGACAATGTTCCATCTGAGGAATCAAACCAACAGTCGATAGGTTACTCTGACTGTAACGTCGATGGGTTGTACTATTAGACTGGGGATACGAATAAATCTCGAAAGAGAAGTACCCGGGAAGTGAACTCTCACTGTCCGTGTACCAAACTTATCAGGGCAATATTATCAGCGTGTAGCTGCCCCAAGACCGCTCCACAGAGGGTCTCGGTATTCGAGAGGATCTCCAATGGAACAACTAAGTCCAAGCCAAAGCATTTTCATAAGAAACGATCAGTCGTTCAAGGTGACGAATTTCTGAAAGTTACGGTGAATATGGTTGATAAGAGAAAGTCGGCTCGACCTTCTAGCTCTGACCCCTTTGTATCGTATCGTCTGACTCGACTATGCGCAGGGACCACTGGACGTAGGGATTATCAGAGAATGCAGAGGGGATTATCGTCGGATGATAAAGTATCATATGCTAACTCTGCAGTCGCTTCTGACAAAATAGTATCCAGCCCAGGACAATCCCACAAAGTAATTATGATTAACACCGAGGAAGTAGCCAAAATAGTTAAGGATGCTCTAGCCAAGCAGAAGCAAGCATTTAAGTTCGAAATGGAAATGGCTATGCTGCGGATGAGGGAAGAGCATGACCAACAAATCCTAGTTTTTTCAAATCAGATAGGTGAATCCAGTCGTCGCAATGATATTAGCCAAGCGGTTAGCGATTCAGATGGGGATGAACACCTTAATACTGATAACCCTCTCGTTGATCAAAACACTGGGGATGGCCCCACTGAGAACAACAACACTGGGGGTGACCGCATTATTCCTCTCGGAAATTATCCAAAATAGGATATAGACGAGGACGAAAAGATTAAGGATCTCGAGAGCAAAATTGACGCTTTGATGTCTGCTCGAGAGGTGAAGAAGACCGGGATTCCGTGTCCTTACCCAAGAGAGTGGGATTTGATCCCGTATCCAGCAAAGTTCAACCTGATCAACTTCACGCTGTTCAACGGGAAGGGCTCGCCCACTCAACATTTGATCTATTTCAAATCCCACTTGGGCATGATTTCTGGCAACAAAGCCTTGATGGTTCGGTCATTCGTTGGCACTCTTCATGGGCCTGCTTTTGATTGGTACTGCCGTCTCAATCCTGGAAACATCAACAACTAGGACGATATAGAGAGCTTGTTCCTCGGCAACTTCTTTGATGACGACATTAAGATATCCATCAGGACACTCTTCGAGGAGAAACATGAGGACGGGGAAACGATCGACGACTTCGTCAAGCACTTTCAGAATAAGGCGATGAATTGTCGAGATTCGATCGCAGAGGACTTCATCCTCCAAATATGCCACAACAACCTCTCTTTGGACGTGTTAGAAGTTATGGGAGTAGTACCATCCAATACCTGAAAAGAGTTAAAAGTGCGCAGAGAGTGGGCCGAACACTTCCTCAGAAGGAAGAAGGCCAAGAGGGGCCAACCGACGGCTAATCCTCCGAACTCAAACTTCGCCTCCTGTAGTAAGGGGAAAGCACCTGTAGCAGTTGTTGACGTTAATCAGACGTCGCAATAACAACCCCAAAGACAGCAAAAGACTTCGGATCCAAGACTCCAAAAGGAGTACTCCTTCAAGGACGAAGACGTTTTAGCCATTTTCGAGTCCCTCCTTAAAAATAACAAGATCAAGCTACCACCTATCATAGATCAGGAGAAAGCTGATAATACTACAGATTCAAAGTACTGTGCGTACCATAGGAGGATCCTTCATCCTATCAAGGCTTGCTTCGCTCTCAAGAATAGCATCCAAACCTTGGTTGAAGCCAGCGTCGTAATGCTCAATTAAGTCGAACGAACACTCTGAAGAGTATACGAGTATAAACTACTTCTCAATCCTCCAACCGGTATATGAGGTTAAACTGCTCCCTGATACTCCAATAGGTATATGAGTCTAAATTATTTCTCACCTTCGACGGGAAGTTCCTGGAGAATTTTATACATAATATTCTTAAGGATAACCTGGTCATCCAACTGAGTTTAATATTAGACACAGTTTTGCAAAAAAGCTAGGGGTGGATAATTCATGTAACGGAAAGTTTCTGAAAGAATTCTACATAGTGTATTTTTAGGGATAACCCGATCACTACAAGAAGGTGATGAATAAGAAACTCCCACACAAACTCCCGCTACGTCTGTGCACCCAACATTCTCATTGTTAGGGTCTCGACATAGTATTCAGAATTTTAATCTCCTGATTATTGACGATTATCAAACCCCTCCGTATTATGTATTTGCCACTTAACACAGGAAACCCCCTTTGAGTGATTTGTACGATGAACACTCCTACAATAATTTGTACTCCCACTCTTATTGTTCACTTGGTCAAACCTTCCTATAGTTAGAGCCACAACTAAAATCCCCTCTCGATTCCTCCAACGAACGAGAGGTCCACGAATCGAGTGATCAAATCTTCCTACAGTTAGGATCATCTCAAACCTCCCACTTAGTCAAACCTTCCTATAGTTATGGCCAAAACCAAAATCCCCTCTTGATTCGTGGCCAAAACTAAAATCCTACAGTTAGGTCCACGAATCGAGCGATCAAACATTCTTACAGTTAGGATCATCTCAAACCTCCCACTCAGTCAAACCTTCCTACAGTTATGGCCAAAACCAAAATCCTCTCTTGATTCCTTTCATGAATGAGAGGTCCACTTTCAAATCAAGTGATCAAACATTCCTACAGTTAGGGTCACCTCAAACTCCCGTTTGGTCAAACCTTCCTACAGTTAGGGCCATAATCACAATTACTCTCGATAAATGAGAATTTACCTTTAGTTTGGTAATCAAACCTTCCGACAGTTAGGATTATCCGAATATTTTTTATTCTTAGAGTGGAGATCCCATTCTTAGTTTCACTCTTCAGATTCTCGAGGTGGAAATCCTACTTCAAGTCTTCTTTACAATTAGAAATAGAATATAAAATTCTTCCTTTCCAGTATCGGGTTTGTCTTTACCCCAAGAAAAGACACCACTTTTTTAACTCTCATAATCTATACTTAACACACGCGGGGAATTTTATCCCAAAGCCTAAGTAGGGATAAGTCAACGCCTAACACGCGTTGCCGGTTAGTCTTTAATGGTAAAAAGGACAAAAGCCTACATATTCGATATTGTGGCAGGTTATTATTAATAACATCATAATCCATGTCTCACACGTATGTGGAGTTTTATCCCAAATCCTAAGTAGGGATAAATCAACGCCTAACACGCGTTGCCGATTTAATCTTTTACCGATTGAAGAAGACACCAGAATACCAATCTGGGGTATTTTATCCCGAAGCCTAAGTAAGGATAAGTCGGTGTCTAACACGCGTTGCTGGTTAGTTCTTGACCGCAAAAGAACAAAAGCCTACATATTCGACATTATGGCAGGTTATTATTAATAACACCGTAATTCGTGCCTTACACACGTGGAGAATTTTATCCTAAATCCTAAGTAGGGATAAGCTAACGCCTAACACGTGTTACCGGTTTAGTCTTTCACCGATTGAAGAAGATACCAGAATCTAAATTTGGGAAATTTTATCCTGAAGCCTAAGTAGACATAAGTCAGTGCCTAACACGCGTTGTCGGATAGTTCTTGACCGTAAAAAAGGACAAAAAACCCACATATTTGATTTTATGGTAGGTTGTTATTAATAACACCATAATCTGTGCCTTACACGCGTGGGAAACTTTATCTCGACTCCTAAATAGAGACAAGTTAACGCCTAACACGCATTGCCAGTTTAGTCTTTCGCCGAGTGAAAAAAACATCAGAATCCGAATCTGGGGACTTTTATCCCGAATCCTAAAAAGGGATAAGTCAAGGCCTAACACGCGTTGTCGGGTAGTCTATTCCCGTGAGAAAGACGAAGTCTACGTATTCAATATCGTAGCACTAAAAGAGTTAACTCTTTTAGCATAACGTTACATGTGGAACGGACTTAAACAATCTGCATGCAAGCCCAATTCAAACAGTAATCGGTAAAGGCACATCAAATCCGTTGATGGTTGAGGATTTGCCAAAAATCCTGAGTCTACATCTGATACATGTGGTCAGGTAGTCTATTCCCGTGAGAAAAATGAAGTCTATGTATTCAATATCGTAGCACTAACTCTTTTAGCACAACGTCACATGCGGAACAGAATTAAACAATTCGCATGCTAGCCCGACTCAAACGGTAGTCGGTAAATGCTCATCAAACCTATTGATGGCTGAGGGTTGGCCAAAAATCTTATGAATGTGAGAGTCATTGATGCATCAGCCCCATTAGTTGGTCTCGTGACTCAAGCATCCAATAACTTTGGGATAATATCCATATCTGCAGACGAATCAACTTTAACAGTTGGTCCTGCATCCCTATATGTTGGAACCGCCATGCTCCAATACCTTAAGAGCTTAAACTGTGTATACTCCAGCAAACGTACGAGTATAAATTGTGTTAACACCGAGCGATCCGAAACCCAAGATCAATGCTGGTCAACGCGTAACCCTAGGTCAACGCCAGCCAACACGTTGCGATGAAAAATTAATGTTGGGCAATCCGAAACCCTAGATTAACACCAGTCAATGCGTAACCCTAGGTCAACGCCAGTCAACGCGTTATGATGAAAAGTCAACGTCGGGCGATCCGAAACCCTAGGTTAACGCCGATCAATATGTAACCCTAGGTCAACGTCAGTCAACGCGTTGCAATGAAATGTTAATGTCGGGTGATCCGAAACCCTAGGTCAACGCCGGTCAACGTGTAACTCTAGGTCAATGCCAGTCAATGCTTTGTGACGAAAAGTCAACGCCGGGCAATCCGAAACAACACCGTTCAACGTGTAACCCTAAGCCAATATATTATGGCAGAGGTAGTTAGTTCTAAGTCAACTCGATGACACGAGCCAAAATCAACTCACCAGTTTTTAATTTGAGACTTCAATGATGGCCAGATGATAAACGCAACGCCGAAAGAATTTTAGCTATTCATTAAATATCGAATAGACTAAAAATCAAAGGAGTCAAGAATCAAAGCTAACTACAAGTCTTTTTATATCGATTGAAGGTTGGACCGATTATATCCAAAGTATTCTGGGCTCATCTATAAAAGAAACGAGACTGAAACACTTTGGAGGGGGTATCTGTAGACGTTAAAAATTACTTATATGTCCCCGCACGCGGCTCGAGACACAGAGAAGATGATGAACGTCACTATCCCAGTCACAGAAGCTTAATCGACATTGACAAGCACATGAAGTGAGTCAACGAACCAGGTGAAGTAACGGAACTTCAGAATAACGGAAACACGAACTGATCGAGATCTCCGCGTCACTTACGAAAGACGAGATACCCCTCGTGTCCTATCCACTCCACAGATAATTCAATCATGGGAACTTATAGATCTTCTCAACAGCTTTTTGATGCATCTTGAATCGTATGATTCTGAGTACGGACGATGAAGATATGACTAAAACGGACAAGATGCGCAGAACTACGTTCCGGGCCTCGGCGAGACACCCAGAGGTGTCTCGGCCAGGCCGAGACACCCCTTAGTATCTCAAACCTTGTAGAGATGTTTTACCTATGATTCTCTTTGAATCTGAAGAAACTCAAAAGATGAAAGTTATAGAGCTCCTTGTTATCTTTCTAACGCATATTGGATCAACTCATTCTAAGATCGTATGAGAGTGATAAAGCCAAAATACCAACTGCCTCAGAATTCCAAGACAATATTGGTGTCTCGGAGAAGAATGAAGATGTTGGCCATGATTCGATTCGAATATGAAAAATCTCAAAAGACAAAAATTATAGATATCTTTGTTAGTTTTCCAAAGCATCTTGAATCATATTATTTGGAGGTCATATGAGAAAGTTAGGGCTAAATACCCAAAACACTCACTGGTGTCTCGGCCAGGCCGAGACACCCAGAGGTGTCTCGGCTAGGCCAAGACACCCACGAGTGTCTCGGCCAAGTCGAGACACCCACCGGTGTCCGCAGACCCAAAACCGATTTTTGGCAGTTTTAGTCTGTTTTTTGACGTTAACCACATTGATTTGTTCTAATTGATAAAATATCATCCAAGAACATGGTTAAGTGATTACAACTGAGGATAAGAGTGAATTAACCATTCTTATCCAAAAATAGGGGTCCCGAAGCCTATAAATACAGCCTCATGGCCTTTATTTTTTCAGATCCGAGCGTCGACGAAGCCCTGCTGAATTAAGGACTAAAGAGCCACGAATTTCAGAGAGGGGGAGGAGATATCATCGAATTCTTCGGCATAAAGAAGAGGAGTTTATCAGATCCGTAGCCCGGTTCCTTCCCTTGAGATTGCCTCGTTGTGGTGATCTCGAGAAGAGTGATTATCTCGCTGTTGCCGAGATAATTGCTTCGGTTTCTTGATTCCTTCATGAATCAACGAAGCAACGAAGCTCCGGATCTGATCTGATCGTTTGGTTGTTCACGAATATCAACGTCCCCGTTACAGGCAAAGATCCCACACAAACATCGGGCGATAAACACCCGTTGTGTTTGTTTGAAGGAGATTATAACTTTAATTTCATTGTGTAAAGGTCTTATAAAAAGACCGGTTTTTTTGAACTTGTTGTAACGACTGAAGTTGTAATAAGTTGTAATATGTTATACAATAAATAAATCGATTTCCCACCCAAACAACCCTCTCCTCGAAGCATGCATACGTCTGATCTCTTTCAGACAAGATGTATTCAAGTTGTATTCCAGATTCCGGGAGGCGGCGGAATACTAATTACAAAAACCTATAGAGGTATAAGAATTGAGTGTCTTGTGGGGAAGCTTGAAAATGGCCTTTGTACAACCGGCCACCGAATAGTACGAAGCCTGGCTACCTCATACAGATTGCCCACGATTACAAGCTGAGGTCAAGGACTCCTGACATATAGCTGGTCATATCCAAATTGATGAGCAAATCTGTATGGCTGATAAGGCTCAATGAAGCACTTTCCACCCCACCTGAAAATCAAGTAGCCTGGCCTTATATTAAGGAACCAACATAAAACACCCCCACTCAACTGAGTGAATCCGTTGGGGCCTGCTATGTCCTAAAACATTGCTCTATATATCCCACCTTCCAAATCGAGGAAGTAACGGAAAATGTGATAATGGGTGTCCCTTGTCAAAATCTGACGGATTCTGACCATATAAGACCCTTCACACTTTGCAGATTCCAGTTGTTGCATGAGTGGGATGAATGAGTCGCCTTGAGAAGAAGCCGCATTCATTAATGAGGGATAATAAGACACGTGCCATGCCATTAAATAAGTGTATGGCATTGGCACTCGAGGTTTGGGAGTCTTAAAAGTTTTGCCCTCCTTAGACTCTACTTCTGGGACTTGGACAAAATCCAAAGCCAACTCCCTCAGCCCACTCTGTAGATAGCACACCATGGCTGAAAGGAGATTCAACGGCTTCCCATGAGCCAAAAGAACCACGGGATAGATCACCTCCGCAACCAGGGCGTTAATCGGCCTAGTAGGGATGACGCACCGCTTCAACCATAACATTAAGAATCCTGCTAACAACGTAGTGTCAGAGATGGGGATCAGAGCTTGATAATGAAAGCTCTCGAACTCTGTGTAAACAGGAAAAATATCCTCTCTAGCCACATTTGTGTAGTGCGAGGTGACAGCGTCAATCCGGGCCTGGATCTCCTCCGGAGTACTGGCAGCTAACCTAGTCACTTGGGCTTCTTTCTTCGTCAGATTGTGAAACAAGTACTCAGCCCAAGAGAATTGTTTCACACTACCTCCACGGGCCCCTGATAGTTGAGTACAGATATGGAAGTTGTCAGGTCTCATGTTATGAGCCTACATCTTCTAATCTTGTTTTGATGATTACAAACAATTCCTAATGTTGTTTGTCTAGTGTTTATGTTCTCCTAAACTCAATCTAGCTTTACAATTTATATTGTTTAATTATCAATTTATTTAGCTAGTGTTTATATTGAGTTTAGTTGATTTGATTTATCTCTTTGCTCACACAAAACCTATTGAGCATATTGTATTTGCATACATTGTATAATTGGGTTGTGGGATTGTGTGACTTAGAGAGTGAGCCTACATTGAGTTCTCGTCTATTATAGAGAACAAATTTATTATATTGTGAGCTTCATTGTGAGATACATTTTGTAATACACTTGTACACCGAGAGGAGTGTGTGGTGAGAGACGGGGTCGTCCCAAGAGGAGTGGGGTAGGTGGTAATGCCTAGAGGTAGGTTATAATTCCTAACACTTGAGGGAGACACGGGCTAGAGACCAACACTTAAGGTGGTAGTGAGTGTGATTGCAAGAGTGTGGATTGTAAAGTTGTTGGTGAACTAGAAAACCGAGTGTGAGGTGTAAATATTATTCAGGTGAGCATAGAAAACCCGGTTGTGATAGTGGAGATCTCATCGAGGTGAGGAGCAGAGACGTAGGTCGTGGGGACCGAACTCCGTAATCATATTGTTTGTTTGTGATTGCATTTGCGCACTTATTTTTGTGTTCATATCTTATATCGTCTTTGTCTATTGCTTATTATTTATATTCCCACTATCTTGTTCGTGTTCATATTGGCCTTGGTTTATTATCCTTGCGCATATATTGTTCATATCTCTTGTGTTAGGATATATTTGTTAGTGAAGTTTTAATTTGGCATAAATCAGATTAGATTAGCATAAATCCTATTCACCCCCTCCCCCCTCTAGGGTTCTTTCCTAGTGGCATTAGGGTACTTTCAATTGGTATCAGAGCTTGGTGATCTTTGATTTAAGGTCTAATCACCTTGAGTTAAAGATCCAAGTTATATTTTTATGCTAATCAAGTTTTGAGATTTATTGTTGTCTTACTTGCATATAATTATAATTATGGATATGCATTGTGCACCTTGTTTAGGCTATGATCCTAATATTGTTACTCCTAGTATAGATAATTTCCCTTATGACCAATGGTGTTCTAGATTTAGTATCTTTGTTAGATCTAGACATTTTAATTTATGGGATATTATTGATAATGCTTATATTGTACCTACTTCGGAAAAATCCAAGTGGAGTAAAAATGATCATAGAATGTTTACAATGAATAAGTTTTTGTTAGAATTCTTGCTTAATGCTTTTGACTCATTCATTTCTAACAAATTTGTTCATTTTGATAGTGCTTACAATTTATGGAAATTTATAAAAGCACATCAAGGCAACTTGGAGGAAATCCGACGTAGTTTGGAGGATTCTTCTTCAAGTGATTGTGGAGCATCATCGTGCACACGGGCACTAGGCGATAGCCCTAGTGAGGTTTGCGAGTCTGAACCCGATAGTGAATCATCTATAGTTAATCTCGCATGTGCATATGAAAAATTAATGAAAGCTTACAACAAATTGCATCATAATTATGTAAATTTAAAAAGCAAGTATGTTGATTTGAAATCCGATCATGAGAAGCTAGTGTCCAAATTTGATGTCATTACAAAAGAAAATACTATGCTTAAAGAGAACAATGACTTGTTAAATTTGGAAAATGAAAAGTTGATCTCATCTATTACTAGCTTGACTCATGAAAAGAAAAATGCCATGCTAGAAGTAGTAGCTATTAGAAATGAATTTGATAACCATACATGCTCTACTTCTATTAACAATGCTAATATGAAAAATGATGAGTTGAATAACATTAAGAATCGCATTTCATCTTTAGATGCAACTCTTAATACATGCATTGTTAATCATGATAAACTTATGGATATGTGTGCCAAGACTAAGTCAAAATCATACACACACTATGCACACATGTACAACAAAACTTATAAGTGTTCTATTTGTGACCGTAAAGGCTATTTAGCTAAGTTTTGCTATGATGCACATAAACCTAAAAATGTTAATGCTCCTTGTGCATCTCATCAAGTTTCTTCATCACATTCACATGTACATGCACGCACTCATCATGTTCATCATAAGCATGCTCATGTGTATAGATGTGATCATTGTGGTAGATTTGGTCATTTGGCCAAATTTTGTTTTTATTTAAAGAGAGTTTCCTGTTTGCAAAATAATTTTAAAGAACAACCTATTTTTGCAAATAATTTCCGTACACCGCTACTTGGTCATAACAAATCATTTAACCCTTTTCATTACACTTATAGTAACCAGAAGGGTAATTTACACAATTTTTGTTTTGACCGTGTTCGTGCACTAAATTCGTCCAAATGGGTTCATAACCCTAGGGCTTTGAGCTTAAATGATAGGGGTCATGTCCCTAAACCTTTTGGTACCAAGAATATTTGGGTACCAAAACAAATTTGATTTTAAACCAAGAATTTTAGTGTTTTGGTTTTGAAAATTATGTTTTGAAATTTTTGAATATGAAAACATTTTTTTCTTGATCAAATCTTTTGTTTTCATGACTATTAGTTTTGTTTTTTTATTGAGAGGTTTGTGTTTATTTTACCCTCCGGATTTATTGGGTGTTTATTTCACAAATTATGTTTACCAGGTACTAAAATGATTATATGGGTTGAAACAAGCTTAAGAGCTTGATATGGTTGCCTCTCTTACTTTTTGAAAATCAATGATGGTTTGGTTTTTATGTTTTTAGATGATTTAATGTAATTTATGATTTTATTTGAGTGATTTGTTTTTATTTGAAAACTTTTTGCATGATTCTCATGTTCTTTTTCTTTTGATTTCATAAATCTACTTTTAAACATGGTTTTTATGATTGTATAATGAGACATTATTTCATTTTGACGTATCTACATGTGTTCTCATTATCTTTTTGTATGTGAGTTGTGCCTAGCATAATTTCATATATGCTTGCTCACATATACTTGCCTTGGTCTTCATTGCATATATTCCATAAGGCATTTTGATAGGGTGAGCCATTCCCTATATTTATTTTATACTCACCGTGCTTATTTGTAGGGGGAGCTTTCGCTCTCTTATTCTTTTGTTTCCCCATTTTGATGTTGCCAAAGGGGGAGAAACAAGTGGATTGTGAGTATATTTTAAGAGTATTGTGCTTTATTGCTTATTTTATATACTCTTTGTGTAGATTGTTTGTCATCATCAAAAAGGGAGAGATTGTTAGGTCTCATGTTATGAGCCTACATCTTCTAATCTTATTTTGATGATTACAAATAATTCCTGATGTTGTTTGTCTAGTGTTTGTGTTTTATATTTATTCTAGGCAAACAAAATGTTGGAGGATGGATGGAATCGAGCATTCACGATCATATCCAATGGAGGTTGACGGAATAGTGGTTGAAGCATTGTAATTCAAGTTGAAGATCCAAGTTCAAGCTTCATCCGCAAGTGTACCAAGATAGAGCTTCGTTGAAGATCACAAGCTTGGGTAATTTAGTTTAGGTTTTATATTATGTATGTTAAGTACTCTAAGCTCAATATCATATACACACACATTTTATTTGGTTTCTATGTATATATATAGTTATGTATATATACACAAGTTTTGGTTTTATAGTTTACAAGTTTATATAAATATGAAATCTATATTATTGTTTGCATATATATAAATGTTTCATATTTGTTAAATGCATATTGTGTAAAACCTCATTTTCGCATAATATTGAGTTATTAGTTTATAGACTTAATAATCATAACTTACATCTTTTATTAAGTCTATAAAATCAATTTATAAAGTTTCAAAACATGGTTTATGTCCAATGTAAAAAACAAGTGTTTTTCATTTACATGTTTTGGACTATTTCGTAAAAAGAAGAGATTTCTTTTTTGGGAGGTGTTTTTTGAAAACCAGTTTTTGTAACATGTATATCATCATGTTTACAATCATTTTCTAAAGTTTTTAATTTTTCTGATTTTATTTGCTATTTTTAAAAGAGGTTTGAAAATCAGATTTTTGTTTCTAAACAGGCTGATAACCTGTTATCAGTCGACTGGTCAGTCGACTGATGACATCAGTCGACCGATGTGTCGACTGAAGAAATCGCCTGGAACAATAAATAGTTTCTGTTTTGTTTTGGTCGACTGACCAGTCGACTGATGAGATCATCAGTCGACTAATAAGGTCGTCAGTCGACTGATGAGCTGGAAAATACCTCTAACGGTTAGCTCATCAGTCGACTGATGGAAGCCGTCAGTCGATTGATAGCATAACGACTAGTCTTTTTTAGCCTTTGTCATGTTTTGGTTTTTTGGTCTTTTTGCTGGGGTTTCTTGATCTTTGGGGTTTCCTATAAATATCCCCTTATACCCAGCTCTATTTTGATTATTTAAGAAAAGTTTTAAAAGAGGTTTAAAGAGTTTTCAAGGGTGTTTAGTGTTTTGTTTACAAGAGTTTGTTTGTGAAGATAATTTCACAAGAGCGAGAGGAGATCACCATTTGTGTTTGAGCTTCAACTCTTCTCTCTCTCTCTTGTCATCTATAGAGAAGTTCTCCTAAACTCAATCTAGCTTTACAATTTATATTTTTTGATTATCATTTTATTAAGCTAGTGTTTATATTGAGTTTAGTTGATTTGATTTATCTCTTTGCTCACACACAACCTATTGAGCTTATTATATTTGCATACATTGTATAATTGGGTTGTGGGATTGTGTGACTTAGAGAATGAGCCTACATTGAGTTCCCATCTATTGTAGAGAACAAATTTGTTATATTGTGAGCTTCATTGTGAGATGCACTTTCTAATACACTTGTACACCGAGAGGAGTGTGTGGTGAGAGACGGGGTCGTCCCAAGAGGAGTGGAGGTAGGTGGTAATGCCTAGAGGTAGGTTGCAATTCCTAACACTTGAGGGAGAAACGGGCTAAAGACCAACACTTGAGGTGGTAGTGAGTGTGATTGCAAGTGTGTGGATTGTAATGTTTTCGGTGAACTAGAAAACCGAGTGTGAGGTGTAAACGTTATTCAGGTGAGCATAGAAAACCCGGTTGTGATAGTGGAGATCTCATCGAGGTGTAGAGCGGAGACGTAGGTCGTGGGGACCGAACTCCGTGATCATATCGTTTGTTTGTGATTGCATTGACGCACTTATTTTTGTTTTTATATCTTATATCGCCTTTGTCTATTGCTTATTGTTTATATTCCCACTATCTTGTTCGTGTTCATATTGGCCTTGGTTTATTATCCTTGCGCATATATTGTTCATATCTCTTGTGCTAGGATATATTTGTTAGTGAAGTTTTAATTTGGCATAAATCAGATTAGATTAGCATAAACCCTATTCACCCCCCTCTCCAGGGTTCTTTCCTAGTGGCATTAGGGTACTTTCAATTGGTATCAGTGCTTGGTGCTCTTTGATTTAAGGTCTAATCATCTTGAGTTAAAGATCCAAGTTATATTTTTGTGCTAATCTAGTTTTGAGATTTATTGTTGTCTTGCTTGCATATAATTATAATTATGGATATGCATTGTGCACCTTGTTTAGGCTATGATCCTAATATTGCTCCTAGTATACACTAGTAGAATTCGTAGTAATGCTGACGGTAACATCCCTGACGGGAGCTTGTCGTCGACGTGTTTACATCCCTGACAGCAAGCGCCATCAAGGATGTTGCCGTCGGCATTGTAAGTTTTCCATCAGCAATGTCGTTGACGGGTTGTCCAACATCGCTGACGGACACCCCGTCAGTGATGTTGAATTATTTTTGGGGGGATTTATCCCTCCAAAAATTTCATTATCCTTTACAGATTCCCCCCTCCCCCCCCCCAAATTCCCCCCCTCCCCCTCTCGGCAAAAAATTCCCCACATCTCCCCTCTCTCTCTTGCCGACCCACCCCACCGCCCCCTCGACAAAATCGCCTCGATGGATCTCGACACCGAGAACGGGCACACGATCGAGGAGCTAAAGTCCGAGAAGAAGAAGAAGAAGAAGAAGAAGAAGGAGAAGAAACTGGATTCGTCGGAGGATGAGCTGGAGAAGAGCGAGAAGAAGAGCAAGAAGAAGAAGAGGAAGGTTGATGATGATGACGAAGACGAGGAGGCCAAGGAGCTGAGCGATGGGTCGAATTTGAAGAAGGCTAAGGTTGTTGAGGATGAGAATCCTAATTCTTTATCCAAGTCTAGGATATCGGAGGCGGTGAAGGAGAAATTGAAGTCGAAGACGATTGAGGCTTTGTTTCTGATCCAGACGATGACGTTTAATTTGGTCCATGATGGGTCTGATTTGGTTGGCCGAGCTCGGACTGGTCAGGTAATGATAAATCTGTTCTTTTTATTATTTTGGGGATTGATATGATGCTGCATTTTGTTTTTTAATGCTAATTAGCTATATTTACGGTAGATTTGAGGAAATAATTGGTAGGACACGATGGCTAATTGAGTATTAGGAAAACAAACACGGCTGTCAGTTTGGTGATTCAAATGTTGGCAGAAATTAAACGTGAATCGTTGATGTTGATTACAAGTACATCTGGGGTTTCAGTTTCAATTATGTACACTGATTTGCTACTGTAATACCAGCAAAACTAATTTAAATAGATTATGGGAGCATTTCTCCTGGGTATAATATTAGCTTTTCTAGGTATTTATGTGCATGCCATGCAGTATCTTCAGCTTGAGATTCTATGCTATTTACTTGATCTGTTATATGCATATCCATGAATTTAGTCAATATTTGTATCTCAAAGTAATTCATGTTTCTATCATGTGTATTTTTCTTTTCTTGCCTATGGTACATGCGGGTAATGAGCATATACTTTTTTATATGCATTTCTCTTCATGAATTTGTACACAAAACCCTACCTACTTCTTGTAGTACTTGTATGAGAAATGCATTATGCACACTCAATTGATTAGGTTAGATCAAATTGGCTCATAGATGGAACTTCATGGGTTGTAAATTTTCTAAAATGGTACCAGAGCCTTGCAGATCACATCCTAAACATGTAATACTTGGTGATCAATTTCACTTTTTTACCTTCACTCATGACTTAAAATCGTGGCCTCTCTCACTCATCATCTGAGTGCATTATTCTTTGACTGATGATTGCATTTGCCAACTCATGAAAATAACTTCTTATTTTATGACAGTTGCTTATTTGACTGGACTTCCAATCTTGGGATATTCCCGGAAGCACAGATTAAATGAATTTGATCCCTAGTCTTTCTACTTCATTACAAACTTTACTTGGTCCAGCCCATCCATCCATTTTAAAATTTATCTATAATTCGTAAAACAAGAGTTTTTTTGGTTATTGTATTTTAGCAGAAATAACCATGACAGCTTATCTCATATGTGCGACACTTATATGAGTGGTTAACTTTCTCTGAATTGAATTTCACATCTTATAGTTCTCTGTACGTTGAAAACTACCAACATTATCGTCATCAGGGTCTTGATGCAAATTTGCAGAGAAAATTGTTTCAATTCATATAATACAAGTACAAATGTTAATTATGACAATATTATGAATTAATTATCAGATTGGTTGTTGTGTCAATGGCTGGACTGGCAACAGAAGGTCTCAAGTATGACAAGGTTGTTGGCTAGTTTGCAGATCTTTTCAGCCTTCGGGTATTCTCATAAAACTATAGGTTTTCTTGGTTAATTCATCACTTGGTCTTCCTCTTTATGACAGTACGAAGCCCGTAACTTTTCATATATATTCCTTTGTCTTTCTGCTATAGAGATTTATAAATAGGAGCAAACCACCAATTGGCAAAGAACAGCAACAAAACCTCACAAGATGGGCAGTGAGTCCTTAGTCAGTTCTTTTATGTTGTTTTTATTACAACCTGAGGCTTATAATAAAATCACTTGCAAGTTCTGTTTGGTGCATCACTTTTGAAGAACAATGCAACAACTCATGAAGCACTTATGGCTGCAATGTCGAAGAAAGCTAGTGTATTAGAGTGCATCAAAGCAATAGAGAGTACCTCTTAGTGAGCATTTGATACACGTTCACTAAACTCATATAGTCAATTTTTTGGGTCTGATATTGGACAACCTCAATGGTCATGCATAAAATTGCTTGGCATAGTTCAAATGATACTTATACTTGTAAAGATACGAAATCATTTATATATTTTGGTGAGGCATGCTTTCTCCTCACTGTCCCGAATAATTTTGAATGTAGTGTATGAATGTATGCGAGATACTAGATATGGAAAGTGCACGGAATTTGTGAAATTTGAATGTATGCGAGATGGTTGTGGAGATTGTTGTTAAATTTGGATTGCATATATTTCGAATGTAGTGCAGGGATTGTATACAAAAAATTTTGCATGAAATCATCATAATTTTTTTGCTGATTATATAACATCCCTGATGGGCATGCCGTCAGGGATGTTTATCCCTGACGGTAAGCCCGTCAGGGATGTGCATAACATCCCTGACGGGAATGCTGTTAGGGATGTTATGCACATCCCTGACGGGCTTGCCGTCAGGGATGCTTCAACATCCTTGATGGCAGGCGCTGTCAAGGAAGATGTCGTTACTAATGCTTATTACTGACGGCGGCCCGTCAGGGATGTTTCTTCCCTGACGGGACTTTTTCTGACGGCATATCCTTGACGGGAAACCGTCAAAAACCATCAAGGATACATATCCCTGACGAAAAAATTAGCATCCCTGATGGGAAAGCCCGTCAAGGATACCCAATTTTCTAATAGTAATAGATAATTTCCCTTATGACCAATGGTGTTCTAGATTTAATATCTTTGTTAGATCTAGACATTTCGATTTATGGGATATTATTGATAATGCTTATATTGTACCCACTTTGGAAAAATCTAAGTGGAGTAAAAATGATCATAGAATGTTTATAATGAACAAGCTTTTGTTAGAATTCTTGCTTAATGCTTTTGACTTATCCATTTCTAACAAATTTGTTCATTTTGATAGTGCTTACAATTTATAAAAATTTATAGAAGCACATCAAGGTAACTTGGAGGAAATCTGACGTAGTTTGGAGGATTCTTCTTCAAGTGATTGTGGAGCATCATCGTGCACACGAGTACTAGGCGATAGACCTAGTGAGGTTTGCGAGTCTGAACCCGATAGTGAATCATCTATAGTTAATCTCGCATGTGCATATGAAAAATTAATGAAAGCCTACAACAAATTGCATCATACTTATGTAAATTTAAAAAGTAAGCATGTTGATTTAAAATCCGATCATGAGAAGCTAGTGTCCAAATTTGATGTCATTACAAAAGAAAATACTATGCTTAAAGAGAACAATGACTTGTTAAATTTGGAAAATGAAAAGTTGATCTTATCTATTACTAGCTTGACTCATGAAAAAGAAATATCCATGCTAGAAGTAGTAGCTATTAGAAATGAATTTGATAACCATACATGCTCTACTTCTATTAACAATGCTAATATAAAAAATGATGAATTGAATAACATTAAGAATCGCATTTCATCTTTAGATGCAACTCTTAATACATGCATTGTTAATCATGATAAACTTATGGATATGTGTGCCAAGACTAAGTCAAAATCATACACACATTATGCACACATGTATAGCGAAACTTATAAGTGTTCTATTTGTGGCCGTAAAGACCATTGAGCTAAGTTTTGCTATGATGCACATAAACCTAAAAATGCTAATGCTCCTTGTGCATCTCATCAAGTTTCTTCATCACATTCATATATGCATGCTCACAGTCATCATGTTCATCATAAGCATGCCCATGTGTATAGATGTGATCATTGTGGTAGATTTGGTCATTTGGTCAAATTTTGTTTTGATTTAAAGAGAGTTTCCTGTTTGCAAAATAATGTCAAAGAACAACCTATTTTTGCAAATAATTTCCGCGCACCGCTACTTGGTCATAACAAATCATTTAACTCTTTTCATTGCACTTGTTATAACCGGAAGGATCATTTACACAATTTTTGTTTTGACCGTGTTCGTGTACTAAATGCGCCCAAATGGGTTCATAACCCTAGGACTTTGAGCTTAAATAATAGGGGTCATGTCTCTAAACCTTTTGGTACCAAGAATACTTGGGTACCAAAACAATTTGATTTTAAACCAAGAATTTTAGTGTTTTTATTTTTCTTTTTTTTTTTGGTTTTAAAAATTATGTTTTAAAAATTTTGAATATGAAAACATTTTTTCCTTGATCAAATCTTTTGTTTTCATGACTATTAGTTTCGTTTTTTTATTGAGAGGTTTGTGTTTATTTTACCCTCCGGATTTACTAGGTGTTTATTTTCCAAATTATGTTTACCGGGTACTTAAATGATTATATGGATTGAAACAAGCTTAAGAGCCTTATATGGTTGCCGCTCTTACTTTTTGAAAATCAATGATGGTTTGGTTTTTATGTTTTTAGATGATTTAATATAATTTATGATTTCATTTGAGTGATTTGTTTTCATTTGAAAACTTTTTGCATGATTCTCATGTTCTTTTTCTTTTGATTTCATAAATCTACTTTTAAACATGCTTTTTATGTTTGTATAATGAGACATTATTTCATTTTGACATATCTACGTGTGTCCTCATTATCTTTTTGTATGTGAGTTTTGCCTAGCATAACTTCATATATGCTTGCTCACATATACTTGCCTTGGTCATCATTGCATATATTCCATAAGGCATTTTGATAGGGGGAGTCATTCCCTATATTTGTTTTATACTCACCGTGCTTATTTGTAGGGGGAGCTTTCGCTCTCTTATTCTTTTGTTTCCCCATTTTGATGTTGCCAATGGGGGAGAAACAAGTGGATTGTGAGTATATTTTAAGAGTATTGTGTTTTATTGCTTATCCTATATACTCTTTGTGTAGATTGTTTGTCATCATCAAAAAGGAGAGATTGTTAGGTCTCATGTTATGAGCCTATATCTTCTAATCTTATTTTGATGATTACAAATAATTTCTGATGTTGTTTGTCTAGTGTTTGTGTTTTATATTTATTCTAGACAAACAATATATTGGAGGATGGATGGAATCGAGCATTCATGATCATATCCAATGAAGGTTGGCGGAATAGTGGTTGAACCATTGTAATTCAAGTTGAAGATCCAAATTCAAGCTTCATTCGCAAGTGTACCAAGATAGAGCTTCGTTGAAGATCACAAGCTTGGGTAATTTAGTTTAGGTTTTATATTATGTGTGTTAAGTACTCTAAGCCCAATATCATATACACACACATTTTATTTGGTTTCTATGTATATATATATAGTTATGTATATATACACAAGTTTTGGTTTTATAGTTTACAAGTTTATATAAATATGAAACCTATATTATTGTTTACATATATATACATGTTTCATATTTGTTAAATGCATATTGTGTAAAACCTCATTTTTGCATAATATTTAGTTATTAGTTTATAGACTTAATAATCATAACATACATCTTTTATTAAGTCTAAAAAATCAGTTTATAAAGTTTCAAAACATGGTTTATGTCCAATGTAAAAAACAAGTGTTTTTCATTTACATGTTTTGGACTATTTTGTAAAATGAAGAGATTTCTCTTTTGGGAGGTATTTTTTGAAAACCAGTTTTTTTAGCATGTATATTATCATGTTTACAATCATTTCCCAAAGTTTTACATTTTTCTGATTTTATTTGATATTTTTAAAAGAGGTTTGAAAATCAGATTTTTGTTTCTAAACAGGCTGATAACCTGTTATCAGTTGACTGGTCAGTCGACTGATGACATCAGTCGACCGATGTGTCGACTGAAGAAACAAATAGTTTTTGTTTTATTTTTGTCGACTGACCAATCGACTGATGAGATCATCAGTCGACTGATAGGGTCGTTAGTCGACTGATGAGCTGGAAAATGCCTTTAACGGTTAGCTCATCAGTCGATTGATGGAAGCCGTCAGTCGACTGATGGCATAACGGCTAGTTTTTTTTAGCATTTGTCATATTTTGGTTTTTTGGTCTTTTTGCTGGGGTTTCTTGGTCTTTTGGGTTTCCTATAAATACCCCCTTATACCCAGCTCTATTTTGATTATTTAAGAAAAGTTTTAAAAGAGGTTTAAAGAGTTTTCAAGGATGTTTAGTGTTTTGTTTATAAGAGTTTGTTTCTGAAGATAATTTCACAAGAGCTAGAGGAGATCACCATTTGTGTTTGAGCTTCAACTCTTCTCTCTCTCCCTCTTGTCATCTATAGATAAGTTCTCCTAAACTCAATCTAGCTTTATAATTTATATTGTTTGATTATCATTTTATTAAGCTAGTGTTTATTTTGAGTTTAGTTGATTTGATTTATCTCTTTGCTCACACACAACCTATTGAGCTTATTGTAATTGCATACATTGTATAATTGGGTTGTGGGATTGTGTGACTTAGAGAGTGAGTCTACATTGAGTTCTTATCTATTATAGAGAACAAATTTGTTATATTGTGAGCTTCATTGTGAGATACACTTTGTAATACACTTGTACACCGAGAGGAGTGTGTGGTGAGAGACGGGGTCGTCCCTAGAGGAGTGGGGTAGGTGGTAATGCCTAGAGGTAGGTTGTAATTCCTAACACTTGAGGGAGACACGGGCTAGAGACCAACACTTGAGGTTGTAGTGAGTGTGATTGCAAGAGTATGGATTATAAAGTTTTTGGTGAACTAGAAAACCGAGTGTGAGGTGTAAACGTTATTCGGGTGAGCGTAGAAAACCCGGTTGTGATAGTGGAGATCTCCTCGAGGTGAGGAGCGGAGACGTAGGTCGTGGGGACCGAACTCCGTGATCATATCGTTTGTCTGTGATTATATTGGCGCACTTATTTTTGTGTTCATATCTTAAATCGCTTTTGTCTATTGCTTATTGTTTATATTCCCACTATCTTGTTCGTGTTCGTATTGCCCTTGGTTTATTATCCTTGCGCATATATTGTTCATATCTCTTGTGCTAGGATATATTTGTTAGTGAAGTTTTAATTTGGTATAAATCGGATTAGATTAGCATAAACCCTATCCACCCCACCCCCTCTAAGGTTCTTTCCTAGTAGCATTAGGGTACTTTCAATGGAAGTGGCACATGACTTCCCAAAGGGTGGAATAGATTTCAGGGCTCGTCTTCCTCAGAATCTTCAGTTTTGTTGAGCCGGGAATGAATTCTTCATAAGGTAAATCTCTAAAAGGCAAATCTGAGATGTTATACATCTCATGGAGAGTGAAACCTAATTCCCCAACCGGTGTAAAGAAGGTACATGTCTCGGGATTGTATCACTCCAAGATGGAGAAGAAATAGTAGTGACTTTGGGCGATCCCGTACTTAATGGCCATCATCGGAGTCTTCAAGCCAGCTCGAGTAAGAGGAGCATTCAATTCCTCCAAAACAAACTTAGTCATGCGAGTCCACCATCCCGTCACTAAAAAATGAACCCAATCAGAGGATCTAAACACTTGAGTTGGGAATTCCCCTTTCGCAGCCATGAATCCTGACAAAGGTGTTGGCTGGACTGGCCACATCACCAATTGGGTATTCTTTAGTAAACAGACCCGATCTTAAAGCTGTCACCTGCCTGTTATATCCCATTGTGCGAACACCCTGAAACATTAAAGTTCCGATAGCAACTCCGTCTTGTTCTTTGACAAGATCCAAATCCATATGACGAGGAATTGAAGCACATTCAAAATTTGACATTGGGACATCCTCTCCATATTAGGGAGAAAGAGATGGTAGTCTCCAACCTTCTTCAGCTATTTATAGTCCCCGTCATAAGCGACTCCTGCTTTGAAATCGATGAAGTCTTCAAAAAGAAACCCTGGTTTAACGAACGACTTCCTACTCAGGTTCTCGAACCTGGCATCCGTGACCAACGTTCGCAGAGTTTCAGAAGAAGCTCGAGTGATCGCCTCGACACGTTCCTTGTCAGTCATACGGAAGACGGGAAGCTCCTGGCGTAGATTAAAAATGATATTTACATCCACATCGCCCTCATGGTCGAAATGATGGCGGAAAGGAAGAGGCTCATTGGCATAACACACTACAAATGAAGAAAGTAACCAGTCAGTACATAAGCAAAATTAAAAAGACTCAATTTAAACATAGACATCGAATCCTGTGTTAGCAAACTTCAACACAAAAGTTAATATCTGCGTTAGAAAACTTCAACGCAGAAGTCAACATCTGCGTTAGAAAGCTTCAACGTAGAAGTCAACATCCGCGTTAGAAAGCTTCGATGCAGAGGTCAACATCTACATTAGAAAACTCAAACGCAGAAGTCAAAATCTGCATTAGTGAATTCAAACATGGAAGTTGAATCCTATGTTGGCGAATTCAAAATGCGGAAGTTGAATCCCGCGTTGACGAACACGAATGTAGAAATTGAATTCCGTGTTTCGAATTCCAAACAACAGAACCCCAATCCTGCGTTACATCATCATGATGAGTTTTCTCGTTAATTCAAAAGTTCAGAACTTGCTGTAGCAAGTTTTACGGTCATGAAGATCACACTTACCACTGACCAAAGGAAATTGAGACGGTGACGCGCCTGCCTGAGTCGCAGCATCATCGGCCGGCGAAGTCGGTGACAAGCTCCGAGCCGTGGTGACAGTGGGCTTGATGGGTCGGGAGATGGTTTTTTTTCCTTGGGGCCATTGATGTCGCTTGAGGAAGAAGATGAACAGGGTTCACCGGAGCGTAAAACAAAAATCATTCGTTGAAATATTTCGGAGAAGAAAGAGTTGAATAACTCTGGATTTGACCCCAGCAATCTATTTATAGACAGTTTTGAGCTGTCAAATCAGGACAAGATTCTAGGCCAGAATCTCGCCAAACACAACCTTTGCATTCGTGTTAAAGTTGGTTGAACTTCTGAACGTAGAGTTCAACCATGCGTCTTAATGCTCAAGCACACAATCCACTAGTGCTTTTTAACAGCACAAAACAAACATTTCAACGACCCAGGCTATGACATAGCTTCAAATAAATAAAGAGAAGCTAACATTGGCCATCAAGGTGACAAAGGCCGAGAAGAAACTGGCCTATAACAAGAAACTATGTAGCCTCTTGGATGAGTACATGCAGATTATAATTAATGATGCTGAAATCATCGAGATCAATTTAACACGCAACTCATCCTTCTAATTGGCTTAACATTCTAACAAAGATTAACAAAGCCAAAAAGTGTTCACCTTCATTGAAAAATACCTCGTTGACAAATTTATAGTTGTTGTTTCTATGGTGGCTTTGCTATCATTGGCTCTCTTATTACTTAACTCCCGTGGCTACGCATTGAGTGTTCATCAATGCCTACAAGAATCTTTTGATTGGTGTTGTTAACATTGAATACACCTCCATATAAGTTGAAGGAGTATCTCAAGGATCCAAACAAATTCGCTATTACTATCGCTCTTGTTGCATTAACTGAGATGACTTGGGCTTTATCTTGTTTGACTAAGTTTATTGTCATCAAGACACAAAAGTTACCTTGTTTGGTTTAACAACGATGACTTGGGCTTTAGCTTGTTTGACTAGTTTATTGTCATCAAGGCACAAAAGTTACATTGTTTGGTTTAAGAAAGCAGAATTGTAACATTCCGACAACTAGGTTCGTGATGTCTTCAAATCAGACGGAGTGAACAATCATTCAACAAACTTTGGGATCCAAAGTATTCTAAAAATTCGTCCCAGTCAACCGCGAACTTTCGAAAACTTTGGAGGGGTTTTTGTAGGCTATCTAAAAATTATAACATATAGCTGATCCCTATCAAGCTTCAGTCAATATTTTGACAATGAAAGTTACAATCAAATGATTTTCACGAAAGGTACAAATGGAGGACTTTTTACATAGATCGAGAGGAGTTATAATTTAACAATCCTTCTGATGACTGATGAAAACTCTATTCAACGGTCTTCATAATCAACCATGAGAGCTACGATCTGACGGCTCTCGCACCCCAAATAGCTAAAGCAAGGATTACAGAACAACGGTCATTGCAGACACTCCAATAGAAGAGGTTACAAGTTAACAACCACTTCTAAACGTAGAGCTCACCTCTGTATTCAACTTTCAAAAGCTCGGTCAACCCTCGGCCTACGTCTCCGCTTCTCACCTTGAGGAGATTCTCCATTAACCACTTCACAAATAACTACACAATTCAGTTTTCAAAAGCTCACCAAAAACTTTTACAATACACACGTTGACGATCACACAATACACTTCTCTAAGTGTTGGCTGACCCGTATCACATTCCTCAAGTGTTTGGAATTACTACATCTCTTTAGGCTTTTACTACCAAGCCACTCCTCTTGGAATTGACCATGTTCTTATCCCAATCACTCCTCTAAGTATTCTTGTGTATTACAACATGTTCTCAACAATTAAGTGCAAACAAAGGATTTGTTCTCTAATAAGTATGAGAACAAAATGTTAGCTCACTCAAAGAATCACACCCACAACCTAAATAAACTATATGTGAAAATACTTAAGCTCAAATGGTTGTGTGAGAAACAATAAATAAAAATAAAATTAAACTCAAATAATTCTAGCTTATGAATGAGAATCAAAATATAAATTTGCTAGAAGAAAAGAGTTTAAGAAAACTTCTTCAATTGAACAAAGAGGTGTAGTTATGAAGATTTGAGTTTGAACGCCTCAAAACCAAAATTGAAATCCTTCTCTTTGTGAAACTTTCTTCACATAAAAAAACACACTCAAAAACTCTTTAAATAATCTGGTAAAACTATTTTGTAAACTTTCTTGGTGAAACAAATGAGTTATGAGGCATATATATAGCCTCTCTAACAAAATAGCTCAAAAACTAGCTATTACTGTGCAATGTGATCGTTATCAGTCGACTAACTGATAGACTAGAATTTCAAAAAGCTGAAAAATGCTTTTGTTTGGTTGACTAACACTATTTAGTTGACTGAGGTACTATTCACGGTCGACTGATACTATTCAGTCGACTGAAAACATGCACGACAGATTTTGAAATTTTGCACAACTGATTTTCTAAATTTAATTTAAAATAGCAAAACACCTAAAAATAGTAAAATTTTGAAAGCCATTTATACACATGAAGATAAACATGTTAGAGAAAGAATTTCTAAAATATCACTTCGCATTTGTGAGAACTCACTATTTTAAAGCAGATATTCCAGATTCTAAAAACTACTAAAAACTTGTTTTTGTAAATTCAGTTTAAAATAACAAAACAACTATAAAATTAATAAAACTCAGGGAAATATTTGTATATATGAAGATGAATATGTTAGAGAAGAAAATTTTAAAATTGCATTTCCCAATTGTGAAAACTCATGTATTTTACAAACTATTCAAGAATACAAAATCGTCAAAACTTAATTTTGATAAAATCATTCCAAACAAGTTTTGAAACACTTTTCAATAGATTAATAGACTTGAGAAAAGATATGAAATAGTATAAACAAATCTTTAAGCCATAAACACATTATTTTCCAAAATAAAGATGATAAATATAAAACAAGTATATATGTATATGGATATAACTATTTGTTTCATATTTTATACGATTTAACTTGAAAGCTATAAAATGAAAACGTGTATGTGTGTAATATTAGAGCTTTTAAGTATAATCACATAAAGTACAAAAACTAAACTAGAAACTATATACCGAAGCTAAAAAGTCTTCGTTAAGCTTGTTTTTAGTAGAGGGATGAAGCGCGATATTGGATCTTTGACTTGAATGCGCAAAGGGCTTCAATCCAAATTCCGCCAACCTCCAAGATATTATCATTTGTGCTCAATTCCATCCAACCTCCAACAGAGGATCTTGGTGTAGGATACTTAACAATCAAATGCAAATACTTAACAAACAAAGCTAGAAATTATTTGATAATCATCAAAACTAGATTAGATGGTAAGCTCATAAACATGAAACCTAACAAGTTTCTCCTCCTCAAGCTGGTCCCTAGCATGCCGGGTTGTTTGGCGCTCAGCCTCAACTTGCACCAAAGCATGATCCTTCTCCTGCAACCCCTGTGAGACCTGCTCGGATAGCTGTCTCACCCGCTTGTTACTCTCTTAGAGCTCGTGCTGGAGCCTATCGATGTCAGAGGACTTGTGGGAATTTGAGGCCTTCAAACCCTTGATCATTTGTTCCCGCACCTCCATCTTTTGATGCCAGTTGCCTAGCTCATCCTTCTTGGTCGATAGCTCCTGAAGAGCTTTCTCGAGGTCCCCCCCTACATCAGCCTGTCGAGCTTCCAACTCCCCTTGGAGCTTAAGTAAGGAAGTTTGGATTCTCTCCATTCGGCCAAAGATCTCTTGTTCCATGAGAGCCTAGCAGACCAAGTAACAACGGAGGCTTTGATGGAGGCCGACATTGCAAACTTCCCCCAAGAACTCTAGATCATGAGGTAGCTAGAACTGCTCCACCACTGTCAATTGAGAAACTCAGGATTTGAGGACCGACCCCCTTATATCAAGATGGTGGGTAGGTTGGTGGTGATGTTCTAGAGATGGCTCCCTAGTTGTAATGATCGTGAGCTTTTGATACTAGTTAAAATAAATTTTTAGTATTTTAAAATATTTAATTATTATTTTTAAAAGAGTATCTATATTTTTCTAGATTTTCTAGAATTTTCTACGATTTAAAAGTCTAAATTTTATATTTATTTAAATGAGTTTGATATTTATAAATTTACTTAGTGTAGTAAAAATTTCTAGAATTAATCCGTTATGTTATCGATACTCTTATGTATCATTTTGAATAATACGTTGTATTATTATCATTATTACGTATATTTTTGTATAATATGTTGTATTATTATTATATATTATTTTGTATAATTTATTGTATAATTACTACTTTTATATATTATCGGTTGTATTAGTAAACTGGTACTTTTTATTGTGTAGATAATTCTTCCATAATTACTTGTTTTTAAATGTAAGTAATTATATTTTTTATTAAATAATCTCATTTAATTGTATAATTTGTTATATTATTACTACTATTGCATATTATTTGTCGTTTTAGTATAACTGGTACGTTTTAATGTGTAGATAATTTTTACATAATTATTTAATTTATTTTGTAATTAATATTATTTTTAATTATTTTTCAAAACCTAAATACCCCATATATATATATATATATATATATATATATATATGGGTATGCTTGGTACCAAGCACAAATTTTGTGTTTGGTAGTGATGTGTCACATCCTTATCCACTCACTACCCACGTGAATTTGTTCACAAATTTGAATGAGTGGAAGTGGACTTGACACCTCACTACCAAGCTAAAAACGAATTGTGTGTAGTCCTCTGATCAAGTTTGTGTAGCGGTATTGGATGCGCGTAGGAGATTTGTGAACAGTCAGTTATCCGATAATATAAGCGTTGACTCTATGTGGGATGTGAACTAGTGACATGTTATAGAATGGCTAGTTACATGACCTTGTTTCTTGGTTAAGTATGAATTCTTTTAAGATACGGACCAATTGTATTTCTTTTCATACATAGATCGGGATTAATATTTAATTATCTACAATTTGAGACATATGGTATATACATGAGGGTTTCCTTATTTGGATTATTTCACTCGACGTACTACGTCTCTTGTTGTAGATTTTTAAGTAGTAATTCCATCTAGTTGTATGACCTTGTTACTTGGATGATTATTTTGATCGCTAGCTGCATGATCTTGTTACTTGGTTGGTTTTCTTGGATTCTTCTGATTATTATATGCTAGTGATAGATTGCATTTAGGTTATTAGTATTCCAGTAGCATGCTTCTAGTATAATTATTACTGTTTTTACCTTGGTCGTTCGACCATATCTATTTCTCTCTTTAGGATCTTGCCGTGTGCCATGCACGCTGACGTACACATATTTTCTCTGGTGTACGTCAGATTTAGGAGACGGACAGCCTCAATTCGGAATCGTACAGGAGCCAGAGGATTCTCAGTAGTAGTGCCTTGCAGACAGAGTTGAAGAATAGGCCGAAGTTTAGTTATCTCTTCTTAGTTGATGGTCTTAGTTTACTTTTGTAGTACTTCCTTTCTATTCCTGTTGAACGATGTATTTTCATATTTCTTTAGTACTTTTTGGACTGTTTTGTAATAAGCGCATGTTTGACCCAAACTCTGTGTCTCGGATGATATTGTATTGTGATATATCTCTTTTTCATTCTGAGTTGTTCATTATATTCTTGCTAATTATGATCGGGGATCTGTGACTTCGTATTGTTATTTCTTGACACTTAGTGTATTAGATTGAGTAGAAATACTCTAGTACTTATTTTTCCCCAATTTAATATGTCGCGGGCTTGTTCACGTTCCGATTCCCGGGTATTTTGGGAAGCGGGGCTTGACACTAGTATACCGAAGGCTGGCACCTGAGGACCCTATGAGCAACATCCTCATCCTCTCCTAAGCTTTCATCCCAACCTCATTGACCCGATGAGGATATAAATACTTCGAACCCTTGGTAGGAAATATCTCCTCTCCGACCGACTCTTTCCCCGATGATGAGTCGACTCAGCTGGGTCGGTAGGGTCCCTCTCCTCCGTTGTTTCGGCCTCAGTTTTGACCCTAGCCTCATGAGTGGCCTCCTCCTCCTCTTCCCGAGATGACCCCTCATCCACATGGATGATTTCGGCCTTGCCTACCTCAGTCACCCTTCCAGGTCCGCAGCTACTGATCTTGTGAGGCACCTTCTTCGTCCTCTCAACTTGAGCAGCCAAAGGCGCTAGTCTTGCCGACCTACCCGATACGTCGATCACCTGTTCACGAGTCGCTATAGCCTCCCCATAGGCCATGTCTTGACGAAGCCTCTTCACCGACCTCGCTGACAGCCTTTCTTGAGACTCAGTAAGAAGAGTTGTTGGTGACCTAACAACTTCTTCTGGAGGCACGATTAGCCTGGCCAACCTCTCCTAATCCTTGGCTGTAGGAGGCTTGGCAGATATGCCGACCACTCGCAAGATAGAGTTGTAGAGTAGATTCTCCATCTTGCGAGAGCCGACATACACCCTAATCAGGTCCAGAGCTTGTCTCTCACACTTGACAGATTCCTCACCGTTAAGTCCTCTCTTGCTATCTTGGGCCAATTAGAGCAGCACAAGTCCGAATCGTCTCCCGAGACCCATATGAATCTCTCCTTCCAGTCTTTCTTCGAGTTAGGGAGGTCGAGGATGATTCTGAACTTGCCCACCACCTAGAAGTGAAAATGGGCTTCTTCCTGGTGCATTTTAAAACCAATCAGGTTGCCCAACACGTTCAAGGACGATTCTATCCCCATCCAGCTATAGGTCACCACGAACCCTACTAGCATCGTGATGACGTTCAGCTTCATTTGCATCTGCAATACCATCAGAGTAGTAAACATGTGGCGGAGGAAGGGGTGTAGAGGCAGACGCATGCCGAACACCAAGTGTCTTAAGTAGAGGGGAGCCTGACTATTGTCATAGTCATAAATCTCCTGTGACCTCGTTGGTGTCGTTAACTTATAATAATAAGGGATATTGTATTTCCCGTGGAGAGATCTTAGCTAGGGTATCGTCACTTTGGAATGGATCTCTGCCAGCATTACATGTCTAGTGTTGAGAGCATGGACTGCTATTTGTACTCTGGATTATCTCCGGAGAAGATGATCAAAATATTCTGCAAATTTAGATTCAGAGTTTCAAAAGGCAGTAAGCGCTCCTTTGGATAGCCATAACGAACGAGCTGAACCCCAACCAACAGTCCATATTAATCCCAGAATTTGAAGCAGCCTTTCCCGAATCGAGACAAAACACACTCGCTTTGGATAGCCCACAATCCTACACGAAACACGAAGCGACGATAGTTGAAAAGTATTCGCTGACGCCAGCCACGTCGTTTCTAAAGAACTTTTTAGATCCCCCTCATTAATGCTTCTTGTGACTCAGCAAGACCTGTATCATTTCACTCGTACCCGTTCAAGGCCGACTCCAAGCGAAAGTGACCAACTGTTATAGCCATTTAGGTACCAAAATGTAATCCCCAATCAATAGCTGACAAGTATCATAGATTATGCATGATCGAGCCTTGAGCCCCCTCCTGCGTACTGACAGTTGATCACCTCGCAATAAATATTATCAAATGCATAATCGGTGCTATCATTTCTCCATCCCCAATAATCTTTATAACACATCGGACCACGTCGGTACTACACACCTCTAGTCACTTCGCATTAAATGTGGAAGTGACCTCTCATCCACTCGTCTGCCAACACATGTAGAGTAGATGCTAGTTTGGCTGCCAGCCTATACTCGGCCAAAGTTACTATCCTACTACTATCTCTATAAAATAAGGCTTCGTTTGGCAAAGGGTTAATGAAGAAGGATTAAGGAGAAGGATTAACATAGTTAGCCCATTCGATACTCCGAAGGACTAAATTATTAACCCGTTATATAAGTTTTATTTTAGTCCTTGTGATCAGTTTTAGTGTTTGAAAATAACAATGATTTTGACTATTTTCTTTATAATTAGAAGGGTTAACTCTTAATCCTTCTAAATAGGAGTATTAGTAAACCCCTCATTTTGAGAGGTTAACTCATTTTAATCCCTCTAAAGGGGTTAGCTTAACCCTTCTATATTTTTTATGTTTGGCAAATTATGGAGGGTTACCTCACTTTAACCATTGTATAGATTTTTTATATTTGGCGGGTTAAGAAGGGGTTAAGTCTCCTTAACCCCTTACTTAACCCTTTGCCAAACGGTACCCAAGGGTACTATTTTTAATATTAATGTAAGATCTTTATCTCCACATACACAGTACTTAAGAACTTTGACTTTGATTGTTTAATTACTTCTCCACTTATGCAACTTACTGACTTGATTATCGAAAGAACAACCGGAGAACCCATCTCCGCTCTTATGATTTTCTACCTGTACAGAGAAGAACAACCTGCTTTAGGATCGGACATTTCGGAGGGTTAGATGACCTCTGTCAACTAATTAATTTCTCTCAGTAATTGTTTGATATATGCCATGAACAGTAAGTATCATATTCGATTCCTAGAATCCTACTCCTTTCCTTTATCCGATTCCTAGAATCCTATTCATTTCCTTCAATCTACTTATTATTTCTTTCTCCTTTTAAGATTAAACAATTCCATCTAATCCAATTTTACCTTGTTATTTAATTAGTGAATTTTGGCTTAATTGTACTTAAATAGCTTATAGTTTATCATACTTTGTACTTATATACCCTCACTTATTTTTGATAGCATTTATATACGCTAAAATTTTTAAATTTGCATAAAACACCCTCATTTATTTTTGCAGCACTTATATACCCTAAAGTTTTTGAAATTTTGTACTTAGAAACACTAAGGTTCTTAGAACTTACACTTATATACCATATAGTTTTTTAAAATGTGCCTCTAAATATCCTAAAGTTTTATAATTAAAGATATTTAAGTGTCAGTTTTAAAAACTTTAAGGCATTTAAATGTAAGTTTTAAAAATTTTATGGTATATGAGTGTGTGAAAAATAAGTAAGGGTATATGAGTGCGTGTTTTAAAACTTTAGGATATATAAGTGTAAGTTTTAAAAACTTTAATACATAAAAGTCCTATCAATAATAAGTGAGAGTATATAAGTGCAAAATAGGGGAAATTATTGTATATCTTCTGCTCAGTTGCACGAGCAACAACTACTAGATCTTACAATTATTTTTTAAATGAGCAGTAGTTATCGTGTAAAATTTTATTGCTTAAGCTGGTATATATGCAAAGTTTAGCCAACTAAATTAGACTATGCTAACTGTAGGATGAAGGGGTTTGATTGACAAATTAACCCTCAACGAATTCTGTTTACGGTAGGCAACCGCAAGAGATTTTATACTTGAGGGAATGACATGGACACGTGGGCCAATAGCGGTGCGAGTGTCTAGCGGCAGTCGCTGTAGCCGCTAGACCGTCTCTACGAGGCGTTCCACCGACAGTTACCGAACCCACATCTAAACCCAACTCTCACCCATTTGTTTAGGCGACCCGCCCTCAGACTTCTCCACTGGTTTATTTTTAGGGTTTTTTATTTTTAGGTCCATTTGTTTACCTAGTTTTATCTTTAAACCCAAGAATTATTAGTTGTATCTTTAAACCCAACTTTCTTTTTGTATTTATCTTTAAACCCAATTCCAAAATATAACACTCTCATATGTGGGTCCCCCTATATAAGAAAATTGGATTTAAAGATAAATAAAAAAAAAAATTAGGTTTAAAGATATAACTAATAATACTTAGGTTTAAAGATAAAGCGAGATAAATAAACGGACCTTAAAACAAAAAGTCATTGCTTTTATAGTAAAAATTTAGGAAGCCATTTAATAATGGAAAAGAGTTATCAATTTTGGATTGGCTTGGCCCGCTTACACCCGGCCCAGCTGTAGCGCAGGAAATCTGACTTATTATTATTATTATTATTATTATTATTTGAATTACAAAAGCCTCAGAGAAAACGAAGAAGAATCCAACTGGTAGTATTTTTGGGCAGAAACAAGATGGTAAGACCTCACCTAGGGCTTGGCCACGGAGTTGGCGGGAAGAAGGTGCCCATGGAAACTACGAGATTGCCACTGGTATGGGATCTTGTGGAAGCTGTGATATTACCTTCTCTTGGGTATTTACGATGATTTGTAAGTATTTCATCTTTCTTCTTTAACGATAACTGTCGAAATTTCTATGTTTTTCCTTAAACAGATGATGTTATGGGGGCTCATTGTTGAAGATGATCGATTTTTTTTTGCTCTTAGTTCAAAAAATTGCACCTTTGTGGTTGGGTTTTAAGGAGATATAGATGAAATAATGGCTAATGTGTAAGAATGAAATTTTGTTTGGATATGTACCGTGGGTGATCCAGACGAGGTCCCAATATGTCTCCCATGGTCTTGTGTTCGATTATGGGCTTGGGTTATCATTAAAAAAAAAGTTGTGGATGGTTTGAATTCCTTTGCTCTTAAGCTCCTCCTTCAAGAAATGGGGATTTTCTTAGGGGTTGTTTGGTTGCTTTCCATCACATTCCAAAAATAGTTTTCCTTCATCCTTTTGGTGTTTCCCTCACTTTCATGGAAAAGTATTTTTTGTGTTTGTTTGTCAAAAAACATGTAGAATAATTACTTTCCATCACTTTTATTAGTTTGTTTTAATTTGAAAAAAAGAAGAAAGTAGTTGATGTGTGAATATATTCTCTCATTTTCTAGTGTTCAATTCAAACTAAAAAAAGAAGAAACCATGGTTGTGGTCGCCATGTTGTGCTTACCACCCAAATAGGACAAAATTATTGCTAACTATAAGTGGGTGAGAACACCACCATTTGAGGGACTAAATCCAAAATATGAACATTTGAGGGAGGAATCTTAAAATGTTTAATGATTTGAGGGACTTATTTTAAATTTGAGGTAGTAATTTGCAAAATAATTAAAGATTTGAAGGACTAATTTCAACTAGTTACGAACATTTAAGGGAGTAATTCCAAATCTTTAAATATTCAAGAGACTAATTTTAAGTTTTTATGAATCTATTTTTGGGACTAAATTCAAAATATGAATATTTGAGGGAGAAAATTCCAAGTGATTAAAGATTTGGGGACTAGTGTTAAATTTAAGGTAGTAATTTGCAAATATTTAAACATTTGAGGGACTAATTTCAACTAATTATGGACATTAAGGGAGTAATTCCAAACCTCTAGAGATTTGAGAGATTGATTTTAAGTTTGATGAACTAATTTGCAAAATTTTAAAGGATTTGAGGGAATAATTGCAAGTATTTATTAATTGACTGACCAATATCAAAATTTTGAGAGGTTGAGGGAATTTTATGAAAATTATTTACCAAATTAGCATACTTAGGTTAAATGAAGCCACAAAAATGCACACTTCAGTGTTCAGGGGATTGCTAGTCTTGTGAATTTTACAGAAACATCATACAGGGCCTGGTTTATTTACAGAAATATCATAGTCCCGTATATTTTCTGGAAACACAAGTAGTGTACATGCTCATCTCTAAGCTCGTCTTCTGTGTATATAAGTTATCTCTTGTGCATATAAAATATCTACTTCACGTCATGGACATATCTAAATATGTAAATTTTATAAATCCAAAACTTCATGTACAACTCGGCAAAAAAATCAAAACACCACAACTAGCAATTGTATACACATTGCTACAACACATATAATCTCCATACACCAAAATATTACAATAAAACCTAATATATAATATGTTTTGGTTTATAAATTACCCATATCAATGATTTGAATAATGTCAATAAGAATATTGGACAAATTTTCAAAACCGACCTGTTTTAAATTTTATTCCCAAAAAAGACCTATTTCAAACTTAATTTCAAAAGCAGACCCAGTTGGCTGAAATTGGGTTAGTTTTTAAAAAAAAAGTTCCCAAGCTTCACGGCAGTTGAAGTCCTGTGAAGTTTTTTATATAATAAAACTTCACGGGACTTCAACTCCCGTGAAGTTTGGGATTTTTTTTTTCAAAAACCGACCCAGTTTCAGCCCAATTGGGTCGGTTTTTGAAATTTAGTTTGAAACAGTCTTTTTTTTGAGAATTTTTTGGCAAACAGGTTGGTTTTGAAAATTTATCCTTAGAATATTCCATACATTGAGAACATACAACCCAAAAATCATCTCAATCTCCTTTGTCTTGCTCTGGTTACCTATTCTTTGATTTTCCTCTTCTTTTAGGCAAACAAACAGCCCCTCACTAGAAGTTGAAATAGGTTTTTAGGGCATAGAGCGGTCCTTCGATGGTTGAATGTCAACTTCATATACCAAGACATAGCTACGAGTGTTCTCCCTTCACATTATAACATCATCATCAATATTAAAATGCAAATTACCACCAAATTTGTCAATCATATCTGTTGCATAGCCTCCTCTGGCTTGATCATTTTCGATAATAATAACAAGATTTTTAAAATGTTTTATAGGCTTGTTCATGTATTCCCTAAGCTTAGAATTGTGAAAACCCTTGTCCTACATGGTTAAGCATATATTAACCACAAACATAGGGAACATATAGCATATACTTCATATTCAAATAAAGAACGTTAAATGTTTGCTATATCAAGCCATCTATCAAAGCAATCTTCATTCATAGTGATTTTTTTTATTCACATCATCCTGACCTACACCACTCAAGTTAAGGCATTTCTGCTTGTCAAAATATCTATTACAGAGAGTTTTCATACGGTTCTCCACAGGCTCTATAGTAAATGTTGATTCTAACCATGTGTTGATCTCGATGTGACCGTGAGATAAGCAGTCTTCTTGAACTTTTTATCGACCTTCATGCCTTGTTTGGCACAATTTGTAAGAAAATAAATTAGCACATCATCATGTTTGCTCTCCTATAATTAGTTAGTCTTCCCCTTGCAAGTGTTCTTGTTTTTATTTTTATCCAAGCACTTTTTTGTTTCTCTTTGGGTTAGAAGATGTACTTTCATCACCATCAATATCAATAACATTTCTCTTGTTGCTTTGATATTGTTGATTAGGAGATGGGGTTTCAAGCATGCTATAACTTTGATGTTATAAAGTTGGATAAGCATTTAGCATATTCATGAATGAAATTGGTGGTTGTTTGGCCATTCCCCAGAAGTTACTATCTTGCATTTTAAAATTATTCCATAAATTAGGATCCTGATCAACTTGTAAATAGTGATAGAGCATATGTCCCGGGTTGAACCCATAAGGGTTTGATAAATTCCTAAGGGTTCTAGGAGATGGAGTTGATGTCGTGATTTTCCTTTTGCCCTTATCATGTTCATCACAATTGAAGTTGTCGGCCATACCTAAAAAATAATTTGATAGTACATGAAACAAAGTTATGTTGAGTAAAAAAATATGTGTCCTAAGAAGTTTACAAATAAGGACTGAATATGTAAATGTTCTAAGAACAAAGTACTTACAACACATACGATCATCACACAAACGTTACACAATGAACCTTAAATAGTTTTACATACTTTGTTATCAAATAAAGTTCGTAAAAATAGAAAAATTAACATGCCAATTTTCCTAATACAATCATCACTACAAAGTGAGGCAAATTCACATGCTAATTTCATTGGTGTTCCTAATCTTATACTTTTCCACAACACATCTCCCAAGCTATTTGATCTCTACGATTCTTTTACCTTTCTTGATTGTATTTGCTCCTCTTTTAATGGTAAGCCTTGCATCCCTAGAGCACCCTTCTAATTGGAGTTATAACGGGTTTGGTATTTGCAGCACCAGCCAATCGTGTTGGTACGGTGAGTTCCCTACACCCACTATTCGAAAAAATAGCTTGTCATAACTACTCAAACCTACGATAGGTAAATGGATCCAAATTAGAAACTCGCCATGGGATTGCCACAAAAACCAACACTGAATCTAGTTAAGTTGCACTTGCTTATGACTCCACCTTAGCTAAGGCAGATACATGCCTTCTTTCCGAGGATTATAAAAAACAAAGTCACGAAGAATACTTTCAAATTTATATCTCCTTGCATGGTGAAAGAAGGCAAAACACTAATGTACATGAATTTTCTTTGATTTGAAAATGGAGCTTAGCAAGGACGCCAGCCAATAGGGCAGGCCTCCAACCGGAGCTGTAGTTGAATCTTTTAGATCTCCGGTTCATGTATTAGCTGACTAAATAGAACATCAATGTGATAGGATTCAAACATATGGGACTGCGCTACAACTTGTCTTTCCCTGGAACATATAAGTGCACCTGACCGATAAACACCCGAACCGATTTCGCCCACCCTGCTTTGGGCATAGGGCCGCGAGAACCATCGATTTTTGATGGGTTGCTAGTGTATCACATGGTGAACTACTGTTGTTATACTTCCATATTCTCGAAGCGATGCGCTATTAAGCCCAAGACATAGCTAACAAGGGTATTGTACTAGGTTTGGTTATTCTCCCGAATCTCTTGTTTTGGACATACGACAACCCGACGGCTTTGAGTTTGGAATTGAGAGAAGTTAACAATATTGTTTTCTTCTTCGCTCGCAACATCACCTTCACCCTCTTCAGTGTCAAAGGTCTCATTGAATATGTCATCATCCGGGTTAACCATTGCGATGTAATTATGAAGAACGGTATATGTCAATACAATATCAACCTGTGTAGGAAAAATGTAATGTGGCTTAGCAGTGAGAATCCTGAAACAATTCTTCAAACAACCAAATATATATTCAATATTAGACCTTAATGAAGAATATCTAAGATAGAATAATTCTCTTCTATTTTTGGGAGTTCTTCCTATTTGTTCCTTCAAATAGTAATAGGCACTACGATACGAGGAGATGAAACACGGCATGGTCGTGTATCCAGCATCACACAAGCAATATTTCCCTACAATTTACACAATGTAAAAGTGTTTATTAGAATTTTCTTACATTGCATTGAATATCATTTATTGTTGAAGTAAATATGTAGGATTTGAAATTTTAATAAAATTACCATTATATACTCTCAAACCATGAGGTTATGGCCTAGATAATGCATCTTGATGGACTTTATGGTCATTTGTAGAACCTTCCTACCCACCTAATATGTAGGTGAATAACTTATTTGGAGTACACGCTGCTAGAATATTTTGTGGCTCCTTTGCGACCACAAAATCATGAAACAAGATTGGCGCGTAATAGAGCATCAATGTGTATCTCATCTATCATATTAATGCAATCCTAGAGAGTATAAAATCTTACTACTTAATATTTTTATTAAATTAAATAAATATAATTTTAATTACAAAGTATAGAGTAAATACCTTAAAAAAAGGATAGTGTAAAGGGTTATTAATGATCTCTAGCAGAACTTCATTCCGTATTTGTCTTAAGAAGTGTGGACGTATGTAGCAAATTGCTTCTAACACCTTGTTAAGATATCTATTTACAATCTCACCAGATCTAATAAAATGTGACCTAACTAATCGATTTTTAGTTTTATGCCCCAAAATATTCAAAGTCATATCTAGTTGCTCCTTCACTGTAACATGTCTCGAGTCTCGTAACAAATCATTCCTCATGATTTCTGCAAGCTTCATAAATGCATCACTGCACATTCTAACATATATGGCACAATTATCACTGAATCCATTATATATCCGGTCCATGTGATCTTTTCTATTTTTATATTATTTTATTTTCTCCACACTAGGACCTGAATGAATGGATCTACATCTACTTTATATCCTCCTTATAAATGTCATAATCATAACTAAAACAAATAGTACAGCACCCGAGTACATGTTAATTACGGTCTCTTCATCAAGATCACCATCCATCTACAATACTAGCATCATATATTAAAGCAGGTATGTACATTATTTAAACAAATAAAATCACGCAACAACAATATTCTCTTCTACCTTCGTATAGACACTATGTAATTAACAATACCAGAATCATGGATTTAAATGTTGGGTGTCGAATTCATGTCGAACAACTAATATTCATGTCGGATACCGAAAATTAGGGATATGTCGGGGGACATACACTAAATATCGGATTGCAATATCAGATGAATTTCTACTTAATTTTGGTCACAAAGATGCAATGCACTTGTCTTGCTATACCTTATCCTACTTTGAGTTGAGTATTCATCATCAAGACATGAGTTATTTTCCATTTCTTGAAGGGAAACATTAGATTATTATGCCAATAAATAAATAAAATACATATTGTCAAACTAGAACTTTTGAATTGTCTTGCATAAAATTAACATTAAGTAAAGTGTCTTGCATAAAATTAACATAAAGTGTTAGATTTTGAATTGATTTTAAGCTACGGTTCAAACTTGTTGTTTACATCATGCTTTTATGAATTCTCAATTTTAATTTGTAGAGACGAAGACGAAAGAGAGGATATCGCGGAGGGAAAGAGGGTAATATTTTTTTTCTTTGCCCTAATCTGTATTATATGCTATCGAGTTACTATAGGAAAAAAGGCTAAAAAAATAATCAGGTTTGGCTTTTGAGTACTAAACCCAAACCATACTTATCAACTCAGAAAAAATAATAAAAAATAAAAAAATCAGTCGCTTTTTGATTTTTCAAGGTTAAAAATCGGTCAATATGTCCGCAATATCCCCCAATATGTCCGACATGAACTTCGAAAATGATATCCTACTTGAAATGGTCATATCCGCGTCGCTCTAGTCTCTGATCCGACGTGTCGGACATATCGGCCGACATTTAAAACCATGATCAGAAGAATATTTTTTATACACTAGAACTAAGCTACTATATCCAAGTATGAAGAACAAGTATAATCAATATTCAGTACTACAAGACTAGTGGTTTTACAACAAAAGCTAAAGAGATTTTTCTTTCTAAAACTACGCTATAGTTTCTGTCTTTTTGGGAAATAACTTCATTTACATGCTCGAGTCATGTTATGCCAAACTATCATGCCACCTCTCATGTGTGTGCTGCATATTACATAGAGGGGCAAGATAAGAGATCGCAAGATTAAATGCATATTAATCAAACATCTTACAAGGCCAAGAGTTTAACTTGGTTGGAAGAGCGAGTCCCTAATTCAATTGGATGAAAGACTTGCCAACATACATAATAGGTAAATATAACAGATGGCCATATGTTAAATGTTAGATAAAAATTTATGGCCATTTTCATCCTATTTGACCTAAGAAAAATGTATGTCAATTTTCATGGGCTACCCATGTTTTTGTTATTTTTTATCGATTCCAGCCAAATAATAGTTAGTTTTTTCCGTTCAAGACTCGTGATTTTCATTGACTAACCTATGATTGCTATCAATTTTCTTTTGTTTCGACCTAATGAAACTTATTTAGCATACTTTAAAATACGCGGTTTTTTTAAACTATAACTCGCTTTTATTATTTTTTTATCCTTTTAGATCCCATGGCAATTAATTATATGTGTATCATAAAACTCACGATCTCAGCCAGTGTACAATCATAAGAAATATCATCCACAACACTAAAAGCAACACATTTACTCGTTACGGTAACCATAAGATTGTAAAAACCGCCACCAAATCCAGAAGGACAAGACTGGACGCTATAAAACATTTTATGGTGAAAGCAGTAAAGTTATATAAACAACCTTTCAGAAGGGCGTCACTGGACCTCCTAAAAATAGTACAACCTTCAAGCTATAACCATGAAGAGACAAATAATTCTGAAGCTACAATAAGACTATAAATTATCCAGTTTCACGAGAAGCAGATGATAAGCATACCAAATTAACTAATAGAATACAAAAACACCTCTAAGAATAATAACTTCCACCAAATGAAAACATTCAAATTAAAAAATTCAACACTAAAAGCCCTAAACCGACAAAATTTCCAGAGAACTATCACCCCTCAAAAACTAGCAAATAACAAATTTAAAGAGATTTTTCACCTCCAAGCTACTCCTGGTCGGATGGGTTGGTCTTTGTCAGCTTCCGACACCAAAACGTGATGATTTCAACAATTCGGGTTGGCTATGCAAAACGAGTGGGGGAAGGAGAAATAGGAAAAGACGGATTAGAGGCGGGCAAAAGAGAGAGGGATTGGTAACGAGATAAGGAGGCGGGAGAAAAAGAGAGAGCTAAAAAAACCTTAGTTTTCCTCTTTTCTCTTCGACACTGTATGGAGAAATTTTTTCCTCTAATTTTTCTCCGATTTTGGGCTTCTGGATGCGGAAAACAACGATCCTCCAAATCTTAGGCAACATTCACTTTCTCTCACTCTTTCCTTTTTTTTAATTTTCGCAAGCCAAACATCAGATTGTAGGGAAAAATAAGTAAATTTTGCTGTGTTAGTTTTTTTGGGCCACTTCCTTTAATTTTTGGACCAACCAAACATGTCATTAATAGATTTTCTTTGAGTCAGGCACTATTTTTGAAAAAAAATAGTTATATTTTCAAACTAGAGATTGTTGTGTTTAATTTCTTGAGTTTGCTAACCGTAAGCAAGGATACAATTATGTTAACGTCCTACTTTTATGAATAAGAGATGATGCTCCTTTTTTTTTGCAACCTAAAGATGTCTCAGGAGGAGGATTTAGGCTCCCTCTTTCTTAAAGATAATATTTTGAGAGAAGGAAGGTAAAAATTAATTTTTATGATAGGTTTCGTTAAATAAACAGTAAAATAATAAGATCAAACTCACATCCATTAAACACCTAGAAAGGAAGTTTTAGCATAAAGATTCCAAACTTAATACAAACTATTTTTTTTTGAAAATAAGTATTACAAACTAATTATAATGGCAAATAAAAGCTGAAGATCCAAGAGACAGAAGCTTTAGTAGTTGTGTGTGAAATAACTTTTTGAACCATATAAGTTTTTCATTCCCATATAAGATCTCTCACATTAATCATCCTTCTCTAACCTTGATATCTATTGGCACTTCTTTGTCGGCCAAATTGAGAAGCGCTGAGATTTCTCAATGAGCCAGTAAGTCTTTGCTATTCCTCACCATTTTTATGCACCACAACTTTTAGAAGAGAGTCTGGTTCATCTATTTGAGATTCACTATTCTGACTCCTCCAAGTTCTTTAGCTTGTAACCTTTACCCCAGTAAGAGCAAATAGCCTTTTTCCTTTGGAGTTGAAGCCTTTCTAGTTTCTATAGAATCATTTTCTAAATAATAATCTTCTAATAATGAAATGTACTAGATAAGGGTGACATGACTACCAAGAGAGACTACCAAGAGAAAAGGTCTTACCCTTGCAACCTAGAGGTGATATTGGAAATAGAGAAAAGGTTATGTAACTGTTAACCTTTTGATAGTTATATAGCATACATATATCATAAGTTACACGATCTTTATTTTTTACTTCAAATATAAACATAAAAATTATCCACAATAAGGTTCAAAATAGGGATATGATCTCGAAATATGATTTCAATAAGTGTCAATAATTAAGGAAAAAGAGTCCTTTTTTCTCCCCTTTCCTCTTTCATTCTCTCTCTCTTGTTTCACATGGCATGGTTAAGAGATTAATATTAAGACATAAACCCATGTGCTAAGATGGATAAGGGACATGACTACTTAAAGAAAGGATTTCACCCTTGCAACCCGTATTGGAAATAGCGAAAATGTAATGTAACTCTAGACCTCTTGATAGCATATATAGCATAACATATGTCATAACCTACATGATCTTTATTTTTTTACTTTAAATATAACTTATATAAAAGTTATTCAAGATAAGTTTAATAAATAGGAATGTGATCTCAAAATGTGATTTAATAAGGGCCAGTTGTTAAGAAATCAGTGTCCTCTCTTTCTCCCTTGTCCTCTATCAGTAGACCTCTCTTCTTTCACTTGCATGGTTAAGAAATTAGTAGTTAAGACATAAACTCATGGCAGTGATATAAGTTAAGATATACACATACAGTCATGTATACACATGCAGAGACTTTGCACTGGTCCTAAAAGATATTTCTTTCCTAAGTGTAGTTCCGTTGCGCATCTATGCAAGAGAAGTGCCACTATGCTTCTACAGAGGATTATTCAATGCCCTTGAGGTGTAGACCCTATATGGTATAGCCGATACTTTCATCCATTCAATGCACTCATTGAAAATGAATCAACCCCCTATTATCAATTGCATGAATCTTATTGTAGGAAAAGTAAATTATGCATGACGTCATGGACACTCACACCATGGTTATGTCTAGTTCAGACTTTCCTTTCAAAGAATGAAGTGCATACTGACATTCCAGGTACATTGCATCTCTTGTCTGTATTATGTCAATTTAGTTTTGGAAAGAGGTAAAGAACTTATGCAGAAATTGTGCTTAGTGGACATTCATGGATGATAAACATTTCGTAGTAGGAGGTTCATTCATGTTAACATCTCTCCATAAGAGGCTCCATTGTTCATGCATGTTCTTATATTTGATTTACTTCTTTCCTTTTGTAGCTCAATGTTTACTGTATATTGTTTTTCTTATGTTCAATGCATTGTTGATTAGCTTTGCATGTTCAATGTACATATCTCTTAAGGGAATGTATACATCGTCCCTAACTGGGGTAATTTTCCCCTATAGATTGAAGCAATGCCACACCAGAGCTCTTTCTCGTAAATCTTGAAAAAAATAAAGCATTTTAAAGCCATTAATATTTATCAAGGTTTGACCAAAGGGAAATGATGATTTTCTAGGGGTTGCATTAAATGCACTCATTAAAAGTTAATAGAAGGTTAGAAGGTATTTAATTATCTTCCAAAAATTGGATGAGGAGCATGAGGTACACCTGTCATTAGAACAAAAGTAACGGAAAAGAGACTATGAGCATCTCTGAGTCAAAGCAAGCGACAAAACCAAGAGAAGGACCATCCAGGTGGCTTTCCTCTGTGTTTTCCTTCTCTTTCTTGCTCATTACCTTCACATCGTCTTTTAATGGCGGAGGTTGGAGACAACACTACTAATTCCAGCGGCACAGTAGATGCCGGATTTGCTAAGCTTCAAGGGCAAGACTTTGAATACTATATGCAAAGTTATTCAATAATTCTTGGCCGGAATAGCAAAAAAGCTACAGTAGATGTTGATCTCTCTAATCTTGGCGGAGGGGTGAACATATCTCGCAAGCATGCAAGAATCTTTTATGATTTTGAGAAGCAACAATTCGCTCTTGACGTCATAGGGAAGAATGGATGTTATGTTCAAGGAGTTCTTCGTTTGCCTGGAAGTCCTCCAATTCAATTGCATTCTCAGGACTTGTTACAGTTTGGGAATTTACAATTTTATTTCTTGTTGCCCATGAGATCAATCTTTGCTTCAGCTGCTGCACGAGGGAACTACTCAGATCCTACTCATCCTGTTTCAGTGCTAAACAATCAAGTTCAACTATTGGATAGTGGGGATAAGAAGCAAACTAAAGAGGTTTCAAAGAGTTTGCAGGAGATAGATGGAAATTATGCTGTTTCCACCCATTTAACGGAAAAACTAGAATCATCTGGTTTATCGGGTAGGTAGTTAGATTTTATGTCCTCTTGATAGTTTCTTCCCTTTGTATTTGTGATGAATAAGGTAGTTTTTAAAGTCCCTTTCCATTAGGGATGGGTTATTTAGTCTTTCTGAATTGATTGCTTCTTGGGGATCTTCATGTTTAGTTAAGAATATGAGTATGTCATTACTTTTTCTTTTTTATATGTTTCCTATTTCTTTTATCTGTGATAACTATTGATGGCTCTTGTGACTTTTTATTAGTCAAATGAAATCCATGTGTATGATTTGAGTGGTAAAAGCATATACAAAGGATTTTCATGATTATAGGTTTAGAGATTTAATTTGACTTGTCAGGAGTTGGTGATGTGAGGTCTTTGCAAGGCTGTAAATATCCAGAAAAATTGCTTGTAGGTTATATGATGTGATCTTTTTCATATATATCATTCATAAAGTATCAAGTATAGCTGTTAAATATTGTATTTATTTCTTGTAGCTTATTATAGTTTTCCTTTTTAGGAGATCTTTTCTTTCTTAGGACTTTTTCAAATAGCCAATAATATGTATACATATACAAGTAATCATTCTCTTCAATAGTCAATCAAGAACAAGAGAAATTTTTTCTCAACTCTTGATGTGGCATTGAAGCAACAAGTATTCTTTTAGTTGAGGCATGAGACCAAACTTGAGCATATCTTTGTATTGTAGGATTTAGCAAGGCAGTTCAAAATAGTATTTAATTGTTAGATGGAGAAATTTATTGTCTTTCTAGGAATTGATAATGAGCTTGTAATTGATAATGTTGTAAAGAAAAAATCATTTTTGTGAGCCCTTATCTATGTTGAGTTAGACTTTCACGAGGTCCTGAACCCACACCATCTCTGTAACTCTTCTCTGATTTCTCCCCATATGGCTCTAATTACTTATTTTATGTTTATGCTATGTCTTCTTGCCTATGTGGACTTTAATGTTGTGTCCATGAGGACAGAAGAGAGCAAGATCTGGCCAATGACATTCTCTAGATCTCATTAGTGCTTGTCCATCATCAATGCCCTCTATTCTTTTGATTTGAGTTTATGCATGATAGTCTTATTTTATAGTTGACACTGCTGCTCCCTCCTATGTTGTATTCTATGCATGCGATTGGTTGAGGACCTAAATAGTCACCCCTAGCTCCTCTTTCCTTTGCGAGTCCTCTTCCCTTTGCGAGTCCTCTTCGTTTGATCAAAATCAACAGGTTCCTTTCAGTCATACTCAACATTTGTGCCTCCTTCTAGTGGTCTTTGGCTCCCCCTAAACACATTCTCATCCTTTAACCTCTCTCATCGAGCTCCTTGCTATTACTAGCATGCTCTGGAAAGCTGCTTCCCATCTTATCTTGCCACTTGGCTCTGTTGTTTGAAGCGGGGTCCTCTTACAACTGTGATATCATCCATAAGTTTTTCTTTCTGATGAATTGCTCTCTATGACACAATATTTTTTTGTTCAACAAATTATCCTCTCCACAATCATGACATCAACCTTTGTGCTCTTCATCCTAAGATGTTTAATTATTTAACTCTTTTACGTTCATCTATCCTAAGATGTTTAATTATTTAACTCTTTTACGTTCATCTTACACAAACCCTTAGGGGGCGCAAAACTAGGAGTTTGAGTTGGGGAATATATCTTCTGTTAGATTTAAGTTTGTTGCACGGTGCCCTATGAATTTCTTTTGGCGAAGACATGTTCAGTTCAATTAGTATCTAAAATTTATCGTGTTGTTCAATAGGAATATGTTTGAATGTTTCGAGCATCTTAGTTTCTGTTTTCTTTACATAGTAGAGATAAGCATGCATATATTTGCACCTTTCACTGTTTATTTGCTTGTATTTCTGCAGATTTCTGGTGATAAGGTCCGATATATGTTTAGTGGAGGGTAGCATGTATGTGATTTTGTTGAAGCAGCTTCTTACTACTTCTATGATGCTAAGTAGAAAACTTGTGTGTGGTTGGTTTGTGCATGTATATATCGAATGATTAATATTATTACTATTGTGATCACATACTAGAGTTGACTACTGAGTTAACTTATAAAACCTGGTAACTAATCAGTTTCTCGTCAAAGAGAAAGGTCACTCTTGACACTATAAATTTGTCAAGAAAAAAGTGCCAATATTTTATTTCACTTTTGGCTGAAATTTTGAATCATATTCCCTATTTTTCAGCAGGGGCTTTTACATATATACCCTAAAATTTCTATATTTGTAAATTTACCCTCCAAATCGTAGTATTTGCAAATTTAACCACCAATTCTCCAACACTAATATTCTACTCTCATACAAACACCATTAAGTTTCTAACAGCGGAAGATATTTTGACCTTTGTACTATTCCCCTAATTAACCACATTTGTCTTAGGCGTTAGTTTTTTCTACCTCTAACTAACCCATGGTCTATTTTGAGAAAAAGATCTACACTCTTCTCTTGATCTATTATTTTTCTTCTATGCTCAAATGTGAGGGCTTCTACTCTATCAATGGCTTTTTGATTTGCAATACTCGGTGATAAAGGTATTGCTCTCATCTCATTCAAACACTCAGCATTGTCCCAGTTCACATCCTCACTCGTTCACGTTCTTGCCATTGTTGTTACTGAATTTCCACATAGCGCTTGCAGTGCTAAAACCCTTTGGAATTATCATGGCTTTCATGAAGCTCAAATTTGAGAAACAATTGTGCTATAGGGATGATGACTTGATGAATTCTTAATAAAGTACAAATCAGAAAGCAACTTGTGTTTGCTTCTGAAAGAACTAGCATTGTTTCAAAGGATGAAAAAAATGAAGATCAAAATTTTTAGAGGGAATTAAAACTCTAATAGATCAATTTTTGAGGAGAAAAATGAATGGACAACTGAGTTCATAGATGCCATTTGTTTGCCAAGGGATTTTTGTCACACATTGTCAAAGATTTAAACAAGAGATGGGGAACAAGAAGTAGAAATTAAGGAGAAATAGCGGTGAGGATAGGGGAAGGCAATGGGTTAAAGCAATGTGTTCTAAGGATGGAGAGGCTGTGTTGGTAAATTTTGTAATTACAAACATAATCAAAATTATTTAACTAAGGGTATATTGATAATTATTAATAAGTTTTAAGTGATCTAAAGATATTTCACATAATATACAAGGTCTTTAACATACCAAGTGAGTGTAGAAAATCATATAGGATTGAGGGGTAAATTTGCAAAGATCAAGATTTATGGGGTAAATTTGCAAATATTAATGTTTTGAGAGATAAATATGAAAAAAACCATTTAAGTTATTAGATATTGAATAAATTCGTTTTGTGTTTTAGGAAGGTAGAGTGAGATTCATGCATACGAAACTACTTAATAGTGTTAAAAATACAAAGCGCAACTGGACCTTACTGGACGTTGATCTCCCTATGTGATTAAGGGGATTCAGTCCCTTCTGGTTCTTTTATCTTTTCTTGTAAGCATGATGTTCACCATAGAGGGCTTCAATGAGAATTTGACAAAGCACTTCAACCAGCTGACTGTATGAAAAGCAATTAAGTTATTCCAGAATTCCAAGCAGAGAAATAACTTCCCTCATTTCTATTTTATAGATATTTCTCTTGTTGCTTGAAATCATAGGACTATATCAACTTCTAATTGCAGATCAAATCATATGGAAAAGATGGGTGTCAAATGAAAAGGTCGATGTGAAGATCGATATTACTTGCTAACAATATGGGGGACTTACTGGTCAACGTTATGTGAATATTGTATTGGTTTTAAGGGGCCTGTAATAAAACATTTTAATACAGGTGCAAATGGAGGATATGGATCGGACATGGTACTTAAGATATTCATTTCCACTTACTAATTATAGAAATGCTTGGATATGATTCAAATGGAATCAAATTCTAAGGTATTTGTATTTGTATTTGTATTCATGTAAAATTTTCGAATTCAAATCCGAAATTGAGTATCTGTTTTTGGATTTTTCGATTTCACATTGGAAGTTTGATCTTTGTCAAATATTCATGAATATTTATTGATTATTAAAGTATATTTATTTGTTATTAAACTATTTAAACTAAGAAGAAACATTTATTTGGTAAAAGAAATAGTATCAATTTTATAAAGAATTTGAGTTTTAAGTGGCATCTAAATTCACAATTGAAAATAATTCCTTTATAATTATGACGTATAAATATTTAATTTTAAATATTTGGTTAAACACAGATTTAAACCTCTTTAAGTCCTAGATTAGTATATAACTTAAGTAGAATGTGTGAGTGCGTTAAAAATGTGTAATACTACAAATATAAGAAATCAAAATTTTAAATGAATATCTGATAAGGAAATGAATTAAATATACATCTTGTTAAATTCTATTTGTATACGAATCAGGACTCTAAAACTATTTGTTTATTGGTAATTGATCTACTGAATCGAATGTAACCAAATAGTTAGGTGATCAATTAACGAACTATTTGTTAACTATTTGTGCTTTTTCCACCTCTAAGCACAAATATGAATCCGCATAGAGGTAGGGTTCAGTAAAGAAAACCCATATTCTTCATCTGTCAAACTAGGATACAGATATGGATTAGAAGTGAGATACAAAATGGATACGCAGATGACAACTATGATTGAAAAGTATAAATACCATGTGATACAAGAGCTATTGAAATAAAACAAAATCTTAGATGAGAGTCCATTAGTATGTTCTACGTATTAGAAAAGCTAATCTGGGATATGAGAATCATCAACATTGTTATCGCATCCATTTATTTAAGGTCAAAACGAGTGCAATTGTCTGATCGAGAATATCTGAATATTTGAATACATTTCCATGTATTTCACTTATATCCATATCATACCCAAAAAGAAGGATATCCATGTTCTTATCCTCTCGGATACAATTAGTTGGAAACTTATATTCTGCATCCTATCAGATATAGCAATAACTACGTTCATGGATCCATAAACTTTCGCTTCTCTACATTTTGTTTATAGTAGTTCTTTTATTTATGTGTGCTGATGTTTTAGTAAGGCATGTTTCATCGACTAGTGCATTTCTGTGGCATTAGGTGAAAGCAAAAGGGAGAAAATTATTTTCTTGGAGGGTGTCACTATCAAAGCGATATAGGAGTACATCTCTACTGATGCATTCAATTCTTTCTTTATTTTATTTTTTCTACTAATTGGTATGACATGAGCATTTCACATGAATATTGCTGCATTGTGCGACACTGAAACTAACATTTCTATAGTGCCCCCTTATCCAGATGCTAGAGAGTTTCTTCCATCTATTTATATTTCACTTTGTTTTCAATACCGCGTCATTATCCACACCTTTGTGTATTCTGTAAACCCATAGGTTTAGTATCATTGCTGGAAGCAAGGGTACAGACAGGGGACACATATATAATATATCGACTAGTCAATAACAATTTTATCACTTTTCTTTCTTTCCATTTTGGATGACACCACTTGGTCCTCCATAGACAGCACTCTTAGAAATCCATTCAAGAGTTCTCTTTCTCTTTCTCTAGAAAAGTTCCTTCTGCTGAGAACTGTGGGTGACCCGAATAGTTGGAAGGTCCTAATATGACTCCTAAGGTCTTGGGGTCCGGTTCTCATAGTAAAAAAAAAGGAGAGAGAGATTCCTTCTGCTGAGGAGAAAATTGAGAACATGTCTCTTGGTTTTTTTACCCTTATTCTGCATTCCCATTGTAGGTTGTTCCTAACAAAATCGTGATATTGTCTCTTAGTTAGTATAACCTATTTCTCTACCCCGGTGGCATTTAGACGGCTCAAAATCTGAATTTTTTTTTGAAATAGAGGTATAGGTTTTGGTTTTGTTCTCAACAATTGTGGTGGAAGAAAAACGGTAATAATGTTATATTTGCATTTTTATCGACAGATCATATATTTTGGCTTTATATCCTCTTTTTTTAATAAAAATTATAATTGTTTTATGACTTGCAACTGATAATGAAACCTTAACAACCTTCTAAAATGGGCTTAAAATACATCTATTATTAAGTGGACTTATTATAACATGTTGCATGTCATAAGATGGATTTACATTGAAACCACAAATACATAAAATATAATCAGTTTTCTTGTGTTCATATTGAATCCATGTATCGTATGATATAAGATATGGGGATTACTGAATAGACATAAGTTTCATAATGACAGTGGCAAGGATATGTTCTATTAGAAGCAATAAAGATAGAATAAAATGTTAATTAATTAAATATATAGGTTCTCATTATCTACCTAAATCAATGAAATAATTATCCAGTGCATGTGTATTAAGTCCTTCACATGTTTGCAAAGGGTCTGAGATTTGTTGTTATAGACTTATAGTACCTTTTTATGTCAGCGGACTCCTTATTCTTTATATGTTGTGTCAACACACTATCTTTAGAAACTTTTGAAAGCTTTCATGGCTCCAACAACTTTCTTGTTTTTGAAACTTGATATGGATCCAGAGTTTCCCACCTGTCAAATTCTTGTGTTCTAGTTGTATTAGATAACTGACACGGACATGGTCTTCCAAAATTGATGACAGACTCAATTTGAACTGACTATAGCTCACAGTGACGGATCCACATTTGAGGAAGTGGGTTCACGTGACCCCATTTCCTCTAGGGGATCATGAACAGAGAAATATTTGCTTCGGGTTAGATACTTCGAAAATTTTAAATTTAACACACTATTGCACATACCATTTCATGTACGCATTCAATAAATATTTTGTTTGGATCCTGCCTTAGCCAAAACTTCTCACTGTCAAGTTTCAGTACACCATAATTGGTGGTATCTATCTCAGTTAAATCTCATTTGGTTCTAATATGTACATACAAACATGTTGTAATTTTTTTCTTTACAATGTACGATTTAAGCGAAAGTTCTGGATTTGCCTTTGCAAGCAATGACTGCTAATGATACTGATCAAAGATATAATTGCCTCAGTGATTGTTTGATGACATATATTAAAAAGATTATTTGATAGTGGTACTTTTTCTAGGTATGAGAGCTCATTGAGGATAATTATAATTTTTATTTTATTTATTGATTATGGTGACACCACTTTCTAGAAATCCTGGATCTGTTAGTTACAGTTGAAACTTTCCAAAAATAAATTATCATTGTTTTTGTGTCTCGAGCTACGTTTGGGAACATAGTTTTTTTGTCATTCTAGGGTTATGGTTTTTATGGTTTAAGCATCTACATTTTGTTTGGCACTTGAATTAAGATACACATAAAAAAGAATGAGCTAACCTAAACTGACAATTCATATTGATGTAAATTTTCTTCAATTTGTACCCTTCTCATCACACTGCTTGCTCTGCTAGTGGTAATGATTAGACAGTGAAGCACTTCCATTGTGTTAATTTATGAATCACGATCATGTTTCATGGCTTACCTATGTGTTGTTTTGCATGTTTACTTGTATATTTTCCTTAACTCCTTCTGGATATGACTCTTCTGAATCATATATCTTTTGTTAAATAGATAGACATAGAGTGCAAATCCAATTAAAAAATATATTAATAACATAACTATCTAATGTGATATCAAAGCCAACTCAATCCATTAACTAAGTTAGAGAACTTCCTGTCGCACTCTTTAAATTGAACTGGCCTTTTGAAGTTACAGAAATGGATTTCGGTTGAATCGATAACACAAGAATCCCAGACCTAAATTTTCGAATCAAATCGCATAAGAACATATTAACATCGTTCAAAATTGATCTCTTCTTGCGCTTAATCTCTTTTCGTATTAGATGCCATTTTCATCTCTTTCATTTCATTAATTTTCTATTTGGACAAATTTAGATATTTTGCAAGGCATGTTAAGTCCCCTCTGAAACAATCCTTGCATGTCGATGTTTTTTCAAAAACTTAGAAACACTGTTCAAGAATTTATTATGCACGGGAAGTTTAAAAAGGTTAATGTTTAAAATTGATATGGAATATTCACTTTTCTCTATAAAAGGCAACAATCTTATTAGCAAGGTTTTAAATATCGGATATCGGGAAAATATGGAACGATTGGAATTCATATCGGATTGCGGATACTAGGGAAGTATCGGGGATATGTGTTAAATATCAGAGTGCTATATTAGATGATGTGCACATATAATAAAATATCATAAAATATAATCTAAACATACCTAATAAAATTTAAGCATTCAAAGATATAAATGACATATGTTTAGGATCACTAATCAACCTTTTAATACAAATAAAAGTCCATACCAAATTGCAATATTTAATTGAGGCGATATGCCACTTGATATATTGGAAAAATAATGATATGTCACCCAAATTTTCCATAAGTGATATATTATTTTGCGACAAACCATATAAAAAAGTATATTAGCGAACATATTAACGATATATCGGCCATGCCGAGGATATATTGCCTAAAATTGCCAAAAACGGTAAAGATTATATAGACCATATCATTTCGCGGCAAGCCTTGTAACAGGATATATTAGACTAGGTATTGGACCATATCGGGGATATTTAAAACAGTGCTTATTAATGACATGTTGACGAGGGACAGTGCTATTGTATGGACTTTCAATGGTAGTCTGATAGCAAACAAGAAAGAGAAAAATTAGGACAAGAGGAGTAGAGATAGGTTTTTAAGAATCACTCCTTTAGCATCAGACTAATCACCTTTGCAATTTGTTGTCAAACCTAACTCACCAATTTCACGCCAGTTAATATCTCTCACCTTTAAAAATAGGGTTTCACACAAGAGGCAAAATTGCATCAAACATTCTAAAGAAATTATAATTTTTTCATGAACATCTTCATAATTTTATGGAAAAGAGTTAGTCTTGTAGACTTACAGATTAAACATCAATAAATTAGTTCGTTATAGTAATTCTCGATATGCTAAAAAACTTTCCTAATAATTAGATTCTAACAAGAAAGAACGCATCAAAAAAAAATTCCTAAGTATAATTTGCCTTTTGTAGATAATGTTATAAGGACCTTTTTATTAAAATTAAAATTCTAATACTAAAAGAAGTGTTGCCATTATTTTTCTCCTTTTGTTTGTGATTTCGAAGAGAAAGTCATCCTACATCACATGTCGTATGTAGTTTTATTTAATATAATCTTTTCATTTATTGTTACTAAAACAATATAATGCAAATCGTTTCTCTCTTCAAATAACTGGACACTAATCATCTCTAAATAGATTAGTGATACTTACGGGCAAGATTTTCCTACCTATTTTAGATGTGGATCCTGAGCTCATATAATCTATGTTAACTGTATCCCTTTGAGAATTAGTTAGTAGACAAAATGGTGAAGAGAATGATGATTACGAACATACAACACAAGGCGTCATGTGAAAATTTGTGAACTGAAGCCTTCATATGCGTCATAGCTAGCTTTGATGCTCGTGGTTTTGTTTTAAGCTTTTGCACTTTTATTTATATCCTGAAATAGTCCATTCTTGGCATATTGGTTTGATGAACTAATTGTTACAGAAGATTGTTAGCTAGCAGGTACGTAGGTAAATTGTCCAAAACTCACAGCTTAAGGTTTAGCATCTAAATCCAACTATCTTGCAACTGAAAATTATCTCTGCAGGATTCCACTCTCTTTTTTGTGCAACTTTCATATTCCCATCTCTTGGACAGCCTTTGTGGTGTAGTTCCACTTGTTGCATAAGGAAATTACACAAGACTGCAATAAGTGGACAAGATTTCGTATCATGTGTACATTCTTCTTTCTCTGATATGGTTTTAATTGCCAGTATTTGCATTTTTTTAAGAATGCGTATACTGGCAAAATGCTGTATTTTTGAAATTTAAGTTTGAAAACAGTTATTATTATATTCTCCTTCGCTCATTTGTGAAAGGATTTGTTGCTTGAGAATGATTTGAGCCATTCAGTCAAAAGAAAGGTGGTTTTGCAATAATGTGGTACACACTTCTTGTTTGTAGATTCTCTTGATAAGGCAGCAGACCTTCGCCTGCTGTTGCACTTGGAGGAAAAGGATGTTGTTGATTCCGTAACTGCTGTACTAAATGATCTGTACAAGCCTGGAGAATGGATAACCATTGTAAAGCTTCACGCAAAGGTTAGTAAAGATATTTCTATTTCTGATGTTTCTTTTTCTATGCAAAATGTTAAATAAAAAATCTTTAGGAATTGTCTGCTTAATATTGACTACATTTTATCATATTGACCTTGTTCATTCAAGCAGAACACTTAAAGATTGGTATAGGGACAGTATTGACACCCATTAATACTTTTGGAAACTGGATTGACACTGTTGATATTCAGCTAATG
>BQKN01000250.1:133649-155798 GCA_022839385.1 Asparagus kiusianus
AAAAATTTAAACTCTTCCACAGTAATCATTAATAAAATCCTATGCTATAGATAACATATTTAACATCAAGCAGTAATATCATGCTGTACCACAAAGCACATGTGACATGAAACAACATAAACATATGAAATTAATAAACAAGAGAAATTAACAAATAACAGGAATTAGAAGTTCTGCCCACTGTTCTTGAAACTAACTGTTGAGTCTAACATGTCATGATAAAAATGCGACTTAGAAAGACCAAAGTACCCCTCAACCATAAAAAAATGGATTTTTCGCAAAATGAGAGAGAGGGGGGGGGGGACGGCATCATAAATTGGCCGGGCTCTTCTTTTACTGGTGGGGTTCCTTTTTGACTGAAATGGTTTTTTCACAAAAGGATATTTTGGTCATTTCACATTTTACAGTAACAACGTTAGCGGGTTTTGTTGAGAAAAGTGTAAAAGTTTGGGGGTTGTGAGATACCCCATAGTTGTAAAGGTTAAGCCGAATTTCAAAGTTGAGAGGGTTATCTACTGCACCTACAAACTTGAGGGTGGTTAAGTTGATTTTTCAAAGTTGATGGGGTCATCTACAATAACCCCAACATTGAGGGGAGTTTATTCGAATTAAAATAGTTGAGGAGGGATTTTTTGAGACATGCCCCATAGTTGAGGAGGGTTTTCTAAGATATACACAGTAAAAAATAGTATAAACTAATCTAAAGACAATACTTTGAAAGCTATTGAGAACTGTTAAGTTAATCAGTATAGCAATTCACAAATCAGATCATGATTAAAGAGAGGCAAATTTAGCAATGCAAAGGATGAATGTTGAACAATCAGTTTGTTACACTGAAAGTAAAGCTTCTTAAATTTCTGAGACTACATTTGGTTTCTCTTTTTAATTCATTTATGGAGGGTTATTAACCCACATACCTTAAATCTTTCTCATTAGCTATTTTATCATACAATATTTCATCAAAACCTCATCTAAACTTCATCAAAATTTCAAAGATATGTCAAATTTTGCTAATTTCCTTCACTATTTTAAAGTAAATTTCATTTAGTTTTATTTTCAAGTTCTTGGTACTGAAATTCTTATACTCTGATTCAATATTGGTGAAATCGTGGAAGTTGCTGACAATGATTCCTAAAAGAGATGCATAAAACTGATAATAATACTTGAGATTTTCAAAGCTTGGCTGGATGCATGACTCACACATTGTCATGATTATTGTTCGATCTTTTTAACAATGGTTATATAAGATACCATACTGTGTGCATTGTTCTTAAGTGTTGACATGGAAGGTATGGGCAGTATGAACAACCAGTATTTTTGAATTATATTAATACATTGTAGAACCATCAAAGTCAATTTTATTTCTCATGTCCTTAAAATCTTGCAAGATAATCATATACATCACCCCGTTGCTGTCAGACGAAACTCTGTTACGCTGGTATCAGATCGCTAGTTGCATCATAGCTTTCGCTTTTTAAGTGTAAGGCTATGATATCAAACTTCCTGCATTTTTAGCCATTTCTTGCACATGGACTCAATATTGTCGTGATGACTTTTACATTGTGATGACTTTGTTATCTTTAGGCAATGGCGTCTATATTATATGTGCATAGGTACAACAGGAGAGCCTACTTTTATACTAGACATGTTTAGTGACATGGTGTTGTCATCACTTATCTGGGACAGTTAATATAAATTAATAAAGCATGTTTTACATGATATATTCACATCTAATAGCTCTTGGCTCAAATGTTTTGGTTTGTGCAAAGACAACATTGGCCAGAGTAAGTTAATCATCAATATGTTCACTAAACTTGCAAAAGTTCCCTTTGGAAATTAGTTAGTTTTGATTCTAGACTTAGGAGAATGCAGCCTTCTAAATTACTCAATTTGAGTGTGAATCTAGCCTAAGTGAGACTGTCCCCGCCTCCCATCTCTGTCAGCTACCTGAAAGTATTATAAATCAACTGTTTTCCTAGTTTATTTCAATTCCTTAAAGAAGAGGAACAGGAAAGCATGCAAAGATCAGCTGACAGGAAGCACACGGACTAATCTACCCATTTTCTGTATATGTTAGCACTACTAGTCTATAACAAATGCAAGCCTTTTTAAGTATGTCATCACTGAGAATTAGCTTCTATGTCATCACTGAGAATAAGCTTCTCTATAAGCCTATGATTACTATTTTGATTTTCAGCATTCATTAAGGTATTAATTACACCGATGGAATTTCTCTTAGTGTTACAGAATTTATTTTCTTTCCTTTTAGTTGTTTGGGAGAAAAGTTGATCTTTTCCACCAAGTTTCGTTTGATTCTTTTTTCGCAATAAAGATGAAGAAACTGATGAAGAAACTCAAGTAAAAGATTGCCCCTAATAACCTGTTAGCTATTATCCATATGAGCAATTTTACCATCCTGCAGTAAAATATAGAGCAACAAAGTTTAAAATCCGAAAAATGCTTAGAGGGTCACTCCCCAAAATACACATGACAAACATCAATTGTAGGACTTTCGTTTTGTCCTAGCTAGAGCATTTTCTTGAAACTTTTTATGCATCCATCTGTTTTTCCATTGAACTTAGGTCAAGCACTTTAATATTTGTATGTGGTCTTCTGTGCTGATTTTGACTTTAATCTTTTTTTCCCCTTCTCCTTTACCTTTTTGAGACTTGATACAGCTTGTCGAAAAATATGGGAGTTTGTGGGACCCAAGCAGAGTGAGAAGGTACCTGGTCACCGACCAGTTGTCAGGTGATACTACCGGGAAACCATGGAGTGATCTCTTGGCCTTGCTCAACAAGTACCCTGATCGCTTTGTGATCACTACTAGGTCATCTGACAAGGGGACAATCGAGTTTGTCTCCTCAGTTTCCCTAATCTCCTAAGGTATTTATTACATTTCCATCTTCAAAATAATGTTTTCATAGAAACAAACTTGTTGCAGGTTTGTGAGCTTGTGCTGTCTCTCTATGTATAGTAAACTCGAACCCAACCTGCTGGTGCAAAACTTTGGTTCTTGGTACCTTGTGGGTTTCCTCGGTCTCTCTGTTCTGTACTAGATAATGAAAACTATTTGTTTAATTAACTCGTTCTGTCTGTAAATTATATGTCGAAGGCTATATGCTACTTCTTTTGTCGCGTTAGTCCAAGAGAACCAGCAAATTTTCAAGAAAGAAATTGCAGCATCTTCAATATGAAGTAGGTAAATGATGGCTTGTGTAGCCTGTCTATTACTTCGTTTACAGAAAAATACATCGAACTTGCATATGCAGCCAATAAAGCTAGAGAGAAACTCCTACATTAGTCTGGTTCCTTCCATTCTTTTATCTTATCAGAAGAGCTTTTTCCATGGATAATGAGTGAAATGGCCCCATGATTGCTTGTAGGACTTTATTGAAGAGACTGTTATATGAATGGTTCAGGAGGTTTTGTTTTCTTTTCCCCCTCTTTTTTTTTCCTTTTTTTGGGCCCAGTATAAGCATTTTGATGGTAATTGTGTGTTTGCTCTGTGGAGAATGAATGCTTCCAGTAACGTGCAATGCCTGTTTTTCGTTGGAACTTGCTGTAATGATTGGTATATTTTTCTAGGTACGTTTTGTTTGTGATTTATTCTTCAAGTGTGTTCTTTCATCAGCTAATGTGGATAATTCAAAGTAGTGTTCATTCTTTGAGAATTTACGACCGTGTTCAGGAGAGTAACGTTTTGGTCAGTGCTGTGGGCTCTAACAGCTCCTCGTCTTTGTACTGAGCTGAGGATCCCCCCTTCGCCACTAGATGGATCTGTTACTCGCTCACGGACAGTCTACAACATGGGTTTAACGTTGATAGTTTTAGTCCAAATTTAGAACTAAAATCAATTGTGGATGTTTGATTATCGTCTTATTGTCGGCCCGATAGTTGAAGAGGAGAAATTATCAAACGTCTAGCATTCCCTCACGCTTGGCGCCAATGAGTTTTTATTAAAAAAGAAGATCATTCTGAAATCAGTGATGGTAGCTTTCAGCAGAGCATTTGGAGAAGGCTCGTCATCTCATCGGGTGTTCTTATCCCTTCGCTAATTCAAATCTTAGTCAATGATTGGGTTCCATCGGATTACGAAAGGAAGTAAAAATTTCTTCTCAGGTGACAATCTTTTTTATTATTATTGTTTTTGTGGTGGAGAGGATCCTAATCTGATATATTGTTAGAATCCGTAATTAATTCATTGACGGCTTCTTCTATCATTTGATAAATACTAAAGTAATTAAAATTCCACCAATAATTAAAATGAAATTCAAAAATTAAAAGAAGAGGTCTCACTTGAATAATTGTTGATTGGATAATTTGGATTGGTAAGCGTTGAACATTAGTGGATTTTTAAAAGTAACTAAAAGAAACTAGCTAGAAGCTAGCTGTTCCAGCAATGATCACCTATTAGATAAATACAAAATAAAAGAGTGTTAAGGAAAAATATACTGATCCCTTGCTTAGTAACTAAAGGTCCTATTTGCCAAAGATTAGCTAACATAACCTGTTTATAGGTCAATTTTTTCTAAGGCGCGTGGTAGGCGCGTGATAGGTTCAATCGCATTTACTCTTGTTTTCTGTGGTGTCATGATCCTACCGCTCACTCGTAGGATGCATTTTATGGAGTAGAAGGTTGCTGGACGAGCTCACATGGAATCGTCCTACAAATGCTTACTCGCTTTACCAACAAATGTTTAATATTTTGAGAAGAGGTTACTTCTAGTTTTTACCCAGTCCTAGCTACTAATTTGTCACCTCGCTGGAGATTAATTCTCAGAGGAAATGATCTTGTTAGAAGGGGCTCTTCTTGGCTTGTCGTGGATTGAAGAAATGGTGAGAGAGTACAGAAAAACAGAAAAAGAATCAGCCAGGCAGACCGGACGTGAGCACCCCAGAAACCTAACGGCACTCTCCTCATCCGTTGGGTTAATGATCCCATTAATCTGAGAGTCTAGAATCCGGATCATTAATCTTGTTCATGCCACTTTCAGCTCAACTATCGGAGAAGAAGCTGATCATAATACTACGAGTTGTAAATCTTTCTTAACACACTGAATATTTGGTGCGGCGAGAAAGATTATCTTGTTAGGACACAGTTCATACAATAGCTCTTGTTTGAGTAATAACAAACTCTCATTTGGTACTAGTATTTGTTTGAGATAATATAGATTAGTACAAAAGTTGATTCCAACCTTCTCGCCATCGATAGTGGACAATCGATGGGAAGAAGGGCTCATCGGTGGTCAATATGCGTCATCGATGGTTTTACTCTTGAGAATTTTATATCATCGATAGGCCTCCCAACCATCGTTGGGGCATCGATATCATCGATGGTCAAGAGGCACTATCAATGGTAAACACAGCAGAATTGTAATTTTTCAGATTTAATCTCAGTTGTTCATTGTTTCATATATCTCCAATCTCTGCCAAGTTTATGATATCTCTTTCCTTATCTATTGTGGAGTTTATATTATTGAGAGAGAGAGAGAGAGAGAGAGAGAGAGAGAGAGAGAGAGAGAGAGAGAGAGAGAAGAGGAGAGTTTTAGGGTTTTAATTTGCAAGAGATTTCATTGAATGATTTGACCACTAGAGCCTTGACAATGTTTTAATTTGTAAGAGATTTCATTGAATGATTTGACCACTAGAGCCTTGACAAACTCATACCCACCGTGTCCAACATCTTCGGATCGTTACAGCAAAGAAAGTTGCCATTGGATTGATTCTTTACACCGTTCTTTATCGAGCTACGCTTATATTCACGGAAGGACAGTTTGTTCAACAAAAGGGTTATAAGATGTTTCTTGATATTTTGAGCATTAAATGTTATTGTTGGTTTTGCTTTGAACTTATTTTTACAACATACTCAAGCTGTATTAATTGAGGGTTTGGGCTAGCTAGGGGTAGGTGTTACTCATTATGGAGGGTTAGGTTAGATAACTGGTTTCAGTTAGATTCTATGATGTGGTTTTGTAAGCCTACTAAATCATGTTTGTGATCCAGGAAAACTCTTTTGTACTTTCAGATTGTTGTCCAACTTCAATTAGGGCAATGTGCCACCACGTAGGGAATTTTTAGTGCATCGTTAGCTATACCGTCCATCGTCATAACTTATTCACCAAGCGGGTTATCATTAGGAATTTGATCCAAAGTTGATTGACCATCGAGTGTTGGCCAAGAAGATTGATAATTCAATATAGGACACATTCGGCTCAAATACAAAATAATAACATAGATGAAATAACCAATAATAAATTAATTTAACAACTCAGACATATACTTAACGTTAATTTCTAATTTAATTTAACATCTAGAATTTAATATTAATTGTTTCGGACTTTTTTAACAGTAATATCTTAGATTTAATACGTACGACATATAAAAAAATATTTATTCCTCAAATATAACTTTTTTAAACAGTAATGTCTTAGATTTAACACGTATGATGTATAACAAATATTTATTCCTCAAAATTAACTTTTTTAAACAGAGATCAAACAACTTTATCACAAATAAAGTGATAACTTATAGGTTTTGGGATTCTTTCTCTGTGTTTTGTGTTGGGAATATTAGCTGTTTAGACAATAATTAACATGAAATTATGTTTTGGACAGACGATTAATATCAGATAAAAGCAAATTAATATTTTATCACAGAAATGAAATTAATTGTAACGAAAAATAAATAAGGTTAGAAATACGGCCTGATGGTCGAGGCGTGCAAGACACAGTCCCAAGAATCTAATTGCCCATTCTCGTACAGGGCTACGCGACAATAGTTCTCGGAGATACAACGACCCTCGGTCAGGCGACCTCCTTCTCGTCGGCACGAGCTTCAAGAAGGCTTTGTGAATCCTTCTCGATCTGTTTCTTCACATTGTGTTTAACCCTCGCATATACCGGTCTTTATATAGGTTGAGAGTCGTGTCCGTTATCGCACAAATCCCGCTAGCCGTTTCATCATTTAAGTCCGTAAATCCGCAATTAATATATTTTAATTACTCGCCCATTTATCCTAGCCGTTACAAAATATTTATCACGTGTTTTAATTATTCCAATTAGCAAAAACAAAATATATTAAGAGCCCCTCTATCCGGAGCTGTATTCGTGTCTGCAGGTCGTGTGCGCCCTAATCCGCAATTAATATATTTTAATTAATTGCCCATTTATCCTAGCCGTTACAAAATTTTTATCACGTGTTTTAATTATTCCAATTAGCAAAAACAAAATATAGCAGGTTAAGAGCCCCTCAATCCAGAGCTGTATTCGTGTCCGCAGGTCGTGTGCGTCCTGCCACCCGAGCCCGACCCAACCGACGCGTGCGTGTGGCGTAGAGCATAACCCTTATTTTCTTCTAAGCATAAGAGAGGAAGGAAAGAGTTATAAACACCCTTCCCTCCTATTCCATTTCCTATGTGGGACTAAACTTTCCCACTACAATGCCAAGCTTTAAGTTACACTTATTATAACTCTAACATTTTGGGCATTAGAAGTCTCTTTGTCTACAATAGCGTAAAGATTGATATTTGTACATCCCATATTACAAGTACGCTGTATGCTCCACCATGCACTTCAAATCATCATTGTTTTCAATGAGAAAGCTGAGATTGCATTGTCCTTTAGATTTATATTTCAAGAATAAAACATCATATGAGACTTTCAATCTCTCCGAGGCGTCAACCTTCAGCTCAAGAAAGGTCGTCGGTGATTTTATCTTCATGAAAACAGCCTCCTCGCCAAAACAAATCACACATACGAGAGGTGTCTCCTCCATTTATGAAGGAGAGTAAATGAGAGAATTATATGACCTAGTGACAAGCCCCGAATTGGGTTGGGCTTAGACACATTGTAAACTTCAGTTAAGGGCCTTAACATATTTTTATCCGGCTTATGATATTAAATTGGCAATGCACCTGGCTTTCTTGCTGTCAAGTCCAGAACTGAGATAGGCCTACACTTTAGGTAGGCCCTAAAAAGTTGTTAGATATTAAATGAAAATATTCGCAACATCATAAACAGTGGGCCTCTTTAGGTTTTAAGACTAGTTTTAGATAAAATTGGATGGGCTTAGCGGCGGGTATCGGGTGCACGGACAAGGCCGAAACCGCTGCATATATCATCTCCGCCTCCGTTTCGATGAGGAGAGGATTTTCCAAGAGATCGCCGTAATTACGCAACTAAAGCTCTTAAAACCCTAGAACGCGCCGCCATGATTTACGACGTGAATTCCCCCCTCTTCCGCTCGTTCCTCAGCCAGAAGGGCGGGCCCTCCGACAAGAGGTGAAGCCCTCTCCCTTTTCTCTCAGACCATCTTATTAGGGTTGCATCGGTCTTTTTTTTTCCTTTTAATTTTTTTATTTTTATTTTTATTTTTATTTTAGTTTTATGCGTGATTTCTTGATTGAAGGGGGACCTACAGATTCTTATTGTGATTACGTTTCGATTATCAGCAGTGAATAAGGGGAAAAAAAGGTTATGTTTTGGGGGTGTTTAAGAATTAATCTGATGGATATTGTCTTAGTTTGTATTTAGTTTTATAATACTGCAATAAAGGGATATAGAATTTAGTTAATGGAGTCCGAATGTCAAACACGAGCTAGACAGTGAAGAGCTGTCGATGTTGGCTGATTCACCATCTTAGTTTGAAAGAGACTGCTTAAGATTTCATCAGAACGTGGTAGGTGGATTTGTTTATATGATTTTGGATGAGAAAATAAGTTTCTGAATATTGAATTGAATTGTTATGTAGTGTGAATGATTTGAAGTAATGAGTAGATTTACTGTCGTCGAGGTATAAATATGTTGTGGGAGATTACATTTCAGCCATATGGATTTTTATTCCAATATTTTCGTGGAGTGCCCAGAGGTCTAACATGTTTTTGGAAGAGAGACGGGATGGGATAGCTTCGATTTTCTTGAGCACGAAATGGAATGTGAGCCAGCTTGTTATGTAACTTGGAATTCTGGGAATCTAAGTCTGTGTAATATATATGCAGTGCTTGTTAAGTGAATCGATATGCAGTACTGGTTGGCGTACATCACTGTCGCGATGTTAATCTTTAAGTATTAGTATGACAATTGCTTCATGTACGAGGCATGCTTTTCTAAAAGTGCATATCGTTGTTTGGGGTTCCACCTTATCTGCATCTGTATTGTATTATATTATTACATATAATCACAATATATTAATCTTAACTTAAGATAAACACACTGCTTTTATACGACTCGTTAAAAACTATTGATTTTTGTAATCTCTACTAGTCACCACGTGGGTAATATACATGTCAAAAAATTTGAATCTTATTTAACCTTATTGAACATCTTTTTTTCTGTAAATTCTTTAATAACCTCCATGAATATTATCCTAGGTAAGGTCTTTCATTATATTTGAATTAATTGTCTATCTGTAATTTTTTTGCTATTTTGAGAGACCATCTAATCTCCATTTAGTCAAAAACTATTATATTCCCGACTCGCAACTAGGATCTAACTAATGCATAAAATTTCTTTTTTCCATATCCTACTTTACAACAAGTAAAGATAAGCATGGAGCACTATATAATTGTGCCTGTTTATTCTTTGCTGCAAACATGATCAATCAAAAACTTATTTTGAATAAAAAAAATAACGAAATACACTTCTAATCATTTTATTCATATATATAAGTTAGGATCTGCAGTAATGCTGCAATAACATATTTAAAACACAAACGATGTACTGACTTTTAGTAAGTTTGTGAAATCTTGAAGAATGTGGCACTTGTAAAGGTGCATTCTAATAGTAAATCAATTTGAAAATTCATTAATCAAAATATTCTATGGAACTATGATCTATAGATTCTATACTAAATAAAACTTCATTTGAAGAAAATGTATGCAACCGGAGTGCACTCTTACTACATTTTCAAAAATACAAATTTAAAATACTTTACAATCCATTTGTAACTATATATCAACAACCTGAAAGCTAAATAGAACTCCATCCTCACAACATAGGCAACTTGACTATATATAATCTCATAATGTATTTTTCAAAAAAAAAAAAAAAATCCTTTACACGTTAATTATGTTGTCATGTTTTCCAACAACCCTGAATTTTCAGTTGATCTTGTTTCCTCTTATATATTGATAAATGACGATGCTTTCTATTTGTATCTAGCATTAGATCTACTCTTTTTTGAGTTATGTTCGTTTTTATCTGCACTCAATCAATGCAGTAATAACTCAATTTTCCCTAATAAAAACTCTTAACACCAGGCCATGCGACCGTAAATAAGTCCATGTACTTAGTTTATCATAGTTTGCATTTATACTTGCATATTTCATTCTTATTTGCTTTCCAAGCCTGAACATATCTGTTCGAAATTGTTTTACAACTGTATTTTATATACTTATAATATTTATAAATTTAAATATAAAGTATTGTTTATTTATGAGGCTTATGCCTCATGTCTTGAAGCTTACCTTCATAAAAGAGGTCAATGGTTTGCCTTGCGTTTCCACTTTTTTAACATTGTTACGAAGATGGGATACAAATATGAGATATGCAAATATGGGATGCAAATATGAGGGATACATGAATATGGGAACTACTAAAAGTGACATTATTTGATACAACATGACTGTGGGCATGGGTGCGGTTGCTCGTGTATGTCCTAAGTCAAAGTTTGTAAATCTCGTAGATGCATCCCTAACTCAAATTGAGTTGTGAAAACTAGTATTAGTGCCTTCTTAATGTTAATTAGTAACATGTCTTAAGTTGTAACAGCCACTATCCACATTATCACTGTTATAAATAGCGGTAAATAGCCTCACAATAGCAGCGCTAATAGTGTTAGTGGTCCCTTCCCGCGATGCTATCGCTCACTACGCCATCGCGCAATAGCGGTGACATATTACAGAATGTGTCTTTGCAAAAGCGGTCAATAGTTTGTTATAACGGTAAATAGTGAGCGATTGCATTCGAAATTTGCTTTTTGACTGCTATTTAAAAGCGGTTTGAGGTTTATTTTTTAATATTAAACTCAACCTTTGATCATTGTATTCCACCGTCTCCTGTGATTTTCAGCATACTCCTGTCAGCTCTCATAGCCTCTGGCACCTACCTTGATACTTCCTCTCAACTCCTTCACCATGAGCTCCTCTTAGGGCAGTCCTTTCATCGCTAAGATCTTCTTATTGAAGACGATTACTTTTTGACTCCTCCAGTCATCTTCGGTATTACATGATGGTTACATGTCTATTTCATGTTTAGGATCTCTTTAAATCATCCAATATGTATTTTTAGATTTTTTAGATTTTTTTTAGTATTTATACATATCTAAATTAGACCGCTATTTGATTTTACGCTTTTTACCGCTATTTTGTCGTAATAGTCCGAAATAGCCTTAGTGATGTCTCACCGCTACGCGACGCTATCTGCTATTGATAACCTTACACATTATAATGCCTATAATTTATAGAATTCGTTTCTTATAAAATCCGAACATGAATCACCCATGTAGGTCCATCTTGCTGTATTTTGTCTGTCGCCCATATTTTTAGTGGGAATTATATTTTGATCCAATTGAGGAAATTATCCTCACTTTTTTTTTCCAATTTTCTGAAAATATCCATAATTTTTTTTGGAAAATAGGTCTGGAACCTGCCCAGTCTTTAGTATTATATAAACAAAGTCTTGGGATTCAAACCCTAGGGTTTTTCTATTGCTTTGGGCATCAGTATTATTCCTAAGGCATTTCTATGAACTTCAATAATTAGAATCTTAATCAAATCATTTCCTTGAAGATTAGGAATCAATCCAGTGAAACTACTGTTTTGATCACTTTACCATAATTTTGTAAGTACTTTTCTCCTTGTAAACTATTTCCATCAAGTGTTATATTTATGAAATCTTAAATAAATGTTTTCCTACTATCTAGGATGTGTTTCTCTGATATGCAGTAGCTTGATTTTGCAAGTTTCTTTTAACATTTTTCCATGAACACTAGCACATCTAGGAATTGAGGGGTTACTTGCCTGAAAGTTATTAAGGTTAAACATGCTTGCAAAATTATTTATAAGCAACCATTTGTACATCAAGAGAAATAAATCATATATTGGAAGGAAAACATTTATTGAAGATTTCTAAAACAAATTTCTTAGTAAAAATAGTTTTCAAGGAGAAAAGCTGCAAAATTATAATGAAGAGGTAAAACACTTGCCTGTTACTCGATCAATCATCTATCTCGAGGTTAATCATCCAAGTGTATGGAGATGCCCTAGGGAGTAATGTTTTCGTTCGTAATAAAAGAAAACCTTACCATTCAGATTTCTAGCCTTAGATTTAGAATACTAAATGTGGAGTTTGGTTAAGTTCAATACCTTTCCCGTATAGCCATATCACAACTAGAGTTTTGACCTGGATAAATTCCAGAAAATAATGAGATTATCAATTCTTTCAACCGGAGGAAAGTCTGATTTCTACTAAAAATAGAAAAATAGGCTCAATAAAGTATGTTGGACCCTATTTGGATGGCCAATGATTCTATTTTGTGGCAAGTGAATCCTCTAGGTATAAGCATGGCAATGCTGGTAGTGGCCCTTACACTAATTACATTTGTGATTTTTGGATGTGCTGAAGTATTTCAATATGTTGCACTATTATATTCATTTAGTCTGATTTCCTTAATTCATTTGATCATCTGTACTGTTTAATTATTGTTCCAATATGAAGTATACAAACACATATATGGGGCAGCTCCCCACCTGCAAGACCCAAACCCCCTCCCAGAAAAGGGGAAGCTCCCCACCTGCAACACCGAAACCCCTCCCAGAAAAGGGGGAAAAAAACATACGTAAACACACAACGACAAACATGCAGGCTGCTTAGACATAAATTTAACGTTTTTTTGGATGGGCTGAAGTATTTCAATACATTACACTGTTATATAAATTCAGCCAGATTTCCTTGGTCCTTTTGATTCTCTGTTGTGCGGTATTGTTCCAGTAGGAAGTAGGCCAATAAACACAAATATGGGTCAGTTATTGATCCATATACCCCTCTGCAGTGTCAACATCTAAAGACATCCTACTGACCCGCACCCAACAAGCATGAAAAGAGGGAAAAAAGAGTCAACTGCTTGAATGACCGAGTCATTCTTATACGTTTTAAATTGTGATCTTCCCTCTAAATAGTGTATTCGAGTCAGGCTCTTCCTTAAAGGTGCATGGAGGCAATGATGCATTTTCTTTTTCAGGTGAAATGAGTCCATCTAATATTCTTGCTTCAGCTCTGTTAGGTCTGTTGTTTGCATAGAGCAGTACCCCTGATGTTAGCAATGGGAGTTACAGGAGTCCTTGCATGTTTCCTGTCATATATATGGGAGGCAAGTGGTTGAACATCTGATTATAGGTGGATGATGCGGGTTGATTGTTGTTTTGCAATTCGATTAGTGGTCTAGGTTGCTGTATTTTCTCTCATTTTTTTGTGGATTTCTTGATTTTCTGCAAATATTACCTTTCAAAGTTTTATGATAGGGCAGCATCTTCAACTTAAATTTAGAGGCTTAAAGGGCACCAAGTAGCGTGTGAATCTTCAGAAGTTTGCTTTTATGTCATGTGTGGATTGTCGTTAAACGTCCAGCTATGTCCAGAAATATTGTGAATGAATGTCAAACTGAATTGCTATTCAATATGTTGCTTTCCCAACTGAAAATAGGAATTTTTTTTTCATGGTTTGCGAGGGAACCGCCCCATGATCCTCAGGACCGTGGGTATCAAACCTTGATATCTGGATACGAAACTATGTTATTAAACTGGTATCTGGACTTGTAAGCAATAATATTGAGTGAGTACCTATTTGTTTATGTGACTAGGTAATTTTCTATTATTTGACTTGATACTTTCTGCCGCGAGTAGGAAAACTGAAGAACAAAGGCCAAAGGAGCAGAAGCCAAAAGCAAGTGAGAACAAACCCGTGATGAATGAATGAGACTATTATGAGAAATGCTTGAGTAAGGCTTTGAATTTCCCACAGACTTGTGAGTAATCTGTTTGGGTGATGAACTATAGATTTGTTAACCGTTTGCTGTAAGCCTGTAACTCCTGTTAACTCTTTATGCTGTTGTTTTAGTTGAAACCAATGGACCACCCTATGATGCTTTAGGGCACTGTTTAAGCGCTTTAATGTTGTCTGTTAGCTATAGATATTTGTTTAAAAAAAAGGGTTAAATTCTCCAAAAAAATGAATCCATACACGCAACATACTTAAAACTGATGGTGATGCAGAAGACGTGAGACCCGTGAGTATATTTTTTAATTGCTGAATTAGTATAAACTAAATTACTTTTTCTTTTTTTATATTATTATCTGCATATATGAAGACAATAGACAGTGGGAATTATGAAATGAACCCAACGAGGCACTTGTACTGTTAACGATTGAGATATATGGAGGACGGTCTTATCTACGATTATCGTAAAGCCATTCAAATTGTTTATTAATACCTACTATTGATTAATCGGGGTGTCACATAAAGTATACGTGGGGGATTATCTTTAACTACTATTTCTTTCTCTCTTTCTTTCTTTTTCTTTTTTTTAACCGATCCAAAGTTTTACTCTGATTTGCTTTTAAATCCATCCACTCGGACTGATGTATAAGTTGTTATGTTCTTTGGAACTATAGCTATATCTACGTTACGCTGCTATATTTAGTCATTAATATATATAGCTATATTTAGATTTCAAGACTCTACAGTTCAGTTTAAAACAGTTCAATATAATGTTTTTGAATTTAAGAATTATTTTGGAGGTGGGTACGTATAAAAATGAACTAAAATAAAACTTTTAATTTATGAAGAAAACCCTATCTTTAATATCTTTACAATATGACCCACCACAGGTGACCCAAATAGTTTGGAGGTTTCAATATGGCTCCCATGGTTTTGGGTTATCTTCGGGGGAGGGGGACCTTAGAGAGAGAGAGAGGGAGAGAGAGTTCACTTTATGAATAATTGTTATTGGTTAGGAGTGAAGTATCAAATTTAGAAAAGTGAAAGAAAGATAAAATGACAATTTACACCTAAAGTATTGTTATAATCTCAAGTTGGCCCCAAAATATCAATAGTCTATTTCCCTTCTTAAACTATGTATATATGACTAATGTGATCATTTTGTGAGTCTAGACTTAAGTATTTAACATATTAATGACATGATAGTGTTTTTTCTGCATTTCTTGTATTTTTGCAATTTTAAAAAATATTTTTTATTTTATAAAAAGAGTTTTTTTATAAAGCAGTTAAAAAATGTTTTTTAGCTGGGGAGAAAGTAGACAAACTAATAAAAACTCATGAAGAAATACAAAAATAAATCTCACATCATTGATCTGTTTAAATATTTTAGTATACGCTCGAACGATGAGCACATTCAGCACCTATACATAGTTTAAAGTTTGAATAGGTAAATTAATACTTTAAAGGGCAACTTGAGACTTCACCAATATTTTTAAGGGGCTAATGATCATTTTGTCTTTGAAAGAATTTACATTTTTTTCCTTCTTTTCCTCATTCAAGGGAAGAGATCCTCCGATCTTGTTGCCTCATTCAACGCACATACACTCTATAAACCCTTTCATAGTCAAGCTTACGAACTACCTATTTCGGACAACTATTTATAATATTTTATATTATTGTGAAAAATATATTCTCTACAATGTTTTTATCTAGGTTTTTTCCCCAATATATGCCCCTCAAATAATAGGTATTTTTAAGTTTTCTACCCAGTAATTCTAAATTTACTGATTAAATTCCTTCATTCCCTCAAATTTGCCCTCATCCCAACTTCTATCAAATCTTAAATGATTTTTAGGTTAAACTGGCATATTTAACCCAATTTAAATTGTTAAAAAAAATCAGCAGAAGAAGGAAAACAAAATGAGGATTGCTTCGGCGCCCAAAAAAAGAGATTTTATTTAATTTTTAATTATTTTTATTTAAATGATAAAATCATAGTTTTCCTACTATCTTCTTCTTCACCACTCTAGACTCAAAAAATTCACAATTATTTTTGGAAAAATAGAAATGCAGGGAGAATCAAATTTCGTAGATGTATTTTCTAATTATTAAACTTGTAGATAATTTAGTTTGATGGATGATCTCAAGTGGTTTTAGGGTTCCAAGGTGTTATACCCTGATAATCATTACATCTTTAAACTATACATGTGGTGTAAGTGATAGGACCGGATAGATGATCGAAGCAAATTTCAGCTATCAGCTTAGTCAATTCGTCTACGCAAGCGGGTCCAGGACGAAAGACATCTTGAAGTGGGTCTTTGAAGTAGCACCCGAGTCGAATCATAGGGCGTCTTCAAGCTGGGGATAAAGAATGACTACATGCATTGAAGAAGACAATAGGCAAAGTGAAAGGAGCATGTGTTGACGAGCTTCCAGGCATCCTGTGGTTATACAGAACAACCAACAAGAACTCCACAGGTGAGACACCATTCCGATTAGCATATGGAGTAGAAGCTCTCATCCTAGGAGAAGTTGATATGCCGACCATGTGCTTGCAACACTTTGATGAAGAAGCCAATCAATTCAAACTCAGGAGTGGACTTGACCTTATAAATGAAGGAAGAGAGCAAGCACTTCGATCCTTGGTCATCAACCAGCAATGCGTCACCCGACAATACAATAGCTAGGTCTGACCTAGGAGATTCAGATTGTGAGATCTAGTCTACTAAAAAGTAGCTTTCAACAAAGAGGTCAACCACGAGAATATTGCCACAAACTAGAAAGGGCCCAACAAAGTTGTGAAGGAAGTACACCGGGTGCTTATTAGCTACAAAATCAAAAAGGGGAAGGTTTGAAGTATCCCTAGAACATGAACACCTAAAAAAAAAATACTTCGAGTAGATATAATTATAACACTTCTTCATTAATTAAAAGCATTTGACCTTTTGTTGAATTTGTACGCAGCACGACCAAAGACCTTGATATCTTTTTAGAGTAAAACCAAGGCACGAAGAAAGCCCATGCGACTAGGTCTTCACTGACTCTTCAAAGACACCAAAGACCTTGGCATCTTTTCAGAGTATAACCAAGGCAAGAAGAAAGCCCTTGCGACTTGGTATTCACCAAATCATCTATGTCACCAAAGACCTTGGCATCTTTTCAGAGTAAAACCAAGGGACAAAGGAAACCCTTGCGACTCGATAATCACCAACTCGTCCAAAACACCAAGACCTTTGTATCTTTTCAGAGTAAAACCAAAGCATGAAGGAAGCCCTTGTAACTCGGTCTTCACCGACTCATCCAAAACACCAAGACCTTTGTATCTTTTCAGAGTAAAACCAACACATGAACAGAACCAAGGAATAGAGCAAAGCCACTTTCGCAATGATCACCGACTTAAACAAATCAAAAGAAAACGCAAGGCAAGACAACACATGCAAAACTTAAGTCAACAAAGTAAGTCCTTTATACATTTATCAAAAAGATCACTACGGGACTCTTTTACACGACATAACAAAAAAAGAGAGAAAACTACAAATTCTCTTAAGAAGCAGTACCCAGAGAAGGAGAAGAAGGGGGGCTTGAATCTTCGCATGACCCTCCAGAAGCATCTTCATTCTCTTCATCGTCCGACAAGACAAACCCTCCTCCTGCTATCTCAATATCCTTTAAGGTATCCATGCTGTCATTGACCTAGGAAGGATACCTAAAGCGATCAGAAGAGGTCTGAAGCATAGAAGGAAGTTGCCGCATCAGATAGTCGAAGCCCGCCTTGCAAGAAAGAGCGACTTCTACTTTTCCTAGAGTACCAACATGATACTCCTCGACAGCCTCGGTCCAATGGGCCTCCGACTCCAAGAATGACACTCGGCCCTGGCAGTGCTTGTACTTGGGCAAGCAGGGAGTTTCCGCTATTCATCGGCCTCCTGAGCAAATAGAGCTGCATCTTGCCAACGTGATTCTCGCTGAGCCTCCTCAAACTTCATGCTGCCCTTTAGATCCTCAACATTGAGATGAGCCACTAGAGCCCACTCGAAGGCATCATCCCGCTCCTTCTCAACTTGTACCTCCTCCTTGAGATACTTGACCTTCTGCTTAGGAAGACCCAGATCATGTTGAAGATGAAAGTAGTCCTCGTAGAGAATCCTACTGTTTTTTTGAGCATTGGCAAGCTAAGTCGCCTTTTGTTGAGAAGCATCGATCAAAGTTCTCATCTTCGCATCTCGGGCAAGTTGTTCACTCTCCTAGCTTGTCTGACCTCTCTAGAGCACGGCAAGCTCGGATCCCCTAGTGACCGCTAACAATTCGGTGACCGAACAAGTGTTCTTATGAGCTTCCACTTTGTCCCGAAGCCTAAGGAAGAGTCCTCGAGAATCCTCAGGTCGATGGAATGACTCAAACTATAAGAAAGCTACTTGAATGAGGTAACTTTGGAGGGCTTGATGGAATCCAAACATTAGGCACACTCCTCAAAAATGTCGTATCGGTCGGCAAGAGGAATTGATCAATAGCCTTCGCTTGGTCAGCCCTCAATTCTAGAACAGACACCTTGGAGTTTGTTTGACTTGGGTGGATGAAGATATGCTCTTTCGACGACAACTCCTTGTGGGGGGTGCAAGAAGCAAAAGATCACATTAGGATCTTTCTAATCCTCTCCTAGGAAGGGGGAGGGACCTCGTCAGCATGAGGGGCGAAGGGCCACTAGTAACGACTCTACCTAGCAGTAGCCTGAGAGACTGGCTCCTCCCTAGCCACGGGGCTCTCTTCACCAACTGGTTCCTTGATTACCCGCTCCTTCCCTAGCTTCTTAGGAGACCCTAGCGCCTCGTTTGGTATGCATGAATGAACTCAAATGAGAATGGAAAAGAAGAATAAATAGAATAGAATATATGTGGAAATAAAATACCCATTCACATTCTTTTGTTTGGGTATTTTTGTAGAATGAAGCTAGAATGAAAATCTTATTCTCATTCCCATGTTTGATATCATTAGTTCACAAGTGAGAATAAAATTTAATTTTCTAATGATGCCCTTACAACAACATAGATTTTTAAAAAGATAAAAATAAACATTAATAATAATAACTAAACAATTTAATTTTTAAAAATGAACTTTATAAAAGTAGTCAATATTTATTGTTTCTATCCTAGAATCCATTTCCTTATATATGCAAGCCCAAGGAAAAACATCTTAATCAATTGTTCATACATATCCATGTTATTAATCTGGCTATGTCGCTCAATGAGATAGGATTTTTATTTATTTTTGTTATAAATGGGGTGTAATTGAAAATTACAAAACTAATTTGATTCTCACTTGAATGAGAATGACCATTCCTGATCAATTCACATGGAATGCTCATTCCTACTAAAAGTGGGAATCAACATTCCTTAAAAATAGACATTCCAACTTCTAAAAAATGGTTATGTTTGGTATGGGGGAATGAGTAGTGGGAATGGTCATTCCATTCCACCCCATCCCCACATACCAAACGAGGCGTAGACTCTCTGTCAGCTCGACCGTCAGTCTCGCATTGTCATGCATCCCAGCTAGGATCTCATTCTCTGTCGGCGCCAAGGCGGGGGCATCTTCATGGGTGGCCTCCTGATCAAACATCAGGGGTTGGGAATCACCTTCCACCTAAGCAACTTCAGGTGGAGGGACCATAAGAGTTGGCAAGGGTAGATCCTCACTAGCTGGGGTGGGAGTAGCTTTAGGTACCGAAGATCCTCCCTCAACCTGCTCATCTTGATCCTCCCTCAACCTCCTTATCTAGAACAATAGTTTCCCCAGCAGAGCCTCAGAGGGGCGTGGTTGCTTCGAAGCTAACTTCTTCTTCTTCTTCTTCTTCTCAATCCTCTCACCCTAGACACTAGCTAATCCTAAACTCTTCAATGGTAAGCAATCTCGGCTACTCTTTAATGAACGACCAGTGCCTCCTCTTTTGCCAACTTGGTGCGAGGACGCTTCTTGGACCTACTGCTAGGGCCACTACAGGCTCTTTTTCTGGCTCTAGGGTTAATAGAGTGGCCCACGCAACATCCACCTCAATAGATAGAGCAAGAGAGATGCCAGTAGTCTGAAGTACATCCTTGTCAAATAGATTCTTGCTATTATGAGAACCTGTGTACGCACGGATCTTCTCTAGCCCATATCTCTCAACCTCCAAAAGTGGCACTATTCTCAAAGCCTCCTTCTTTATCTCCAACATGCAGAGTAGGCCATAATGGAGTCAACACTAAAGACAAAAAGAAACATCTTCCTTTAGCCTTGATTAGTATCAGGAATGGAGACCGAGCGGTGGCTACCAACGGTCTGCAGATAGTAGTGCCCCTCACTTTTGCTGGATTTGGCGCACAATAGATTATCAAAAGTCCCTATCATGGCTCTACTTGAACACTGTGACAAATAATGAGGAAGGCGACAAGGAGGGCGATGGAATTTGGCTTCAAATGCATCGGCGAATCCCCAACGCTTCGAATATCCCACAAAGGAATGTATGGAGCAGCAGACGAAGACCGAACTCTAAATGGTTAAGATATACTATCATCTAGTCGCTGTTGTGATGGTATACAGCCAGCTCCTTTTTTGGAGCAGGCAAGGTGAAGCCCCTGGGGATGTCAAAGTCTCCGGCGATATACTTGAGACTGGATTTAGGAACCCTCTAGTGAAACTCTTCTAAAAGAGCGATCCTAGCCTCGTTGCTAACAGGTGCAGACTGACTATCAGATGCCATCGGAGCAGACGAAGATGTCGAGAAAAGAATTCCAAAGAAAATTTTAAAGAAGAAAGGTAAAGATTGCTGCTAATTCTGAACTTCTAGTATTTGGTAATAGAAAGGCTAGATATAAATAAGCAAGGGCAAGCAAGGGCGACCGCCACATGGCAAATTCCAGCTACCGGAAACCACTGACAGTTTTTAAAAGATGAAATGTCTCTTCAATCAAAGCCCCCCCTCTGCTCCACACTCCGCTTCTGTCAAAAAAGGTGCCATCCTCTGGTGAATGCGGTCAAGATTCTCACAGCAACAAAACGTTAGAGCAGCTTGATTTCCATTACACTCGACCAGCTGAGTCCAAGTGAAATGGGACCAGTGTTATACCCTAAAAATCATTTTGTCTTTAAACTATACACATGGTGTAAGTAATTAGACCAAACAGATGATACAAGCAAATTTGAGCTGTCATCTTAGCCGATTCATCTACGCAACCTGGGTCCAGGATGAAAGACATCTTGAAGTAGGCCTCCGAAGTAGCACCCGAGTCGAATGAAAGAGCAGCTTGGAGGCCGAAACATAGAATGATTGGCGGTCTCATCAACAGTGCTAACATTTAATGGTGAACAGTTCTGCGCCAATACTCTGCTACCTAGTCACCATCACATTTAATGCATGACCAAGCATCTTGATGGCTCTTTGGCAATGGTGCTCACCATCTCGCCATTCTGTCGTCATCACATTAATACTGTGAGTATAGTTCTCTACCTTCGACCAATCCACTATGGACACATGTAAAGCGATGACACAATGTCAGACCAGCCAACCTGTTAAATTACCAAAAATATCCAAATAGTTTCCTATAAATAGCAGTATCTTCGTTATTCAAAGGTGTGCACAAAAAACCCTACATGTTATGTTCTGGTTTTCACTTCAGATTAACAGATTAAGTCACTGACTCGAGCGTCGAAAGGCATGCTGGAGAAAACGACATCCGGGGCCTCTAATGTCCGTTATTCTGTGCAAGTCATTGTAGCACCACACAATCTTCAAGACAATCAACCATCAAAGAAGATTAAAGGACCCGAAGATCACCGTTACCTATCCTAAACCATCCACAAACTTTCTCACATAAACACAAGGAAAAGCGATGGTGAAGCATCCAATTCATCAGGACAATGATTACCAAATCATGCGCAAGCCACCTCAAACTGCATAGTGTATAGCCAATTTTCCCTCATATTGATCTGCCTTGCCGGCGATGACAGAGACGAGATACCTCCGCCTCCGTTTTTCACTAACAAATATGTTGAATCAAATAGCAAAATATTAATTTTCATTTTGAAAGAAAAAGAGAAATTACAAGAAAAATAAAAGAGGAGCAATAGATCGTTATGATTTCTAGCAATGACTAGCTACCAATCGGGTTTGATGGCTAAA
>BQKN01000250.1:165798-188769 GCA_022839385.1 Asparagus kiusianus
AGGATATATCACCTTTGTTCATATTGCATATTCTTGCTCATAAGTAATTGTATATCATCTTGTAAGAACATATTTGTTAATAAGTTTTAAATTGGCATAAAATCGGATTAGATTAGCATAAACCCTATTCACCCCCCTTTAGGGTTCTTTCATAGCGACCTTAGGGTCTAACACGAACTGGCTCCTAAAGAGATAAAGATGGTGATGGTGAATGCTATCAAAATTGCAACTAGGTTAGTGGTGCCGAGTGGCACCGCTCAAACTAAGAAGTTGTAGAAGAGGAGGAGGTTGAGTAGAGGCTAATGGCCCTATAGTAGTGTTGATGATATGAGTGGCGTGCGAGCACCCTTTGGTCGCAGAATTACCAAAAGGTGGGTTGAGAAGAAGACAACTAAAACACAAGAACAATTCAGTATGGCGAAGGAAAATATCTTCTCTAGATTATGAAGAATCAATTATTACAAAACTCTCCCTCACAATCTCACTAGAATCGAGAACAACCTCTCAATCCTCTCTAAACCCTAATACAATGATTAGGATTTCTCTCTGATCTAAGATGATGTTTAGAAACCCTAAACAACCCTTTATATAAGTATACAAACGTGGATGGCAATTTGATAAATAACCAGACCAAACCCCAACAGGAATTCGTGCAAACAGAAACCCAAACGAATCGAGAAACTATCGATGAGTCGACTCATGACCTCACATGAGTCGACTCATGACTCATGGGTCGACTCATAAATTGATGAGTCGACCGAGTAGAAATTTTTGACAAAACGGCTGGGTTTCGTGAGTCGACTCATGACAGTCATGAGTCGACTCAACCTGATGAGTAGACTCATGTTCATGTATGAGTCGACTCACGAGCTAAAAACTGGATTCTTCGAATCTGCTGCTCGTCCTTTCGTTCCACACTTCCACCTACGTTCCACTATACTGTTTTACACCCCTATTATCATGCTATCATGAGAACCATCCATCCTTAAGCTCCCATGAGGATCGCTAAGCCCCCGAAGAGAAGATACACCCGTATCATGGGTCCCTTCTTTAGGAACTTGAAGTCCCTTTCAAGTTAGAACTTTTACTGAGGAAACTCTCGAGCTCCTCCATCTTTTCTACACCACCTGGCCTTGCTAGGAATCCGGTCTCGACATTCGATCGGAAACAACTCATTCGTCCCACGTCTTGTCGTAGTCATCGTTCGCTCTATTTTGCAATCCTTTGTCGATGGCTATTCTGGAAGTCTAATGCATAACGAGACAAACTTCTTACTTGTATTCACTAGCCTCTTCGCTCGCGTCACCATCCCCAAACTTGTCTCTCTCGGAAGAGATGCCGAACGAAATATGAACTTTTCACCATATTTAGTGAAGGTATACTTCTGAGCCCGCCTCTTGTAGATCGCATATCTATCCCATAAGTATGGATTGTCCAGTATAATCTGACAAACATCCAATGGAATGACGTCGCACGTGACCTCGTCAATATGCGACTCGTGGAGCACAAATCTGATAGTGCATTGATTAACTACACTCAGTTTCTCCTCCTTCTGAATCCACCCCAATGGATAGGGCTTCGGATGCTTGACTGTCTTCAGACCCATCTTCTGAACTAATGCCTCGGATATCAAATTCTTCTCGCTTCCCGAATCAACAATGGCATCAACCAAACTGGTCTTTACTTGCAACTTAAGAACAAAGAGTTGCTCTCTCGGGTCGTCGTCCTCTTTCGTGGTTTGCTTCCCCGCCATAAGGTTGAGACTGTTGTATGGCTCTGTCATCCCCGGGACTTCTTTCGGACCTTGAGCTATCATGTATGCCCTTTTCTCCTCCTTCTTCTTCAACCCTCTTGGCTTGAGATGAGGATACTTCTCCCAGCACCGATCAGCTGTGTGCCCTGTCTTCTCGTAGTGACTACAAATCAGCCCTGCCTTTCCTGGATCACCCTTCTTCTTCTCCTTCTTAGATTGAGAACCACTAGACTCGCCTCCCATCTATTTGGAGTCTCCCTTAGCCTCGTTGTCCTTCTTTTGCTTACCCTCGAGGGCAATAGCCTTCACACTCGCCTCTGCAATTGATTCCACCATGAATAGCTTCATCTCCTTTCGGATGTAATCACTCAATCCCGCCATATACTTCATAAACACGGAATATTCCTCTGTTGCAATGTTGAGGACCATCGCCTGCTACTGGAACTCCATGGTGTATTCTTGAACAGTTTGATTGACTCTTTGGCGCAAGTCGTACCACTTGTACCAACGCTCTTCAAGGAATCCCACCGGGTAGAACTGCTTCCTTAGTAACTCCTTGAACTTGTTCCACGACACCACCTTCTTCTCCTACTTGCAGTAGGATTTTCACCACGTTAACGCGTGCCCTAAAAGCTTCAAAGTCGCGAACACAATTTTCTCTTTTGACGAATAGCTATAAAGAGTAAAATACGTCTCCATCTGCTCGATCCAGTCATCAAGCCTCTCGACGTCAATACTCCCATCATAAATAGGAATCTCCACCTTAAAGTCAATCTTCAGGTTCTGATAAGAATTCTTATCCCCTTGATGCAATGCAACCTTAACGGTCTCCTCCTCCTCGTCAGAATCTGAATCTACTCTCTCCACATCGGACTCAATAATTTTCTTCGAAGAAGATTTACTTTGTTTGCCACCTCCATGGATAAGACTGACGAGTTATGTGAGAGTCGAACCTATCGTCTCGATCTGGTTCTCCAATGCATCAATCCTCACTGAATTGTCTCCTTCAGCCACCTTCTCCCTCCTTAAGACTTGGACTCCTTCCAATAAAATAAGGATCTCGCTAATCTTCTTGTATTGCGATCGAGTTAGGACCATACACAGGATGCCCCCTTCACAGGATCTGATCGCTCTGATACCAACTTGATACGAGTTGCCGTGCGAGCACCCTTTGATTGTGGAATTACCAAAAGGTGGGTTGAGAAGAAGACAACTAAAAAACAAGAACAATTCAGTATGGCGAAGGAAAATACCTTCTCTAGATTATGAAGAATTAATTATTACAAATCTCTCCCTCACAATCTCACTAGAATCGAGAATAACCTCCCAATCCTCTCTAAACCCTAATACAATGATTAGAATTTCTCTCTGATCTAAGATGATGTTTAAAAACCCTAAACAACCCTTTATATAGGTATACAAACGTGGATGTTAATTTGGTAAATAACCAGACCAAACCCTAATAGGAATTCGTGCAAACAGAAACCCAAACAAATCGGGAAACTATCGATGAGTCGACTCATGACCTCACATGAGTCGACTCATGACCTCACATGAGTCGACTCATGACTCATGGGTCGATTCATAAACTGATGAGTCGACCGAGAAGAAACTTTTAACAAAACGGCTGGGTTTCCTGAGTCGACTCATGACAGTCATGAGTCGACTCAACCTGATGAGTCGACTTATGTTCATGTATGAGTCGACTCACGAGCTAAAAACTAGATTCTTCGAATCTGCTGCTCGTCGTCTTGTTCCACGCTTCCACCTACGTTCCACTATACTGTTTTACACCCCTATTCTCATGCTATCATGAGAATCATCTATCCTTAAGCTCCCATGAGGATCGCTAAGCTCCTGAAGAGAAGATACACCCGTATCAGTCGATTCGGCTCAAGCTGACACGGGGGGGGGGGGGGGGGGGGGGGAAGCAGTACATGAAGATGTAGTCACCCTAAGTCAAAAGGTTGGTTCACATGACATCCCTCCCTCCAAGCCGACCGAGGTTCTTTTCTTGGACGAGGCTTCCCCCGCTTGGCAAGGGGGGGGGGGAGAAGAAGTTGCAGAGCCCATTAAGGGTGAAATCCAAGATGGGGAGTCTATGGGTCAGCCCCTTCCATCTGAATCATTGCATAGAACCTATAAGGAGCCTGTTGATGCATTGGTCTTAACTGTGGGGGAACGACCTAACATCTGGCTATGGAGGAGCTGCCGCTAGTCAACATAGCTCTGGTCCTCTGAGGCAAATAGGTGTGGCCCTTCCGCCATGGTGTTGATGAACTCGACCCCATGGTGTGGGGATGTTGAAGGCCATGCTGATGGCCACTCTAGGAGAAGACCCTCAGTATGATGAGGAGCCATCGACTGGATATCAATTCATCCCCAAGAAGCATCTCAATAAGAGAAGCTCCATCCTGGAGCCCCATGCAGTCCAATCTCAGATGTTGTAGTAGTTTCCCCTCCTTAGGGATGATGACATGCTCTCAGAGATGACCAATATCGACCTTCACCAAGACCTCTATGGTTATTTGATATGGGGGCTTTGGTCGAGCAAGAGTTATTTTCTAAGCTCGAGCTCATGCAAAGCCTCTAGAAAATTTTAATAAGGTGCTGAAGGATGAGAGGACAGCTCGGGAGATGGCCGAGTAGAAAGTTATGGTCTTTAACGCTGAGTGGGTAGCATGGAATAGGAGTGAGTGCAAGTGGCAACGGGAGCAAGAGACTCGATAGAAAATGATTGAAGGGCTCCAGGGGCATCGCAGCAAGCAATCAGCCACGATTACTAAGCAAAGGAGGAAATTGGCCATCTCTAGCATGAGATTGTTGAGCAGGAAGACCGAACCAGGTATCTAACTGAAGAGGTCAAGGCTAAGAGGCGTGAGAGGCTCGATGCTCAGGAAAGTGTCCTGTCAGATTACTTTGCCACCCAGTCCTTAAAGGTTAAGCTAGAGGAGGAGCAGTCAGTTCATCAGTCGTCCCTGGATAACATCCAGTCTCTAAAGGATCGTATTGCTTGCTTGGACTAAGAGGCCTATAGGTGGGAAATCGTGGAAAAATATCACGATAGCCCCATAGGTAAGGTATAAGTGTCGCTAGGCTGTAAGGTTAGCTTCGACTATCTTCTGGAACTACTTCCTCACAAATATAGACCCTCTCCAGATCATCTTTACTATCACTCTCACGTCACCAAGTGTCATGATGTTTAAAGGAGATAGAGGCGAAGGGAGGGGGTATAGTAATAGATGTGGATGATGGGGATGAAGGATATGAGGAAGCAATGGAAGAATCCAAAAGAGATGATCGGGATGAAGTCACCCCTGTTGCTACACAGCGAGCCCATGCTCCTGAGTCAAGTGCCGCTCTTTCGGGTCGCACTCTAGATCAGAGCCAGGATCCTTAAGATCTAAGATCTTAATGTATATTTTTTTATAATGAAAATATGAATGTGAATAGCAATGTAAATATATTGATATATAAATTAAAATTAGGCTTTTGTCTTCTTGATTGATATGTTTCTATTTGTATTTGTCTGCAATTTTTACCTCATTGTGAGATTCACAATTGGTGTGTTGATTCTTAGGACAACGACAACTTTACTACATGTGTAGCGAGCGTCGCTTCTCGATCTTGTTGTATTCCTTGGTTTTCTTCATGGAAGAGGCCAAAGTCTTTAGAGTCAGCTGAATAGTTGGAGTGCCTTAGTTTTACCCTGAATAGGTACCATGGTCTTTAGTGCCGAGAGAGTGCCTTAGTTTTATGCATGTAAATGACACCAATGTCTTTATATTTGATCGATATGTTACCCTCCTTGGTTTTATACCGAGAGGGTACTAAGGTCTTTTTCTGATGGAGTGCCTTGGTTTTAATCATATGAATGACACTAAGGTCTTTTGCTTCGAAGTTGACCGAGTGGTTAGCGTGCCTTGGTTTTATCCTAAGAGGGTACCAATGTCTTTTGCTGATGGAGTGCCTTGGTTTTTCTCATGTGAATAACACCAATGTCATTTGATTTGAAGCTAAACGAGTGGTTAGCGTGCCTTAATTTTATCCTGAGAGGGTATCAAGGTCTTTTATTAATAGAGTGCATTAGTTTTACTCATGCGAATGACACTAAGGTCTTTTGAGTCGAAGTCGATTGAGTGGTTGGTTCGCCTTGGTTTTACCTCGAGAGGGTACCAAAGTCTTTTGCTGATTGAGTGCCTTGGGTTTACTCATGTGAATGACACGAACATCTTTTGAGTCGAAACTAATTGAGTAGTTGGCGCGCCTTGGTTTTATTTCGAGAGAGTACCAAAGTCTTTCGCTGAAGGACTGCATTAGCTTTACTCATGTGAATGACACCAATGTTTTTTGGTACGTGCCTTGGATTTATGAGGATGATGCCAATGCCTTTTCGTAAGTGTCTTGGACTTAAGGGATGACTCAGCTTTGTGTTCCTGTGAATATGTATAGCGCCACAAGAGCACAAAATAATAAATTTGTTAACTTAAAAGATTTTATATAACAAATGAGTCTTACAATCAAGATTATTGAAAGTATTTTTTGAGGTGTTTAATATTCTAGGGATGTTGTAAGACCCTTCCATTAGGGTTTTTCTGCCAATAAGTGCCTGAGTGCACTTCTTTGCGGACTATATAAGGTCCTTCCTAATTAAAAATACAAGAAAGAGAACTTACCTTAAGCAAATCTTCAATCTTTAATCCTCAATATTTAATTTTAAAAGTAGTTCATTAACGAGAAAACGCACAAATTAGAGAACCAAAATAGAAAAATCCTAATTATAAGCACTTCCCCAGCAATGGCACCAAAAATTTGATAGATGGTAAATAAAATCTAAGTTACAAGTGCATAACTATCAAGCTATGGTATAAAGTTGTTGATTTCTTAACGAAGGTGTAGTAGAAAATAATCAAAATTAGTTTCTAAATTGTGTGTGGACAATTAAGAGTGATAAATGTGGTTGTGAAGAGGTACAAGGAAAGTATGATTATTTACAAATAAAACAAAACTAAATTATGAGGAGAGAGAAAAATAAATAAATACACAAAAGTAAATTAAGAACAAATAAAGGAGAATCAAGAATAAAGAATGAAAATCGCAAGTAAAAGATGGAGAAAAACAACTAGAGAAATAACAAATTTAGAATTGAATCCACTAGTCAATTTCACTTAGGATTTATGAACTATCCTCTTTTTATCATATTTTACTTTAGATTTATTAAGCATAGACTATCAAACCCCTTAAGAAAAACATGACCTATCAAATTATCATTTAAGTAAAATTAACATTCATGAAAAGAATAACAATTAAATATCAATGCTAGAATTATAAGCATAACCTATCAAATCACTCAAGATAAGTATAGTTTATCAAATTCTTCTTCTATCAATTAGTTCTAAAGTTGACTATCTTAAATATGGTTATTTTAAGTACAAGAGAGCAATCCACAAATCACAATAAAATTCAATTTACTTTCATACAACTCAAGAATTCCTATAAAATTTTAGTTCCACATTTTAGAAAGTACAAAGAAATAAATATAGACTAGATAGAATAAAATAAAAAGAATAAAAATAAAAACTAACTACAAAGAGAAAAATAAGAACAAAGAAATAAAGATCTAAACTATGAACATAGAAATAAATCTAAACTACAAAAATGGAAGAGCATAAAAAAATCTAAATTATGTAAGAAAATAAATCTATAGCATAAATTATAAATGCAAGAAAATAATAAAAGAATATGAAAGTATATTGACTCTATAAGGCATCAAAATAAATCAAATCTATCAAAAGAAAATAAAATCCTAAAACATGAATATCTAAGCAATAATAAGAGAAAAAGAAAAACTCCATTTGCAAGAGAGTTCTAGCCCCTTGAATGTAAATCTTTATCTCCATCTTTATCTTCATCTTCATCAACTAATAAAGAGAATAAAAGAAAAATACGAAGAGGTAAAAAATTCTTATATTAATTGTAAATAAAGTCTATAATTTTTAAAATGTATTCTCAATTAAGAGTAACTCTCATCTCCAAATAGAGTTTTTATAAAAAAAATTCACACCTGAACTCCTCGCAATCTATCCTATTTATAGCCTATAATAATGAATAAGGATTTTTTTTAGAGAACAAGGATTAAATATAAGCCACAAACTATTTTTGTTATGAACCAATCGGTTGTCCGATCGATTGGCCAATCGGTTGTCCGATCGATTGGCTAATCGGTTAGCCGACTGATTGGTTTGCAACTAAATTTTAATTTCTATTGATTTTTTGACCCGATTTCTTCATAGATCCTTGGACATTTTTTAGGCCTTCATTGGTCTTCATATTAGACTTTAATAAATGAAAAAAATAAAGGGAATTTGATTCTTTTAGGCTTTTATTCATTAGCTCTTATTAACTTGTAAATTAAGATGAAACATGTTATTAGTAACATATTTATTTAAATAAGACAGATAATGAGGGTATAAAAATATAATAAAAAAGTGATCATCACATAGGTTTACTTCAAGGGCTCATCAAGCATACTTCTCTCAGTATTATTCTATATTCCTCCTGTTACTGGGCCACCATTGAGAGCGTTAATGATACACTTGTTATTGGCCCCTCTTCGCTAATTCTTTTGCCAATTCAAATGGGGTGATCTTGATTTTGATCTCCTTCTCTCTAATTTATTAGGGGTCGGTTCCCCCTTTCTATGATTGTTGATAATTTCTTCAACCACCCTCTTTTGATGGGATCCCTGATGCCTCTTTGTAGAATTCTACAATCATCGGGTCATGACAATGGTCCCGATAATATGTAGAACCCCGTAAATTTTTATATGAAAATATGTGTATTATTAGTAAATAAATAATTCCCTTATGATAAATAGCTTGAGGTCATTGATGTACATGATAACAAGTTATTTGAGATGATATGAGAATATTGGTGTAGAGTTTTGTGCGTTGGTTTTGCAAATAAGCAAACATGCACAAAAACTAAAATTTTCCAGATCAGTTGATACATCAGTCGATTGATACGCTGATTTCTAGTTTTTCAGGTTTTGGGTTTGTTTTGATTTGGTTCGGGTTTGGGTCTGGTTTAACTGTTCGTATATATTCCCCTTCACCCGAAATCACCCCTCTCATCTTCAGATCTGAGAAAACCCTAGCCCCCTCTCCCCTATCTTAAACCCTAGTTTTGTTCTTGGTGATTTGGGGGAGAACTTGGAGGATTTTTGTCGAAATCTTCACATTGCAGCGAAGGGGAACCTCTCTCTCTCTCAGATCCATGAGTTGTTCATCACCCCAGAGGCGAGTAACATCTCACCCAACTCTGTCCCTTTTGTTTTACACGAACTTATTGAGTTTAATGAGATTTTATTGAGCCTAAAACGTATTTTTAGTACAAAGAATAAATCTTTATGGTATATGATGTGAAGTATTGAGCTTCTCAGTTTATAAAAAGATCATCAATGTTTTATTAAAGAGATCTAGATCTGAAAACGTTTGACAAGAGTTAATTCATGATTTATTGATTTCAAAACGTATCAAACATGTTTTTATGTGTTTAAGGTTTTTGATAAATGTTTACATGTAGATCTTTCATTTCAGTTTGGTAAATATATGTTAAAATCAGTATCTTTATGCTTGGAATTTATGATGATGATTTTAGATAAATAGTATTGCAAATAATCACTGCACAAATAGGTTTCTGCAGCCATTTGGTCGACTGATCAGTCAACCGACGGGCTAAATTTTTCAGCTATCAGTCGACTGATCAGTCGACTGACGGGCTGATTTTATTTTTCTCAGTTCCTCAGTCGACCGATCAGTCGACTGGTGAGCTGAGGCTGTGCTGTCTGAGCTTATCGGTCGACATATGAGTCGACTGACGTCATCAGTCGACATATCAGTCGACTGATAAGGTGTTTTACAGATTCTTGATCTGTTTGAGTTACTCTTTCGGAGTCGCCTCGATGACCTGACACTAGTTTACCATGTTAATGATTTATCTGTACATGTGGGTCGACTTTTGACACAAGTTTAGACATGTACACCGAGATGCGCGTGAGTTTAGATTATGTATATCTTCCGCATATACTTTTCACTATTGCACAGTCCTTGTGTTGGACTATAATCTATTTCAGTACTCGTGTTAGACTATAATCCATTTCAGTCATCGTGTTGGACATTTGCCACTTATTCCATGTGTTTGGAAACCACGGTATCTAGTTCCCGTATCGGACATATTTCTTAACCCTGTATATGACTTTCTCACAAGAGTTTATGACATGACACTTATGTAGATTATGACATGATATTCATGTAAGTAATAACATGATATTCATGTTAGCTATGACATGGCACTGTACTTATGCTCTGAGATTAGTTGTATTTCTTTTATTATTGTTCCTGTACTAGAACCTCGGGTTTGGTGTTTAGGGATTTACAATTTGAGATACAAGGTATATACATGAGGGTTTCCTTGTTTGGATTATTTCGCTCGACGTACCTATGCTCGTGTTGTAAATTTCTAAATACTAAAATCCTCTTTAGTAAGATCAATGATTTTAGATCTATTATGTATTATCTGTATTTTCTTATACAACGAGCCCTGTTCCCTTGGGGTTGGTTGTGATGTTGCTTGCTAGCGCTTTGACGCTCGTTGTCCCTCCCCCTTTTAGGTAACGAGCCAGGAGCCTGGAGAGTCGCAGGTTGATGGCGATGCACTTTAGCTTCAGCTGTCTATTTAGTTATATGTTTCTTTTGGAGTTCCACAGTAGAATTTTGTTTAGACATTTGAGAGTCTTATTCTAGAAGTTGTAAAGGCTGTGTGCCTTATTTCCTCTTGTTGGATATTTGTATTTGAGACTTGTTGAGTATTCTAGTTTATCTATTTAGACATTGACTATATATTTCTGTATGTTGGACGATGAGATATTAATGTGATCATTATTATTTCATCAGTTGTTTCTTACATTATCTTTTACTTGCTTTTGTACCTACACTTGTTGTTGACTCTACTAGATAAATGTTAATTGTGATGGTGAACTATGTTATTACACGGTGTGGTGCATGGTAGGTTTGACATTCTTGGTTTCACCTGGGACTGCAGCCTTGTGTGAACCCATGGGCGTCAAAGTTGGTATTAGAGCTCTAGTTCCAGTATTCTTAGGATCATCCTGTGTCGAGTCGTTGAGCTAGGATAGAGTTTCTTAGGATTCATGTATAGAGTCCGCAAGGATTTCCTAGTATGAGTGAGGACGATATATGCGTATATCTCAAAAATTTGAGATTTTTTTTATGATAACTATTTTGTATAAATTTAAAGTATTTGTGTGAATACTATACATTGTGAAGGATTTGTGTTGTGATACACTAGTTATAACGTCTATTTTTGACTCATAAACTTTTATATTTCTTATCATCAGAGAGAGTTGGTAGGACGTGGTAGACCTCGTACTCGGAGAGCTGGACAGACAGAGTCACAACAGGCTCTACCTGAGCAGCAGCTGGCTCAGATCGAGCTACAGTAGGCACCACCCAAGCCGCAGCAGGCTCCTCAGTACTTGGTGGATATTATGGCTCCTCTCATTGCCAGGATGACGGCCATTGAGGAGTTAGTGACAACTCATATAGCACCATGGACACCACCACTACCGGTAGCTTAGCAGCAGGGGATACCCACCGTTCCTGTCAGAGAGAGATCCCCAGAGATCACGCCTACAGCCATTCCTCTAGCAGTCCCAGATAGAGCCACAGAGCAGGAGGTTTGGCTCCGAATGGTTGAAAGATATCAGAAGATGAGGGAACCAGAGTTTCAGGGGTCAGCAGACCCTCTTGCAGCCCATAAGTGGAAGGAGGATGTGGGCAATATTCTTGACATACTCAGTGTTGATTCAGTTCAGAAGCAGAGATTAGCATCCTACAGCTTGAAGGGAGATGCCGGGAGATGGTACCGACTTCAGTTTACTCCAGATCAGAGGATGGCCCTCACATGGGAGGACTTCATATACTTCTTTGATGGGCAGTACATTTCTTCTGCACCACGGACTGGGAAGGAGCTTGAGTTGTTCCGGTTGACCCAGGGGGACATGATAGTTGCAGATTTTAAGAGCAGGTTCATGGAGTTGCTACATTTCACGGGCATGTGGCAGATAGGAGAGCGTCAGGCTCAGATGTTCTTGGCAGGGCTTCGCCCTAATCTCCACCAATACCTCGTCTCGAGGAGGTTCTATTTAGTTAGGGAGGTAGCTGAGGCCGTCACTTCACAGGAGATTGAGACTAGCATATTCCAGAAGGATAAGGAAGGGAAGGCCAAGGCAGGGCAGAGCGGTGACAAAGGCAAGAACAAGAGATCTTTTTCTAGACATCAGCAGCAGCATCAGGGCTCTTATAAAAAGGGACTCCAGCAGGATCAGAGAGCGCATCAGCAGCGCAAGTTCCAGGAATCTTGTTTTAACTATCATAAGGTCGGGCATAAGGCATCGGAGTATCGTAGCGCACCAGCAGGAGCCTAGCAGGGTAAGGGTCCGAACCAGCAGCAGCGTCAGCAGGGCAGAGGTCAGGATCAGCAGATCAGGCTTAAGGCACCGCCAGCAGCTCAGAGGACTGAGGGGCAAATTCGAGCAGTTCAGGAGGTTCCTCAGGGGTAGATTGTCCCATATTCTCCATCTCCAGTAGTAGAGCAGTCTTCAGTCACAGGCAGAGTTTATGCAGTAGTTCTCCGTGATCATGGAGCTAGCGGAGCCGTAGTGGAGGATACGTTCCTTGTGGATTCTTTCCCCACCCGTATTCTTTTCGATTCGGGAGCTTCACATTCTTTCATCTCTCATGCATTTATGACTAGACTCCAGCTTGTAGCTTAGTCTCTAGACACCCCTTTATCTATTTTCACCCCTTTAGGTGAGGTATCACTTCTGGAAAGCATTTGTAGGAGGTACACCGTCAGTTTAGACGAGTCGGAGTTCATAGTTGATTTGATAGTGTTGAATATGTCCGAGTTCGATGTCATCCTTGGAATGGATTGGTTGTCTTCCTACCATATTAATATTGACTGTTTTGCGAAGACAGTCAAGTTGCGAGCGTCCGATGGGTCCGAGATGATTGTGGCCACCTCTCAGGGCAACCGATTTGCAGAGTTATTTCTGGCGTACATCGAGGAGGTGATGCGACGGGATCAGGGTGCTGAGTTATTAGAGAATAGAGTTGTCTCAGAGTATCAGGATGTCTTTCAGGACATACCTGAATTACCTCCGATGAGAGAGGTAGAGTATCGTATTGAGTTACAGCCAGGCACAGCCCCGATATCCCGCGCACCCTATCACATGGCACTAGCTGAGATGAGGGAGTTTCAGACCTAGTTGGACGAGTTGTTAGCTTAGGGTTTTATTTGCCGGAGTCATTCTCCGTGGGGCGCACGGTCCTCTTCGTGAAGAAGAAGGACGGTAGTATGGGATTATACATAGATTATAGAGAGTTGAACAAGGTCACTATCCAGAATAGGTACCCACTACTTAGGATTGATGACTTGTTTGACCAGTTGCAGGGAGCGTAGTATTTCTTGAAGATTGATCTTCGTTCTGGCTATCATCAGTTGCGGGTTCAGGAGATCGGTATTCCCAAGACCACCTTTCTTACTAGATATGGATTTTTTGAGTTCTTAGTCATGCCATTTGGGTTGACCAATGCACCCGCGGTATTTATGAACTTGATGAACCGGGTTTTCTGTCCCTTCTTAGATCAGTTTGTGATCATTTTCATCGATGATATTCTCATTTACTCGAGATCAGAGGTAGATCACGAGAAGCATCTACGGATAGTGTTGAGGACTCTACAGGAGCATCAGCTGTATGCCAAGTTCAGCAAGTGTGAATTTTAGCTTTCAGAAGTTAGATTTCTTGGCCACGTCATCAGTAGAGAGGGCATAGTAGTGGACCCGACTAAGGTCACGTCAGTTCTTGATTGGGAGTCACCGAAGACGGTGATAGAGATTCGTAGCTTTTTGGGTTTAGCTGGATATTACAGGAAGTTCATTCAGGACTTCTCGAAGATTGCAACACCGATTTCACACCTTACGAAGAAGGGTGTACAGTTCATATGGAGCATGGAGTGCCAGAAGGCATTTGATATTTTGAAGGCTAAGTTAACTACAACGCCGATTTTGACTATTTCAAGCAGCGACAGGACATTCGTCGTATATACAGATGCATCGTTGGTAGGCTTAGGAGGCGTATTGATGCAGACTCAGAGAGTAGTAGCTTACATCTCATGGCAGTTGAGGGTGCATGAGCAAAACTATCCCACTCATGACTTGGAGTTAGCAGCAGTGGTATTTGCACTTAAGTCATGGAGGCACTACTTATATGGAGTACAGTTTGAGTTGTTCACAGACCATCAGAGTCTGAAGCAGAAGGAACTCAATCAGAGACAGAGGAGGTGGGTTGAGTTTATCAAGGACTACGAGTTCGTGATTCGGTATCATCCGAGGAAGGCGAACGTCGTAGCAGATGCTTTAAGCAGGAAGCGTCGACATCGGGTTTCAGCTTTGAGGTGTTCATTACATCGGGATCTTATCACTCTTAGCCAGTTTGATTTTAGACCCAAGATTAGAGGAACCAGTGCATTTTTGGGAGCTGTATCAGTGTAGCCATCTTGGAGTGACAGAGTTGTCAGAGCTCAGTTGGGAGACTCTTGGATTCAAATCCGAAAGGAGGAGATTTCCAAGGAGCCTAAGACTGATTGGATCATTGGAGCAGATGGAGGACTCCGGATGAAGGGCAGGCTAGTCATGCCAGCCAGTGCCGACCTGAAGAGAGAGTTACTTGATGAAGCTCATCGTACTCGGTACACAGTACATCCAGGGACTACTAAGATGTACAAGGATATGAAGAGACACTTTTGGCGGAGTGGTATGCGAAGGGAGATTTCAGAGTATGTGGCTAAGTGTTTTACCTGTCAGCAGGTGAAGGCAGAGCATCAGAGACCGGCATGAACACTTCAACCTTTACCCATTCTAGAGTGGAAGTGGGCAGACATTTCTATGGACTTCATTGTAGGGTTGCCGAAGTCGAAGAAGGGGAATGGTTCAGTTTGGGTGATTATGGATCGGTTGACGAAGTCGACACATTTCATTCCAGTGAGGACTACCAATACCGCCGAGGCATATGCAAGGATATTTATCCGGGAGATAGTTCGAATTCATGGAGTTCCAGACACGATTGTATCGGATCGAGGTTCGGTGTTTACTTCGCACTTTTGGAGGAGTTTTCAGGACTCTTTTGGCAGCAAACTATCATTCAGCAGTGTTTTCCACCCACAGACGGATGGTCAGACAGAGAGAGTAAATCAGGTGTTGGAAGACATGTTGCGAGCTTGTGTCATTGACTTTCAAGGCAGCTGGAAGGATCACATTCCATTGATAGAGTTCGCTTATAACGACAGTTATCAAGCGACGATCGGTATGGCTCCGTATGAGGCATTGTACGGGAGACCCTGTAGATCATCGATATGTTGGGCAGAGCCGGAGGATAGCTTGATGCATGGACCGGAGCTGGTGAGGCAGACTACCGAGAAGGTAGCATTGATCAGGGAGCAGATTCTAGCCGCTCAGAGTCGGCAGAAGAGCTATGCAGATAAGACGCGAAGACCCTTGGAGTTTCAGGTTGGAGATTCAGTTATGTTGAAGGTATCGCCTATGAAGGGCGTGCAGCGATTCGGATGACAAGGGAAGCTTGCGCCGAGATATATTGGACCATTCCAGATTTTGGAACGCATTGGAGTTGTGTCATACAGACTAGATCTTCCAACATCGATGTCTAGTATACACAATGTATTTCATGTTTCTATGCTCAAGAAACACTTGCATGATGAGGAGCAGCAGCGAGTATTGGATACACCAGAGATTGAGCTTCAGGAGGATTTGACTACTGTCGAGATTCCGGTTCGTATTCTCGCCAGAGAGGACAAGAGACTTAGAAACAAGGTAATTCCCTTGGTGAAAGTTCAGTGGAACCGAGGAGGCATTGAGGAGATTTTTTGGGAGTGCGAAGAGGATTTGCGTCGCGACTACCCACACCTGTTTGAACAGGTAAATTAAAATTTTTATGATGTGTATCTTGTATGATGTTTATATCTTTGGTTATATTTACATTTAACACTAGAATGGGAATATTCACGCTTAATTCTAAATCTTTCAAAACACATGGTATATAGATGGGGGGTTTCTTGTTTGGATTTTTCACCCGATGTACTAGTTCCACTAGATTAGGGTTTGAGCGGGAATATTACCATTTTAGATCGTTAAGTATAAATATCTCTATATGTTTATCTAGAAGTTCAAATGGTGAGATGCGTATGGTTTCCGAATTTCGAGGAAGAAATTCTTTTAAGGGGGGAAGAATGTAGAACCCCGTAAATTTTTATATGAAAATATGTGTATTATTAGTAAATAAATAATTCTCTTATGATAAATAGCTTGAGGTCATTGATGTACATGATAACAAGTTATTTGAGATGATATGAGAATATGGGTGTAGAGTTTTGTGCGTTGGTTTTGCAAATAAGCAAAACATGCACAAAAACTAAAATTTTTTAGATCAGTCGACACATCAGTCGACTGACTGTATTAGTCGACACATCAATCGACTGATACGCTGATTTCCAGTTTTTCAGGTTTCGGGTCTGTTTTGATTTGGTTCGGGTTTGGGTCGGGTTTAACTATTCGTATATATTCTCCTTCATCCGAAATTACCCCTCTCATCTTCAGATTTGAGAAAACCCTAGCCCCCTCTCCCCTATCTCAAACCCTAGTTTTGTTCTTGGTGATTTGGGGGAGAACTTGGAGGATTTTCGTCGAAATCTTCACATTGCAGCGATGGGGAACCTCTCTCTCTCAGATCCAGGAGTTGTTCATCACCCCAGAGGCGAGTAACATCTCGCCCAACTCTGTCCCTTTTGTTTTACATGAATTTATTGAGTTTAATGAGATTTTATTGAGCCTAAAATGTATTTTTAGTACAAAGAATAAATCTTTATGGTATATGATGTGAAGTATTGAGCTTCTCAGTTTATAAAAAGATCATCAATGTTTTATTAAAGAGATCTAGATCTGAAAACGTTTGACAAGAGTTAATTCATGATTTATTGATTTCAAAACGTATCAACATGTTTTTATGTGTTTAAGGTTTTTGATAAATGTTTACATGTAGATCTTTCATTTTAGTTTGGTAAATATATGTTAAAATCAGTATCTTTATGCTTGGGATTTATGATGATGATTTTAGATAAATAGTATTGCAAATAATCACTGCACAAACAGGTTTCTGCAGCCATTCGATCGACTGATCAGTCAACCGACGGGCTGAATTTTTTAGCTATCAGTCGACTGATCAGTCGACTGACGGGCTGATTTTGTTTTTCTCAGTTCCTCAGTCAACTGATCAGTCAACTGGTGAGCTGAGGCTGTGCTGCCTGAGCTTATCGGTCGATATATGAGTCGACTGACGTCATCAGTCGACACATCAGTCGACTGATGAGGTGTTTTACAGATTCTTGATCTGTTTGAGTTACTCTTTCGGGGTCGCCTCGATGACCTAACACTAGTTTACCATATTAATGATTTATCTGTACATGTGGGTCGACTTTTAAAACAAGTTTAAATATGTACACCGAGATGCGCGCGAGTTTAGATTATGTATATCTTCCACATATACTTTTTACTGTTGCACAGCCCTTGTGTTGGACTATAATCCATTTCAGTACTCGTGTTGGACTATAATCCATTTTAGTCCTCGTGTTGGACATTTGCCACTTATTCTATGTGTTTGGAAACCACGGCATCTAGTTCCTGTATCGGACATATTTCTTAACCCTGTATATGACTTTCTCACAGGTGTTTATGACATGATACTTATGTAGATTATGACATGATATTCATGTAAGTAATAACATGATATTCATGTAAGCTATGACATGGCACTATACTTATGCTCTGAGATTAGTTGTATTTCTTTTATTATTGTTCCTGTACTAGAACCTCGGGTTTGGTGTTTAGGGATTTATAATTTGAGATACAAGGTATATACATGAGGGTTTCCTTATTTGGATTATTTCGCTCGACGTACCTATGCTCGTGTTGTAAATTTCTAAATACTAAAATCCTCTTTAGTAAGATCAATGATTTTAGATCTATTATGTATTATCTGTATTTTCTTATACAACGAGCCCTGTTCCCTTAGGGTTGGTTGTGATGTTGCTCGCTAGCGCTTTGACGCTCGTTGTCCCTCCCCCTTTCAGGTAACGAGCCAGGAGCCCGGAGAGTCACAGGTTGATGGTAATGCACTTTAGCTTCAGCTGTCTATTTAGTTATATGTTTCTTTTGGAGTTCCATAGTAGACTTTTGTTTAGACATTTGAGAGTCTTATTCTAGAAGTTGTAAAGGCTGTGTGCCTTATTTCCTCTTGTCGGATATTTGTATTTGAGACTTGTTGAGTATTCCAGTTTATCTATTCAGACATTGACTATATATTTCTGTATGTTAGACGATGAGATATTAATGTGATCATTATTATTTCATCAGTTGTTTCTTGCATTATCTTTTACTTGCTTTTGTACCTACACCTGTTGTTGACTCTACTAGATAGATGTTAATTGTGATGGTGAAACATGTTATTGCACGGTGTGGTGCATGGCAGGTTTGACATTCTTAGTTTTACCTGGGACTGCAGCCTTGTGTGAACCCAGGGGCGTCACATAATAGCAGTAGTATTGTCAAAGATCCCTCTTATGAGGATTTAAAGTCATATGAGATAGAGTTTTGGTATGATGCCCCTTCTTCAGAATCAGATACAATACGTGTGAGAAGGAAGCTTTGAAGGGGGCGAACACCGGTCTCCCCATTGAATCCTTTTTCTGATCTCTCCTAGCAGGTCATCCGGATCTGGACTTAGACTCGTGTTGGTTGCCTCCAGTCTTCTTGCCCCTAAAAGAATTGGCTTCGGCAACTGCTTTCGAGTTGCCTTCTTATGGAGGCGACTGTCTTTGTGTATAGCCATAATTTGGTCGAAGTTAACCAGGAGGTTCATGATGAGTGTGTCAGATAGTTTATCATCTTCTAGATGAGAGATTATTACCGCCATTGCCACCATGTTGCCGGGGTCTTCTACCTCCAACTTCTTAGCTTGGAAGCTTTTGAAATACGCTTTTAGAGTTTTGCAAGGTCTCTATGAGCGAAAGGGGCCTTCTTTTTTGTGTTTGCCAGGAAGTTGGATACTAGCTTCTAGCTGAGTTGTTTGTATCTATGGACATACTTCTTCTCTAGAGAATTCCACCCCATATTAGCGCTGCCATTGAGGGTGAGAAAAATAAGGTCTGCAGATGATCGGATTTGTCACATGCTACATACACATCATGTCAATAAAATTCTATGCATGTTCGGCCAGGTTGCCTTCACCCTTGTATTTCTCGATGTGTGGCATCTAGAACTTAGGGTAGAGAACATTCATAATTTTATTCGAGAGAGGATTATTTCCTCCAATGATTTCGATCACCGTGTTGAATGTCCGATAATAACTAGAAATAAGGTTGGATGTAAAGGTATCGGCCCAAGTCACTAGGGTTTGGGTTGTGTAGCTGTGCCTTACACCTCGTAACGCTGTTCATGCGATGTGACTGGGATCATGGCTTGAACTTTTGCATGTCGCCTCTAGCTGTTGGCGAGTCTAACATGGATTGATAGCCAAGCATGTTTGATGTCATGGTTCTCTTCATCTTCCTACTTCCAGTGTTGTCCCCCCAAGGAAAGGGGTGGTGGGGAGAACGAAGAGAGCCACTGTTGTAGTCACAGAGAACTATCATTTGGGAGGATTATTCTAGCTAAGCTTAAGTGACATAGTCATAACCGAAAGATTCTCCGGGATTGTATGAGTTAGGGATTAGAGGGCAAAAACGATCATCTATTTTTTCAAGGTAAGAAGGAGAAGGGGCCCCACATTGGGCGTTAAACTATTTGTGTTAAAAAGTTAATTGTATGAGCGGATGGATATTTGGAGGAGTTTACGGGGTCCTTTAATCTTCCATGATGGTTGATTATTTAGGAGGAAGTAGATCCTCACACAAGTAACATTCATTAGAGGGTTAGAGAGGATCTCCCTAATGTGTCATCCTATGTTCAAGCCAGTAATAGATTAAGTAAGCTCATAGAATGGAGAATTTAAGTTTAGGATTTTATTCAACATACCTTGGTGTAGTGGGGTTATCCACTATTTATAGTGAATTCATGAAGGCACACTAGTAATTCAATCGGCTTGGTGTAGCCGGTTAATCAGACTACACTTCACACATGTCGGTGGTCGGTTGAATGAGCAATCTTTGCATTTAATGTGATAGTGATAGAATAACGGAAGTGCTGACATCGTCCAAGGAGTCATTTTGACTTTCGCTCGAGAAATCATAATGACTGTGGCTATACATTTAATGCAATGGTGACTGGATGGTGAAGTACAGACGCCAACTAGACATTCATTTAATGTGAATGATATTGGTGATGCTTATAGGGTATTTCGTCATTTGAGACATTCTCTAGTGAAGTTCGAGCAGAAGATGCCTTTAACCTCGTACTCAAGTTCCTTTAACAAATCTCGTCTTGAAGACGTTTTTCCCCTAGGACTCGGACTGTTAGATGGATTGGTGGTGCTCATACTCAAGTTGGACTTTCAAATTATAGCTTTCGGCCCGTTAATATGATATGTTGCCAACTTTGAAGAGCTTATTAGACTTGGCGATTCTATGATACAACAGTTCTCATCGAGAAAATCAGAGTGGTTTCTTCTTGGTTGCGTCTGGAGAATTCACGAGTGATCGTGGAAAAGAAAATTAAAGGGGGGAGTAATGTGAGAGAAATGGGTTGGATTTGTAATTATATGACACTTTTCTGATGTTGTTTTTAAAAATAATCAAAATAGGATTAAAGAGGTAATTTTACTCCTAAAAATGTTAAAATTTTGTCAAAAGTTAAATTTTGGGAAAATTTGAGGAGTAAATTTAGAATTAGAATTATTTTTTTGGGAGGGCTCTTCCTTTTTCCTTTTTTCCATCTTGTTAATTGTCATGACTGTCACCAGTTCAGAAGAACCAACTTTGGAGAGGGACTGAAAGCGACCATTATGGACAGGAAGAGAGATGTAGATAATGGCCTTTTATGGAGTGTTGAGCTCTTTATAGTGTGCTGAACTAAGAAGTTGTGAGGCCTAATGACAATGCTCGTATATCATGTAACATAGCTGGCGCTTTAAAACAGGCGGTCAAAGCTAGAAAAGATATTGTAACGTCCCGCCCCGGAATCTTAGAGTCGGTACGCTATTAGATTTGATGGACTGGCCTCACAAACTACCACATGTCTTTTTAGCACGTTTTGTCCTCACTCACGCGCTCCCTGAAAACCTTCCCAGGGTCACCCATCCTAGAATTTCTCCAAGCCAAACACGCTTAACTTTGGAGTGTCTAAGAGTTGGGTTCCCAAAAAAAAGATGCATCTTGGTGCTATGAGTATTCCAATCAAATCTATCAATACTAATCACATCATCCTCTCAAGCGTTGGGGTATTACAAACTTCCCCACTTAAACTCGGAACGTCCTTGTTACGCCAAATCATATTATCCAAGATCGTACCATCCGTGTGAGATTCTAGAGATGGCTCCTACGGCCTCAAGAGGTGGCTCCCGCCCTCTCGACGTAGCACTTTGCGCCGCATAGCACTTAGCTCTCACAATTCCGGTTGGCTTTGCTCTGATACCAATAAAAACCTTGTCACGTCCTGGTTCAAAAATGTAATTATTTGGAACGTGACTCGGCCGGCAATGCAACTATATGGCCACATTCACGCCTGTAGATCATCCTGTATACAGATATAAAGACAAAACTATACCAAAGAGCATGTAACCAAGATAATAAAAGGAAAGTATAGATAAAGATATATCTAAAATTTTTTAAAAGGAGGGGTGCAACACGAGTATAGATAAAGTTACATGCTCTTTGGTATAGTTTTGTCTTTATATCTGTATACAGGATGATCTAGAGGCGTGAATGTGGCCATATGGTTGCATTGCCGGCCGAGTCACGTTCCAAATCACTACATTTTTGAACCGGGGCGTGACAGATATGATAATAAGAGATTAATTGAGATAATTTAGTACATTAATGATCTTATTACAGTTGGACAGTAGGATAAGATTACAATTTTTAAGTTTATACAGCTGAAGAGACTGTCGAAATCATCACAGGGTGTCCGTTTATTGGATGGATGTGGTAAACGGGACAACTATGTTAGAATATAACCCATTAAAATGCGTGTAGATGGGATAAATTGTACGGACGGGATTGCTTTTGATCCGACCGAAATCAACCCGACCCGATCCATTTGCCGCCTCTCTGGTACTAGCGTCGGAAACGAGATTCACGCACGTCCACGCACACTACACTCGAGGGAACAAATTAAAACTAAACAAGGGGTTTTCTCCAAAATATAAATTATTACCCTGTGTTAAACAGTAAATACTAATCGCATGCCACGTGCATCAGATAGCAGGCAAACCTGTCATGAGGAGCATGGTTCAGTTGCCACGCGTTACATCGAGCAAATCCTACTTATAACTCGAAAAAAATCTGACTGAGATCAGAAGCAGCAAGTCTTAGCTGTAGCTAGAGAGCTAGAGAGACTATGGCGAAAAGCAAGGATGATATAAAATACGGAGTTGCGCAGGCGAAGCTCTCTGAGGACGAGTCCCTAAGGGTGCGCTACAAGCACGGCACACCTCTTGAAGGTGGCAAGATTGCGGATACTGAGCCCGTCGACCTATTCTCTGCTGCTCGTAGAGTCTCAGAAGCGAATCCAGATGCGAAGAGGGACGCCGATAAAGATCAAGAGCGATTTGAGAAGTCCAGGCCGAGATCGGAGGAGGCAGCCACGTCTCAAGGCGATGGAGGAGGGATATGAACAACCCAATGTTTGAAACTAGCTTTCGCATTTATGTATGTTATATATAATGTATGTGTATTTTATATAGTAGTAGAAGTGGCACTTTTATAATAAGCTGTGGGGATGTGTGAGAATGTTAAAATCTAACTGTGGGGTAATTGCAAGATCAAAACGTAGATGTGATATCTTCTTTTCTAATACGGGAGATTACAATATATAAACTCCGAGGAACTTTCAGTACGTGTTTAGCGGAGTCT
>BQKN01000250.1:223769-297186 GCA_022839385.1 Asparagus kiusianus
TATATAATAAAGTATGAATGAGCTGTAAACATGAAATAAAAGATATTGTAACAGCGTTTGATGAAAAGTTATTTATATGATAGAAAACGTCAAAAATCGTGTTAAGTGTACATATATTGAGCTTAAATATAAACATACAATATATGTAAGTAAACTACTCTTATACCTAGGTAACTCCACACATATGAACTTGAATCTTTAATGCTTGATTGTCGTGTGTTGAAATACCTGTAAAGAGAAACATAAAAACAAAACTAGAGAATATATTAGTGATAAATTGTTTGACAAATCATCATCAAAACTATAGGGTCAACATCTAATTGTGATGCTCTTCAAGTAATTCAACCTTATGAATTCTACTCTCAACATGAGTTGTTAACATCAACATTATATTATTTGATACATACATACATACATACATAATAGTAAATGCAAAATAGACTTACCCTCTAACTTCCTTGAGACATACGCTATTGAGGAGGATAAATTGACGTATCTCATTAATAAATGTGATTCCCATTGTTGTATAATTTGGTTTGCCATGTGTTCCATCACGAATATGTATATGTCTATTGAGATTCGTCTCTATGTTTTCATCTAAATAAGAAGAACAAAATGTCGTTACCTACTCTAGGAGATAACCTTCGGTTATAGAACCCTTTAGCTGATTTCTATTCTGAATGTAATTTTTTAGAGTGAGAAGGTACCTACAAATACTTACATTAGATTACTACCTACAAGCATACAGAATAAAAAAGTTATATTGGTTGTGTCAAACAAAAAAGCAAAACACCTTTCTATGAGATACATCCAACGATATTGTACTGGTCCAGCAAGCCTTGCTCTCAATACAGGATGAACAGTCAGGTGTATTATAATTTCAAAGAATGATGGTGGAAAAATCTGCTCAGGCTTGCACAATATTAAGGGAATTGCTTCTCATAGCTTCTCCAACTCCTTATCCTTGATGGTTTTAGCACACAACTCACTTAAAAAGCTACAAAGTTCATTGATCGCTAAACCAATAGATTTAGGTAGCGAAGCCTTGAGGGACAGTGGGAGAAGGTGCTCCATAATAGCATTGTGATCATGGCTATTCAGCCCATCGATCTTGCCTTTTACAGTCTTTATCTTCTTATTAAATGATCTAGAAAATCTTGTAGGAACCTTCAGCCCATGCAACTGAATGAAATCGTGCTATGTCTACATGTATAATACACATCGGAAGACATGTATAATAAAAATTACTAAGCATGTAGAGAGCATGAAATATTCATATGGACCGTCTAATTAAATCTAATATGATTCTTATTGTTAAGAGAGCATACAAGGTTTGAAAGTCATACTTTTGTAGCGAGATCGATAGTGAATCGAACAATCTTTATCTTGCTCTCTTTGATGCAGAAAACTCCTCATAGTGGATCTCCAACTCTTTAAGTAAACCCGAAAACTATTGGATGCTGCTTGAGACGCGAGGAAAGATATCCACCCCGGGGTTTTTAAAATCCTACTACTTCCTCTTACTCAAAGATTGCTAGAGTTTAGTAAGAGCTATAGCTCTCTTGTTTTCTCTTATGGAAATTTAATTTTTATTAGTCTTTCATGAAGAGAGAAAGCTCATATTTATAGAGTGAAATGTGTTCATGACATGAATGACTCATCCTATGAGTCATGCAATGAATCATCAAAAATTAATGATTAATCAAGTGAGTCATGCAATGAATCATCTTATGAATCGTTACATTTCAAAACCATGTGCCAGTAAACCATGTGCTCAAACCATACCACTAAGTGACTCATCTCATGACTCATTATACATGGTATGTGTATTTCATAAATTAGAATATCAAATTATTATTACTAATACAATATTTCATAAATACGGTATATAGTATTATTCTAATCTTTAACTAATTAGTCACTATATGACCAAATAAATCAAGAGTTGACCAAAAATCAACAGTTGACCAAAAAGTCAAGTAGTTGACTAAAAGTTAACTTTATGGGAAAAATACTAGAATTCATTTCCTAAGCACATAGCATTTTGATTTTACCGATATACATAACCGTTTATGTGTATCCGCTAAAAAAATTATATATATGTATCAATCATACGCATCACTCTATAAATAGTGTTTCATAGGATTCAAGTACGCACCTTGTGTGACTCTAGGGTCCAACTCAAAAACTCGGTAGTGGATCATATCCACAAGTACAACAGAGGTGCTAGCTGCACATGAAGACTATCCGGGTATGAGTTGTGATAAAGGTCTGCAAGATGCTTATCCAATTTTATCAGGACCACTCAGTGATAATGCCGTACAGTCCGATCTCTTCGTCAAATCATGTCAAACTATTAAGCCTAGGGTATGGAAAACTGTCAAATCCTAATTGCTCAATTAGTGTTTGTTGATATTAAACTCATAACCTATAAGATCAAACTGACACTCAATTTATCTTATTTACCTCGACCAAGGATTTCTAGGTTATAGTTATATCAAACAATCTTATGATATTAACCCTCTATACTGGGAGAGACGAATCCCATATTGGCATCTCAATATCTACTTATGCCTCGGGATATACCCAACAAGAACCGTTCTACACAACTCGATGAGAACTGTGGTTAGGTAAAAGTCTAAGTACACCTATACTGACATGTAAGATATTGCACTCATGCATCAGGTCAAGAGACTACTATGTACTATATCACTTGAGAACTTCTATTTGACAGTTAAGTATAATTACCAACTAGATGTTCTCAGTGAGTCGTTCAGTCAACTCATTCATTAATGAGTCACTTGTAGACTATATCTTGATGTCTCACATCAATGATCCAAGAGATGGATCATCATCCTACCAAAGGAGAAATAGAGTATACACTAGTCTTCCCAAAGTGATGATGTCTCATTTCAACACTTCATTGACGAGGAATATTTTAGAATATGTGTTAACGACAAATCAGATCTCTTCATTATGATCATATCCGAAATGTCTGATAGTCTGGTATCATTCTAAGGACTTTATATGTATGAAAATACCAGATAAATCTGACCAAAATTGCATACTATTATTTTGAACAAGGATGTTATATTCATATAGATCCTATTACAATATATAATTATTACCCGTAGGGCACCTATATCTAATAGCAACACCTCTAGAAATAATTTTTTTTTTCTAGTTTTGACATATGATAAATGGCATTGGGGAGTACAAATTTTCCCTTTGAGCTTGCAAGTTATCTTTCGATTATCCATCTTTACAAAGGATCTAGTTTAGTATGTGTTCAGATATTCATTTCTCAATTTGCATGACGTCCAAATTGTGGCGCACTGTATTTGTCTCCTAAAACGGTAGTTCAAAGAAAATACTTTTCTTATTCCATCCTTGTTGCTTTTCCTGTCTTTACTTTACTTTTTCAAAAGTCATATTTTCATAATCATTCCATTGAGCAAGTATACCCTCTCTAGATAAGGGGATTGGAGCCTTTCGGTACTATGTAGTACCATCAAAGTGAACATCATCATCCCTATACAGATGGATTTCTTTCAACACACGTCAATGACCATAATAACATATCTTTTTACTAAAGGGCAACCATTTCGATATTGTATCAACGTGGCAAGTAGGACATGCTTTATAAACATGCATGGAATATATTGATAGCATTCCATATGCAGGAAAATCGTTAACTGTCCACATGAAGGCTACACGCATTATGAAGGTTTCCCCTTTATCTAAATCATATGTCTCCACACCGTTAATGAATAAAGACTGTAACTCTTCGATGAGAGGTCAGAGATAAACTTCAATATTATCTCTTGGTGAACTGGGTCCATCAAATAGAAGAGGCATTATAAAAAATAATTGATCTATAGCCAACCACGATGAGAAATTATAAATCATCATTACAATCGGCCATGTGCTGTGTGGATTACTATTAAAACTAAAGGAGAAAAGCCATCACTAGCTAGTCCAAGCCTGATATTACAAGGATCCTGACTAAATGTTGGATGTAACTTGTCAAAATTCTTCCATGAAGGTGAATCTCTTGGATGACTCATTTTTCCATCTTCGTTTGGAAGAGCACGATCATGTCAGGTCAATGCCACCAACTTCTTACACTTGTAAAGTCTCAACAACCTCTATATAATATGAAAGTATCATACTACCTTGAGATATATGTCATTCTTGCTAGTATGTGCCTTCTTCTTATATCTAGACACCCCACAAATAGGACACTCTTTCCTATATGAGTTTTCTTTCCAGTACAATACACAATCATTGAGACATGCATGAATCTTCTTACAATGTAAACCCAAATTACACATTATCTTTTGAGCTTCATACTACCTATGAGGGAGATTGTTCCCAAGAGGCATAAAATCTTTCAGGAATTTTAGAAGCATCGTGAACAACTTGTTGCTCTATTTGTTTAGGTACTTAATCTGAAAAAACGTTGAATGAACCATGATAGCGTGTAATGTTTTGCATTCTCATGAATCAATCTCCTAGCATCATTCATGTACTTCTCATACTCATCAACATATTGTTCTTGTCTGGGAGGACTATCTTCAACATGTTTAGTGTCACTAAGAGCAACCTCTACCATTTCCTCCATCTCCTCTTCCAAAAACAAATTAATGTCGTCAACATCTTCTTCTTCTTCATCATCAATAATAATGGAAGTTAGAAATTTTCTGTGATATACCCAAGTTGTATAACATCTTATAAAACCATGCTTAACAATGTGAAGTTCTACATCTTCCCCCTTACGATGCAGACTATACCTGTAATGGCTGCACGGACAAAGAATCATGCGATGTTGGATCCTATCATGTTCACGTACAAATTTCCATAAAAGAAGTAACTCCTTCAATGAACTCAGACTTTATGCATTTTTCACAATTCACATATATCTAGTCCTTAACCCTGACACAGTCACAGGCCGTGATAACCTAACTAATACAGAGTTAGTCATAACAACCCATAAATTAAGCACGCTTGCATTAATTTTCAAAAAATTATAAAAACTATATAGTTTGGTACCCATTTTAAATATGAATAACGATGGCTATCTACTATCTGGTCTTGCTTATTGTTAGGTCTCATGTTTATGATCCTACTATATAATCTAGTTTTGATGATTAACAAAAATTCCTGATATCATTTGTAGAGTATTAGTATTTTCTTGTAAGGTATTCTACACAAAGATCCTCTAGTCAGAGGTTGGATGGAATTGTGCATTTACGATGATATTCAAAGGATGTTGGAAGGAAAATTGAAATGAAGCTTTGTGCAATTCAACTCGAAGACAATATCATGCAAGATCAAGTTCAAATAAAGAATTATTGTCTTGGGTATATTTTTCGTAGTTTAGGAATATACTTTGTGTGTTTATACTTAGAGCTCAAATATTACACACATACACGTTTTTGGTTTATTGTTTTCAAGTTTAACGGTATAAATATGAAACAATAGATATATTAATATACATATACATTCGTTTCATATTTATCATCTTTATTTTAAAAATAATGTGTTTATGGATTAAAGATATGTTTACACTATTTTATATCTTTCATCAAGCCTATTAGTCTATTAAAAAGTGTTTCAAAACTTGTTTGGATTGATTTCATAAAAAATCAAGTTTTAACAAGTTGGCGTGTTTTACCGATTTGCAAAATAATATGATTTGGATTAAAGATTTAATACAACTATTGTACATATTTTATAATGTCTATTAATCCATTCAAAAGAAGTTTCAAACTTTTTTGAAATTGTTTTGTCCAAAATTAAGTATTTTGAGATTTTGTATTTTAGACTAATTTTGCAAAATGATGGGTTTTTACAAATGGAAAATGATATTTGAAAATTTTCTTTTGTAACATGTCTATTTTCATGTTTATAAAAATTTTCCCAAATTTTATAATTTTTAGAATTTATTTGCTATTTTTAAAAGCCCTTTAAAAATTAGATTTACTATTCAAACTAGTCCATGTGCATGTTTTCAGTCGACTGACAAGGGTCATCAGTCGACTGAAGAAACACGTTAGAATTACCATTTGTTTCTGCTTAGTCGACTGATTCTCATCAGTTGACCGAAGTAGCTCATTAGTCGATTGATGGTGCATCAGTCGACCGACGGGCCTTGAGCGGCAGCCAACGGTCAGCTCATCAGTCGACTGATGAACCCATCAGTCGATTAATGGCTCTGTAATGGCTAGTTTTTGTTTTGACTCATTTGAGAGGCCATAAATACCCCTTTTTGCTCAGTTCTTTCTCAAAGTTTTTTTAGGGTTTTACAAGAGTTTCCAAAGAGCTTTTTATCAGTTTGTTTCCACATTTTTGTGGGTTTGTTTTGTGTGAAAAGAGATTCACAAAGAGAGAACCAAAAATTCATCATTGAGGTTTCTCAACATCAAATCTCAAATCCTCTTTGTTTATAGAGAAGTTTTCTTAACTCATTTTTAGGTATTTATAATTTTGTTTCTTATATATTTATGCTAGATTGATTTGAGTTAAATTTTATTTTATTCATTTCTTACACACACAACCATTGAGATTTAGTATTTCACATATTGTATACATTTAGGTTGTGGGGTTGTATTATGGAGTGAGCTTAGCTTTTGTTCTCATACTTGTTATAGAACAAACATTTATTTGAGGTTAGCATTGCTGAGAAAACATGTTGTAATACACAATAACACTTAGAGAAGTGGTTGGGAGAGACGTGGTCAATTCCAAGAGGAGTGGCGTCGGTTGTAAATTTTAGGGAGAGTTAGTAATTTCGAGCACTTGAGGAAGGTGACACATGCTAGGCCAACACTTAGAGGAGTGTAATGTGTATTAACAATTGTGTGAGTTGTAAATGTTTATCGGTGAGCATTGAAAACTGATTGGGTAGTATTTTTCGAGATAGTGGAGATTCTCCTCGAGGGTGATGTAAAACCCCGTGAATTTAAAAATATGATAATAAATAATAATAAATATGTTATATGGTGATAAATAACATTTATTAATGTTTGAATATACTAAAAATTGATTTGAGATTAATTCAATGTATAAATGTGAATATAGGAGTGAAATCATGCACTATATACACGAGCTTGAAATCTGGAAATGATAAGTTAAGAGTATACATATTTTACACACCAATAAAATTAGAATCTGGAAAAACTCAAAATATAAAAGTTGTAGGTATCTTCAACAGATTTCCAACAAATCTTAAATCACATCATTCTGAAGTCATATAAGAAAGTTACAGTCAAAATACATAAGGTGATTTTCCTACTCAGACTAGGTTTCCTGGTTCGGGTCAAACAGGTTTTGTTTCAGGTTTGCCTCTATAAATACTTGTGTTTTTCATGAAAATTCTTCTCTTGGATGATATCTCTAAACCCTAGAAGTCACCTATCCCTTCAAAAACTGTAGATCGATTTCTTGTGAGTTTTGTGAGCTTTGTGAAGCAAAAATACCGACACGAGGACGAGATCATCGACGTGTGGCAAGGGAGAATGATTTGTTTGCACCTTTGGATCACTTGTTGTTCATTTTAGAGGCTTGCACACAAGATTAAGGCAAGATCATCTCTATCTAAACCTACACCTAGATTAAAAATCATGTTTTTATGTAATATATGTGTCTAATTTCATGTTTAGGGTAAGATCTAACGTGTTAGAACTTAATTTATGATGTTTATGCCCTAAACTCATGTCAAAAATAGTAGAACGAATCTAAAACTAGTATATTAACATGATCATGGTTATTAGAATTTATTTTAATAAGTTAATTACAATTTAATATGGTTTACATGTTTTAGATTATCGAAATAATTAAGAATTTGATTAATTTGATTATTTAAACCCTAGGTTCATGCATGTAAGTGATATATCTTGTTTAAAACAATCCCTGTAAGGTATTTCATGAGTTTTGAACCAAGTTTATTCATCTAAGATAATATAAAACCCGAGTTTTGAAGAAAAAAAATCAAAAAACCAAAGTTGTGTTTAATCTGTTGGATCAGTTGATCGATGATGCTATCAGTCAACTGGCGGGAGATCATCAGTCGACTGATGGCAAGCATCAGTTGACTAACGGGCTCATGTTTGCCCTGTTGTTTTGTGAATGACCCTATTAGTTGACCGATGAGGTTGTCGGTCGACTGATCAGGTTGGCTTTTGTGAGATTGAACCTTTTACTTGTGTGTTCATTTTGTGAGTATTTTTGTGCAAGACGTGAGCTGATATTCACGCATAGTTCAAGGAGTACACGTACGGAGATTGAGTACGCATGATTACATTATTTTGGGTATCCAAATAGGTTACAATTGTTAAGAGTAACGGCTATTATTATATATATTATAATTATGATCGGTTGGGTGGGGTTAGTCAGGTCAGCAATAAGACAACAGATGGACTATACTCCGAGTGCTTTAGTTGGATCCTGCAATGATACCGCAGATGGACAACACTTCTTTATCGGTTGTATAGAGATGCGTAGAGGTTGATATAGCTATCTATTGGTCTGTACGAAGATGCATAGAGGTTTATATACCTATCTATCGGTCCGCACAAAGATGCGCACGAAGATGCGCAGAGGTTGAAATACCTATCTATCAGTCCGTACGAAGATACATAGAGGTTAAAATACCTATCTATAGGTTTGCACGAAGATACGTAGAGGTTGATATACCTAACTATCGGTCCGCATGGTTATGCAATGAGTTATTATACTTAGTTACCGGTCCGCATGGGGTGCGATGAATTAATATACTTAGTTATCGGTTTGCAAGGTAGTGCGATGAATTTATATATCTAGTTATTGGTCCGCACGTGAGTGCGATGAACTGATATATCTATTTATCGGTTTGCACGGGAGTGTCATGAGTTGAAGTATTCCAGAGAAGGACAATTCAATAAATAACCTAAGTGTAGGTGAATATTGACATCATCGATATGATCCATTATAATAGTATTCCACAACTTAGATACACGAGTGTGTCGATATTTGTTTTACCCACTAAGGGTAGTATGAGGAGTTGATATGACATTTTTGGAGTTTTATGATGTGGTATTTCCTGTATTATCTTTCTTGTATTCATTTATTCATAGTTTTGAAGTTAATATTTAGTGATTCACAATTTAAGATATATGGTATATACATGAGGGTTTTCTTGTTTGGATTATTTTGCTTGATGTACCAGTCTCGTGTTATGGATTTCTAATTATTGATTTTCTTTAAATTGTTTATCTCTAGTTCGATATTAATGTTTAGGTATCTACAATTTGAGACATATGGTATATACATGAGGGTTTCCTTATTTGGATTATTTCACTCGACGTACTACGTCTTGTTTTGTAGGTGTCTAAATATTGATTCCATTTAGATACGGAGAAAATGATCTAGGTAGACTATGCACTTATAGGTAGAGCCTCCATCATACTTAGTATCCCTTCCCTCGGGACGGATGGAGATGATCTTGCTATAGTGCTCTGATACTTTTGTTATTATTCTTTTTGTTTTAAACTTCTATTTAGGCAGCGGAGTAGAGTTTCGAAAAGCCGCAGGTTGACAGACTTTCAGTATAGTCACTGTCATTTCATTTATTAGTTACTTTTACTCCACTGATGTTTAGTCTTGTATTTAGTGGATTATTAGATTTGCATTTTATTTTGAGAGTTGAGAGCCTATGTATTTTCATTTGACTTAGTGCATTGAGAGATATTTCTATAACGGTAAAACTTATCGTTACACAGTATGGGTGCATGGCAGGTTTGACACCCTTGGATTCACCTTGGACTGCAGCCATGTGTGAACCCAGTGACATCACATTTGGTATCAGAGATCTAGTTTTAGTATCCTTAAGATCATCATGTGTCGAGTCGTGGAGCTAGGATAGAGTTTCCTATGATTCATGTATAGAGTCCGCTAGGAATTCCTAGAATCAGTGAGGACGTAATACGTATACCTCGAAAAGTATGAATTTTTTATGACTACCTTACTTTGATTGAAAGTATTTGTGTGAATACTATGTGATATATTATGTTATGTATATATGTTTGCGACCTCATTTACTATGTCCATTAAGCTCTCCTCTTGATATTATAAATGTTAGGACAAGGATGCTGTCGAGATAAAACTCATACCCGTAGAGCTGGGTAAGCAGAGCCCGAGCCGTAGCAGGCTCCACAGTATCTGATTGACTTGGTAACATTGACTGTAGAAGCAGAGACTAGTAACACTCGAGGAGCGAGTAATGAGCCACATTACATTTTTTGGAGTTCCACCACTAGTGTACCAGTCATGCCTATTAAAGAGGCGATATTAAAGATTTCACCATCACCTCAACAAGCTGTTGATAGAGCCACAGAGCAGGAGACTTGTCTCTTTAAGAATAAAAAAGACATCAGACACTGAGAGCATCATAGTTTCAGGGCACACCGGACTCATGTGCAGTATATAAATGGAAGAAATATGTAAAAAAAATTTAACATCGACTCAGTACTAAAGCAGAATTAAATGTATTTAGCATAGAGGATAGTACCAGGGGATGACACCGACTTCAGATTTTTACCGGAGCAGTGAATACCACTTATTTGGAAAATTTTACTTGCTTCTTTGACAAGCAATAGAACTAGTCTGATTAAAGAAGGGAGATATGCATAAAGTTAATTATGGAATCATGACCAATATAGTAACAATGACAAGGGAAAGAGACCTATTGAGGAATCTAGAGAGCCCTAGTAGCGGGGTAAGGATTTTTACCGCCAGCAACAAGGACAACATAAGAAGGGAGCACAACCTACAACATGATTCGAGAGCACCACAACAACACAAAATTTAACGTACATGTGACAATTGTCGTAGTACACCAGTAGGAGGCCAGCATGACAGAGGTCAGAGTCAGCAGTCTCAGGGCCGTGGTTACGGCCAACAACAGAGGATTTGAGGCACCTCCAGCCATCTCAAGAATTTAGGGACCAGTAGGTCAGATTCATGTAATTCAGGAGATTCCTAGGGGATAGACAGTCCCATATATTCCACCGCCATCAGCATAGCAATCGCCAACCACTGGTAGGGTTTATGCAGTCGTATCGCATAATCATGGTGCGAGTGGAGCTTTCTTAGTGATTTCTTTTCTAGCTTGGATCTTGTTAATTCAGAAGCTTCGCATTTTTTTATCTATCATTATGTAATGATTAGACTTCAGCTTGTAACTCAACCTTTAGGCATTCCATTATCAGTTTCTACTCTTTTGGGAGAGGTGTCTCTCTTAAAGAGTATCTATAGGAGATGTGTTGTTAGTTTAGACGAGTCTGAGTCCGTGGTCAATTTGATCGTCCTACGAATGTCTGAGTTTGATGTTATAATTGGTATGAATTGGTTATCATCCGACCACGTTAGTATAGACTGTTTTGCAAAGATAGTTAGCTTGTGAGCATTCGATGAGTTTGAATAGATAGTAGCAACCTCATAGGGTAACCAGAATACGAAATTATTTCTGGCTTACGTTAAGGAGGTGATGATATAGGATCAGTGTGCAGATTTGAGTGAGACCAGAGTTATCTCAAAGTATCAGGATGTCTTTTAGGACATACCTAGATTACCTCTAGTGAGAGAGGTTGAGTCCTGCATCGAGTTGTAGCTGGGCATAGTACCGATATCCCGAGCACCCTATCGTATGATACATGTTAAAATGAGGGAGCTACAGACTCGGCTAGATGAGTTGTTAACTCAGGGTTTTATTTGTCGGAGTTATTTTCATGGGAGTACCGGTCCTCTTCGTGGAGAAGAAGGACGGTAGCATGTGATTATGTATAGATTATTATGAGTTGAACAAGGTCACTTCCCGGATCAGATATCCACTATCGAGGATTTATGACTTGTTCAACTAGCTGCGAGGAGTGCAAAATTTCTCGAAGATTGATTTTCATTCTGGTTATTTTCAATTATGAGTGCGGGGAATGGATATTCCCAAAACTGCTTTTCTGACTCGATATGGGTCTTTCAAGTTTCTTTTCATGTCATTTGGGCTAATCAATGTACCCGCAATATTCATGGATTTGGTAAACCGGTTTTTCGGTTCATGTTTGGACCAGTTTGTGGTTATTTTATTGATGACATCCTTTGTTCGAGATTAGAGGTAGAGCACGAGAAACATCTTCATTTGGTATTACAGACTTTACGGGAGCATCAGTTATACACAAGGTTCAGCAAATGCTAGTTTTTGGATATCTGAGGTTAGACTTTTGGCCATGTTATCAGCAAAGAGGGCATTATAGTGGATCCAGCTAAAGTGAAAGCACTACTTGATTAGGAGTCACTGAAGATGGTTATAGAGATTCATAGTTTTTTAGGTTTGACTTGCTATTATAGAAAGTTCATTCAATACTTCTCGAAGATTGCAACAACAATTACAAGTCTTACGAAGAAGAGTGTACAGTTTGTTTAGGGACCAGGGTACCAGAAGGTATTTGAGATCTTAAAGACTAAGTTGACTATAATGCCGATGTTGATAATCCCGAGTAGTGATAAGACTTTTGTTGTTTACACAGATGCATCGTTATCGGGTCTAAGAGGTATTTTGATGCAGATCCAGAGAGTGTTGGCTTATATTTCATGAAAGTTGAGGCGCATCGTACCAGATACATAGTGTATCCAGACACAACAAAAATGTACAAGGATCTAAAGAGCCATTTTGGAGGAGCTTCTAGAATTCGTTCGGTAGCCAGTTTTGATATTCTAGTGTTCTCCAACCGCAGACAGATGAACAAACAGAAAAAGTGAACCGAGTATTAGAGGACATGTTGCGAGCATGTGTTATTAACTTTCATGATAGTCGGGAGGACAACATTCTTTTGATTGAGTTTGATTATAACAATAGTTGTCAAGCGACTATTGGCATGATACCGTATGAGGCATGGTAAGAGAGGCCTTATAGATTGCCCATTTGTTGGGAAAAACCAGAAGACAGCCTATTGTTTGGATCAGAACTTGTGAGATAGACTACGAAGAAGGTAGTAGAAACTTAGGAGCGCATTCTTACAGCGTAGAGTAGATAGAAGACTTAAAGCTGATTAGAGGCGACGACCGTTAGAGTTCCAGGTCAGAGACTCTGTATTATTGAAAGTATCACCAATAAAGGGAGTTCAATATTTTAGTCAACGGGGGAAACCTTGCCCTGTGGTATATTAGTCCATTCAGAATTATTGAGCGCATTGGAGCCTTTTCGTATCAGCTAGATCTTCCAACATTGATGTCGAGTATATATGATGTTTTTCATATTTCAATGCGCAAGAAGCATTTACGCAATGAGGAGCAGCAGCAAGTGTCAGACGTACCAGAGATCGAGCTTCATGATGATTTGACTACAATTGTGATTCCTATTTGTATTTTTACCAAGGTGGACAAGAAGCTTAGAAATAAAGTGATACTTTTGGTTAAAGTTTAATGGAACCAAAAAGGAGCTGAGGAGGCTTCTTAGGAGCGTGAGGAGAATATGCTCGTGATTACCTGCACCTATTTGAGTAGGTAAATTGATTGATTTTGATTGTTGTTCATGATTATCTATATAGTCTTATTTATATTTAACACTAGAATGGGGGTATTAACACTTAGCTCCTAATTATTCAGAATACATGGTATATATATGGTGGTTCCTTCTTTGGATTTTTTACTCGACGTACTAGCTCTGCTTAGTTAGGGGTTAATGGGAATAATTTTATTCTAGATTGTTAAGTGTAGATATTTTTATATTTCATATATGGAGTATCCCCTCAATATGCTTTTCTGGATTTTTATATTTCATATATGGAGTATGATACGGAATATTTATGTGAGGATTTTCTTGTCTGGATTATCCCCTCAATATGCTTTTCTAGTATTATTAATCTCTAAGATACGATTATGGAATTTCGGAGACGAAATTTTTTTAATGGGAGAAGAATGTAAAACCCCGTGAATTTAAAAAACTGATGATAGATAATAATAAATGTGTTATATGGTGATAAATAATATTTATTGATGTTTGAGTATGCTAGAAGTTGATTTGAGATCAATTCAATGTATATATGTGAATAGAGGAGGGAAATCATGCACTATATACACGAGTCTAAAATCTAGAAATGACCAGTTAAGAGTATACATATTTTACACACCGATACATTTCGAATCTGGAAAAACTCAAAATACAAAAGTTGTATATATCTTCAACAGATTTCTAACAAATCTTAAATCACATCATTTCGAAGTCATATAAGAAAGTTACAGTCAAAACACCGAAGGTGATTTTCCTAGTCAGACTTGGTTTCCAGGTTCGGGTGAAATGGGTTTTGTTTTAGGTTTTCCTCTATAAATACCTATGTTTTTCATGAAAATTCTTCTCTTAGATGATATTTCAATTTCTTGTGAGTTTTGTAAGGCAAAAATACCGACACGAGGGTGAGATCATCGACGTGTGGTAAGGGAGAACGGTTTATTTGCACCTTTGGATCATTTGATGTTCATTTCAGATGCTTGCACACGAGATTAAGGTAAGATCACCTCTGTCCAAACCTATCCCTAGATTAAAAATTATGTTTTTATGTAATATATGTGTCTAATTTCATGTTTAGGGTAAGATCTAACGTGTTAGAACTTAATTTATGATGTTTATGCCCTAAACTCATATCTAGAATAGTAGAATGAATATGAAACTAGTATATTAACATGATCATAATCTTTAGAATTTATTTTAATGAGTTAATTACAATTTAATATGGTGTACATGTTTTAGATTGTCGAAATAATCAAGAATTTGATTATTTAAACCCTAGGTTCATGCATATAAGTGATATATCTTGTTTAAACAAACCCCTGTTAAGTATTTCATGAGTTTTGAACCAAGTTTATTCATATAAGATAATAAAAACCCGAGTTTTGAAGAAAAACAATCGAAAAACCAAACCTGTATTTAATCTGTCGGATCAGTTACTGAAGATGCCATCAGTCGACTGACGGGAGATCATCAATCGACTGATGAAAAGCATCAGTCGACTAACGGGCTCGTGATTGCCCTGTTGTTTTGTGAACGACCCTATCAGTCAACTGATGAGGTTTTCGGTTGACTGATCAGATTGGTTTTTGTGAGATTGAACTTTTTGCTTGTGTTTTCGTTTTGTGAGCACTTTTGTGCAAGACGTGAGCTGATATTCACGCATAGTTTGAGGATTACATGTACGAAGATTGAGTACGCATGATTATGTAGTTTTGGGTATCCAAATAGGTTACAATTGTTAAAAGTAACGTCTATTATTATATATATTATATTTATGATCGGTTGGGTAGGGTTAGTCAGGTCCCATAATGAGACCACTGATAGAATATACTTCGAGTGCTATAGTCGGTTCTTAGAATGAGACCGCAGATGGACAATACTTCTTTATCGGTCTGCATGGAGATGCGCAGATGTTGATATACTTATCTATCGGTCTGTATGATATACCTATCTATCGATCTGCATGAAGATGAGCACGAAGATGCGTAAAGGTTGAAATACCTATCTATCGGTCCGCACAAAGATGCGTAGAGGTTGATATACCTAACTATCGGCCCGCATGGTTATGCGATGAGTTATTATACTTAGTTACCAGTCCACACGGGAGTGTGATGAATTGACATACTTTGTTATCGGTCTGCACGGGAGTACGATGAATTTATATATCTAGTTATTGGTGCGCACAGGAGTGTGATGAACTGACATATCTATTTACCAATCCGTACGGGGGTGCGATGAATTGACATATATATTTACCGGTCCGAACGGGGGTGCGATAAGTTGAAGTATTCCAGAGAAGGATGATTTAATAAATAACCTAAGTGTAGGTGAATATTTACATCATCGATATGATCCATTGTGAAAGTATTTCACAACTTAGATACACGAGTGTGTCGATATCTGTTTTACCCACTAAGGGTAGTATGAGGAGTTGATATGATATTTTTAGAGATGTATGATGTGGTATTTCCTGTATTATCTTTATTGTATTAATTTATTCTTAGTTTTAGAGTTAATATTTAGTGATTCACAATTTGTGACATATGGTATATACATGAGGGTTTCCTTGTTTGGATTATTTCGTTCGACGTACCAGTCTCGTGTTGTGGGTTTTTAATTATAGAATATTTTAGATTATTTATCTCTAGTTTAGTGTTAATGTTTAGTTGTCTATAATTTGAAACATATGGTATATACATAAGAGTTTTCTTGTTTGGATTATTTCGCTCGACCTACTACGTCTCTTTTTGTAGGTGTCTAAATATTGATTCCATTAGATATGGGGAAAATGATCTAGGTAGACTATGCACTTATAGGTAGAGCCTCCATCATACTTAGTAGCCCTTCCCCTAGGGACGGATGGAGATGATCTTGCTATAGAGCCCTTCCCTTAGAGGCAGGGTTTCGGAGAGCCGCAGGTTGACGGACTTTCAGTATAGTCGCTGTCATTTCATTTATTAGTTAATTTTGCTCCACCAATGTTAAGTCTTGTATTTAGTGGATTATTAGACTTGCATATCATTTTGAGAGTTGAGTGCCTATGTATTTCCATTTGACTCAGTGTATTGAGATGTTTATCTTTTTGTATCAGATTGTTGAACAACTTTACTCAGTTGAGACTTGATCATTTATGAGACTTATCATTTACTTCCATGTCTGATTTCCTATGTTCATCTCTTTTATATCTACTTGTACCTGTACTGTTTTATTTGATTCCACTAGAGAGATATTTATGTGATGGTGAAACATGTCGTTGCATAGTATGGGTGCATGGCAGGTTTGACATCTTTGGATTTACCTTGGACTACAACCTTGTGTGAACCCAAGGGCATGAGAGGTGAGAAGCGGAGACGTAGATCGTGGGTTGACCGAACTTCGTGATCATTTGTCTTGTGTTTGCGATTGTCATTTGTGCACTATCTCTCTTGTTCTTGTCTTCATGTTTATTTCGCCCATTGTTTAATTGTATGTCATTGCATATTACATCATTAGGATATATAAGTTAATAAGTTTTATATTTGGCATTAATATCGGATTAGATTAGCAATTACCCTGTTCACCCGGGTACTTTTAATTGGTATCAGAGCTTGGTGCTCTTAATTTGTGGCTTAATCGCCTAGAGTCAAAGATCCAAGCTTTTATATCTTGCTAATCTAGTTTTGTGATATTTATCTTGCTTGCATAGTCCAAATGGATATACATGTTGCACCTAGATTAGGTTATGCTATTAATATTGCTCCAAGACTCGATAATTTCCTTTATGCACAATGGTGTGTTAGATTTAAACTATTTGTTAGATCTAAATATTTTGATTTATGGGAAATATTTGATGATGCTTATATTGTACCCACTTTGGAGAAATCCAAGTGAAGTAATAATGATAAAAAGATGTTTTCCATTACAAACTATTGTTAGAATTTTTTATTAAATGCCTTTGATTCATCTATATCTAACAATCTTGCTCATTTTGATAGTGCTTACAAATTATAGAAATTCATAGAAGCACATCAAGCAAACTAAGAGGAGATCTGGTGTGTTTTGACAGATTCTACTTCCAGTGAAATTAGAGCCTTATCATGCACACGTTTGGAGCCTCTTGTTTTGATAATGATTTTACAAACAATTTACAACTAATATTATTTTTAGTATTTTGTTTTGTGTTGTTTAGTATATATAGGAAATTGAGCTAAACAAGATATATTGAAGCTATGCATATCAAGTCAATCAATCCAAGTCCAAGCTTCAAAAGATTCTTTTTCGGTATACTTAGTATAGGTTATATAATGTGTGTTAATTCCAAAAGCTCAAATACACACACACATTTCATTTTTGAATTTTAATGAAAATAAATGTTTTTATGCAAAATACATTCAAATACGTTTTGTACTATACAAATCATGCTAACATCTTTTATTATGTCCATAAAAAGATTACACAAGTTTTCAGAACTTGATTTGAGCTAAAATGGCAAAATCAACATATTTGAAAAACATGTATTTTAGCACTTTTGAATATTTCTGTGTTTTCACAAATGGTAAGAGCAAATTAAAAAATTCTTTTTTCAACATGTTTATATTCATGTTTATAAACTTTTCCCAAAGTTTTATATTTTTTAGAATTTATTTGCCATTTTTTATTAAGGCTTGAAACTCAACTTGAAAAATCGTTTCAGGCTAATAACATGTTACCAGTCGACTGATCAGTCGACTGATGACATCAGTCGACTGATCAGTCGACTGATGACATCAGTCAACTAATCAGTCGACTGAAGAATGTGCCTACAATCTTTAAAAGTTTTTGTTCTATTTTGGTTGACTGACCAGTCGACTGATGATCCATCAATCGACCGATAAAGATAGTCAGTCGACTGATGAGCTATAACGGCTATATTTCCAGCCTTGGTTATGTTAACATTTTTGCTGGTTTTGCTTGGGTTTTGTGCATTGGTTTTTCATCTTATATAAACCCCTATTGTTCTCATCAGAGTATCCATAAAAGAGGGTTTTTAAATAGAGTTTAAAGAGTTTTAATGTTTATTTAAAACTTTTTAAGTTGGAGTTTATGAAGAGGAGGCTTGCATTTTCAATTGAAGAATTCATCTTCAATCTTCTTCAACCTCTATTGTGTTTATAGAGAAGTTTTCCTAACTCTTTTCTCTAGCTATTTGTTTTTGATTTTCATATTATCATCATTGCTAGTTTTGCTAATTGAGTTAGATTTTGTTTATACTCATTTTATCACACACACCCTATTTTTCATACATCATATATTGGGTTGTGGGATTTTGATTTGTGAGATTGAGCTTACATGGAGTTCTCATCCATATTAGAGAACATTTTATTGAACATGAGCTTCATTGTGAGTTGCACATTGTATTACACTTGGACACTGAGAGAGTGGTTGGTGAGAGACGAGGTCGGTTCCATGTGAAGTGGGGTCAGTAGTAAAGCCTAGTGAGAGGTGGTAACTCCGAACACTTGAGTAAGGTGACACGGGCTAAGCCAACACTTAGAGAGTGTGGTGTAAACGTTATTCGAGTGAGCGTAGAAAACCTGATTGTGATAGTGGAGATCTTCTCGGGGTGAGGAACGGAGACGTAGGTCGTGGGGACCGAACTCCGTGAACATATCATGTGTTTGTGATTGTTTTTGTGCACTATCACCATTGTTGATTTACTCTTGTTTATATATCCTTGCATTAATCAAATTGATTATCAATATTATTGGGATATATTTGTTAATTAATTTTAATCGGCATTAATATCTAGTAATATTAGCAATAACCCTATTCACCCCCTCTAGGGTACTAACAATTGGTATCAGAGCTTGGTACTCTTGATTTAAAGTTTAACCGCCTTGAGTTAATGGTCCAAGCTTCAATATTGTTGCTAATCTTGTTTTAATATTATTTATTTTGCTTGCCCATACATTATGGATATGTATGATAATTTTAGCTTTGGCTATGATATAAATATTGCTCCTAGATATAACAACTTCCCTTATGATCAATGGTGTAATAGATTTAAAATTTTTGTTAAGTCTAAAAATATAGATTTATGGGAAGTAATTGACAATGCTTATATTGCGCCCATGTCGGAGAAATCCAAGTGGACCAAACATGATAAGAAAATATTACAATGAACAAGTTGGTATTAGAATTTATGCATAAAACTTTTGGACCATGTATAAAAGTCTCCCATGAAACCGTCATCCTCTGCTCTGGGGTGAAACGAAGTTGATACCATCCTCCCGCATCGCCCTTAAGGCGGAAAACCGCTAGCCTCTGTTTCTGCACCGAATTAACATTCAGCATATCCAAGATGTTGCTCACATCCTCTTTCCACTTGTGTGCAACAATAGAATCCGTCGAACCGTGGAACTCTGGTGCTTTTAATTTTTGATACCTCTCAACTAAACGAAGCTAAGCCTCCTGATCAGCTGCTCCGTCATCAACTGGTGGTATCGGTGGGACCACTGGTGCCCTCTCTGGTATTTCCTTCCGAATAGATGACTCCTGAATGGGTGCCTCTTCATGAACGGAAGTCTCTAGACGAACCTGGGCTGCTAACTGCTCCTCAATAGCTGCCATATGAGCTGCCAATGGTGCTATGAGATCCACTAAGTACTACGGAGCGTGCGTGGCTCGGGCTCCCTATCTTCGTGCTCAACTCCCTGCGCACGAGAAACTCGGCGTCCACGACCTCTTCCTGACATCTATAATTCCAAAGTAAAGATTATTACGCAGTACATAGGATCTCAAGCATGAAGCATATAACATATACCAATAAGTAAATCGTATTACATATATCTCATATCATGCTTTATTAGTCAAGCAAATAGTTCATAAAAAATTTTTGTAGATTTTCCCCGTACATATATATAATACGCCCTCACTCATACTAGGGATTCCTAGCGGAGTATATACATAATCCCTAGGAAACTCTATCCTAACTCCATGATATGACACAGGAATGATCCTAAGGATATTAGAACTAGATCTCTAAGACCAACTGTGATGCCCCAGGGTTCACACAAGGCTGCAGTCCTAGGTAAAACCCGGATTGTCAAACCTACCAAGCACCAAACACCATGCTACGATATGTTTCACTATCATAATCATTATCTCTCTAGTAGAAACAATAAATAGATGAAGGTACAGACAGGTAAATAATTGAAATCGAAGAATACTAAAAATATACACAGAAGAAGCATAAGAAATATTAATAATAAGCCCAACTGGTATGAAGTAGATATATCTCTCAGTCTGAACTGAATCTCAAATACAATGAGTCAAATAAACAAAGTCTTATAATAGCTCTCAACTCTATAAAATAAAATACCAATCTAGAGTCTGAAAAATATTTAACTACATGTGGAGTTCTGCAATAACTATAAAATATAATAAATAGCTCAACGGACAACTAAAATGTTCCATCAACCTGCGACTCTCCGTGCGCCGGACTCATTGTTTGAAAAGAGGGGAAAACAACGAGCGTCAAAGCGCTAGCGAGATAATCATTACCTCTCCCCAGGGAAAGAGGGTAGGAGTATATAGAAAATAGAGTCAGTACATACATATATCAAATCATTCATATAACTCTCTATGAATAAAAAAAAATAATCAATGATAAATACCCCAATCTACAACATAAAGATTAATCATCTCATCTCGAACTACGTCCGAGTGACCTGCTCTAATATAAGAGGATATCAACAATTGCTAAAACAAATATATCTACCGTTCATAACGGGTATATCAAAATCTTAAAGGAAATACCCTACTCGCAGGCAATCTATCATGGAAGTAAAGCTTACAACTGATCAATTATCTATGTGTGCATCATCTTGTGCTATAGCGATACTTTTGTAATGCTCGTTACTCAATCGCTCTACAGCAATAGGGTTTATTATTCTCCTATTCCAGATACATGTAACAACGATACTATTGTAATACTCTTACTCAATCATTCTGTGAAAAATAGGTTTCATCTCCCTATTTCCGGATACGTATAAAACAACATTAACATATGTGTTTATTAATTTAACTCATGTCGAAAATGTGTCAAACTAACACAATCTAGCACATATGCACAAATCTCGGTGTGTGTGTCCACATCTGAAGTTCACTATAATTCCAAGTGTTAAACAACCACTAACATCATAGTCTATTATCATTAGATCGAGAAATCCACTTGACAAAACAAAACCAAGCATTATAAACATGCACAACCAAAACAGATTGGTGGTCGACCATAGCGGTTGACCGCGACGGGCTCCAGAGACTACCTAGGTCTCTGTCCTGCACGCGATCGACCGTAGCGGTTGACCGTGAACCCAAATTCCAGTTTTCAGATTTGTTTGCATGTGTCGTGTTCACATCGTGTTTTTATGATCCAAACATGATTAAACCCTTATAATCTTGCATACAAACATGTTACAGTAGATAGGAGTATCTGGAAAATAAATTAACATATGTAACCATGATTTTATGCATTAGATTCATATTCAAAACCTTAAAACATGCATAAAAGCTCAATACAACGAATCAAGCTTCTTTCTTTAGTTTAACCACGTTTTAAAATCATCTTCAGATCTTAAATACTTTTGTAAAATCATTCTCAACCTTTTTTAGCATGAAAAGACCGAGTCACTTTACATATAATACATGAGAAGTTGACTTTGTTCATAAACTAGTCATTTAGGCTCTACAAAACATGTTTAAAACTCTTAAAAAATGTTTTGAAAACTAGGAGGGGGATTAGCAGAGATGATACTCGCCTAGGGTTGTAGGAAGAACTTATTAGAAGCAACATCGAAGGAGATCTCCACTCCAAAAGTTAAAAATCAATAAAAACCCAACTTGAAAGCCTCCAATCTTCTCCAAGAAATCAAAGTAGGGTTTGGGGGGTTTGGTGGCTATTAGGGTTATTAGGAATGCTGATAAAAACGTGAAAAACTCATATATATATATATATATCAGGGGAAAACGGATATGGGTTTAGAAATCTGAAACCAACTCAAAACAGGAGAAGAAAACAATCTGCAGCTTTCGTGGTCGACTAGACTGCGGTTGACCGCGGCGGTCGACTGGACTGGAATTTTCCAGCTCCGCATAGGTTTGGCTATTTGTGCATGTTTCGACTCTTCTCTCTCTCATGTATGAACTCGTTCATACTCAAAACACATGATATTATTCTCTTATACCATTTAAAGATATTTATCATACTAAATATCCACATATCATAATTAATCACATATTAATTATATTATTCATAAATTATCGGGGTTTTACATTCATCCCCCCTTAAGAGGATTTCATCCTCGAAATTCCGCAGTCGCATCTCAAAGCTCAAAAACTAGGGAAAAAAACACATTAAGAAGGTGTAATTCATATTAAGAATCCCTTCTGCCCACATCGCACAGTATTAGCACATTAATATTTAAAGTTAATAATCTATAATGCAAATATTCACACCTTAATCCCTAACTAAAAGAGATGAGTACGTCGAGTGAAAAATCTAAACAAAGAACCTCCCGTATATACCATGTATTTCATATGATTAAGGATCAGGAGATAATATCCCCTTTCTAGTGTTAAAGATAAATATGAAAGTGACTAAACAATCACAGATAATACCAACTACCAAGTCATATAAGCATATCAACATCATACCTGTCCAAACAGGTACGGGTAGTCGCAACGAACATCCTCCTCGCACTCCCAAGAAATCTCTTCGGCTCCTTGCAGGTTTCGCTAAACTTTCACTAATGGAATGACTTTATTTCTAAGCTTTTTATTCTCTCTAGCAAGTATGCATACCGATACCTCTACGGTAGTCAAATCATCCTGAATCTTAATCTCTGGTGAGTCAATCACTCTCTACTGCTCATCATCCCACAGATACTTCTTAAGCATCAAGACATAAAAGACATCGTGTACACTCGACATCGATGCTAGAAGATCTAATCTGTAAGAAGCAGCTCCAATGCGCTCGATGATCCTGAAAGTCCCAACATATCTCGGGGCAAGCTTCCCCCGTCTACCGTATCGCTGAACGCCCTTCATCGGTGATACTTTCAACATAACTGAGTCTCTGACCTGGAACTCTAAAAGTCGTCTCCGCTGATCTGCATAGCTCTTCTGCCGAATCTGCTCCACAAGAACGCGCTCTCGAATCAATGCCACCTTCTTTGTGGTTTGTCAAACTAACTCTGGACCAATCAATAGACTAATCTGTAAGTTATTTTCGGTTGACTAATCTGTGTTGCACTATGTTTATTGTTTGATTGATACATAAGTTAATCGTGAATACGATGTTCGGGTCCGCACATCGAGATACGTGTTTGGACACTGAAGTATATGTTTTAGGGTTATGTTCGCACGAGCGATAGAGGTGAGTAACATATATTCCCGAGATTTATCATAAAAGATAAGTGACACATATATATTGCATCTCATGATAGTTGTATGCTTGAGTGTGTTAGTTGGTATATCGCAATGAGACCGCGATAGACTACGCTCAGGTGGTTAGTTGGTATGTTGTAATGAGACCGCAACTGACTCCACTCCGTTGTGCATCATTACTGAGTGGGATAGTTGGCACTTCGCAACGAGACCACAGGGGACTACACTCAGGGTGTGTTAGTTGGTATATTGCAATGAGACCGCGGTAGACTTCACCCCATGTGCATTATTATATTTCTAGATAGAGAACTACATAGTTTTCATTCATGATTCTCTGTTAGTTACGCGAGAGTAGGGTATATACTGAGGTCATCATACAAAGCCTATTCTATGCAAGATGAATGTATTGGATGATATTCTTTATGACTATGCTAACTACCCGAGGGTAGTATGAGGATTTGATGTGACTTGTATTGTTGAGGTATGGACTTGTGTTTCTTTTATATACTATTTCATTCCTAGGACTCTGGAGTTGGGATTTAGCGATTAATAATTTAAGACATGGAATATACATGAGTGTTTCCTTGTTTGGATTATTTTGCTCGACGTACTAATTCTCGTGTTGTGGATTTCTAAATCTCAATCTCCTTTTAGTTCAAAATAGATGGTTTTCTATTTATATGTATAAATGTATTTTCATATATACTCCTACCCCCTCCCCCTAGGGGCGATGGAGATGATCTCGCTAGCGCTTTGACGTTCATTATTTCCCCTCTTTTCAATCGGCGAGTTAGGCGCACAGAGAGTCGTAGGTTGATGGAGTTTCAGCTTAGTCTCTATCTTTATTTATATTAGTATTTATTTTTGCTTCACAGTAGTTTATTATTTATTTTCAAACATTTAGAGTTATATTACATTTTTGGAAAGGCAGAGTGCTTTAGTATCATTTCCATTGACTCTATGTATTAAGACATTTTACATTTATTCAAGTATTAGTTATTTTATTTATTTCAGTTGGGAACATGATTATTGACTATTTCCAGATATCTCTTTTTTATATATCACGTTCATTATATTATTACCTTCATTTGCCTATTTTGTACCTACACCTGTTGTTTGATTCTAATAGAGAGGTATTACTATGTTGGTGAAATGTGTTATTACACAATATAAGTGCATGATAGGTTTGATATCCTTAGGTTCACCTTGGACTGCAGCCTTGTGTGAAACCAAGGGTGTCACACTTCATAACGGTTTAGGCCGTAAGGCAAAGTGGTTAATGAGTTATTATACCAAATAAGCTTATTGGGTTGGATCCAATTGGATAGAGTCCCATTTGACCCAATCCTCTAATTAGACCATCATATAAAGACCTCAACTTTCTCCACTCATTTGTTAGGGCTAAGATTAGAGGGCTTGGAGGCTAAAGAGAGGATTACATGAACACACAAGGTAAGTATTTTCTTGATCAAATATTATTATTTTAGAAATATCAAATTATGAGTTTTGGAGAGCTTGCTCTCCTCTTTCTTTTGATATAAGTTATATTTCAAAAGAAGTATATTTGCAATGTCATGGGATTTAATCAAGGGAAGGATTTCTCTAAGAGATAGATCCCAATCCATAATCTTTTCAAGGAGGAGGAGTCATTATTGTAGATTAATGATAACTTTACAAGCTAGATAATTTGAGCCTTGTTTTGATAAGATTTTTCATGAGCTTTTAGTAACTCTACAATCTTGGATGGATTTTGGATAATTTTTAGTTGTGTGGATAAGGGGTTATCCACATTTTTTGTTTGGATTGCGAGCTAGAGAGTTCTAATGGTAATTTTGGATATACTTGGTTAATTGATGTGAAACTTGATCAAATAATTCCTTTTGCTAGTAGAAAACTTAAGTTGAAGTTATTTTTTAATTTGGTTTGGACTTGAGGAAGTTAAGGGTAAATAAATTTTTGGAAACTCGTGTATTTCAGACTGAGCACATGCTTAGTAAAATATTCCAGAGCATTTTGGATTACAATTTTTGGGCACATACTCCCAAAAAATGAGCGCACGCGCCAAGCAGCAATTTTAAGAATAATTTTTAATTTATATTTTATTCTACTATTACAACTTAGCTAACATAACAATAGGGTGAGCGCATGCGGACAACCTCCAAGCGCACGCCCTCAGTTTAAGAAAATAGATTGTTTTAAGTTTTTATTTTTCATTTGTTTGAGCTAGTTTTTAGGATTCTCTCATTTCCATTCATGTGTTAGGACATTAGTTATACATTAATGCTTATTCCTGTTATCTTGCGATAAAGTAATAGCTTAGTTAAAGTTCTTAGTTTATGTTTGAAATGTTAAAATCATGATATAATCCTGTAAAGACCCTAATGTTAGGTCTCGTGTTTTGATGATGATTTACAAACCCCATCGCCCCATAATTGGTGCTAATTGCTTGTTAAGTGATATTACGCAGGATGTATTTTATCAAGCAATATAGTGTCATCATAGAAGGATGGATGGATTCAAGATTAAAATGATCATATTCATGGAGGTAGAGGCAAGTTGGTGAAGAAGAGCTTTCAAGTATGATACATATAAGAAGAGCTTCATCATCAAGTTAGCAAATATCGAGTCTCAAGATTTGTATATATTTGTGAGCAGTATTTATATTTTTATTTTCTCTCCAGATTATAATGTAGGGAAGAAATAAAGTAGATTACTTTTGAAGCGTTTAGGGATCAAATACACACACTTATAAAACTATATTTTTGACTGTTTTGCAAAATAATAAGTTTTCATAATTGGGAAATGATATTTATAAATTTCTCTTTCTAACATGTTCATTTTCATCAGAATAATCATTTCCCCAAGTTTTATAATTTTTGAAATTTATTTAATATTTTTAAAGCTCCTATAAAAATCAAAATTTCTATTCAAAATTGGGCAATGCACATTTTTCAGTCGACCGATACTATTCATCAGTCAACCGAAGAACTGCTCTATGTAAAACCTCATGAATTTTGAAAGAATAATATGATTCATATATTGATAAATGAGTTCTAATTATGATAAATATCATTTATGGATGAATGATTTTGTTCACAATTGATTTGAGATCAATTAAGAGTATATATGCATTATACACCGATACAACTCGAATCTGGAAAAATAATCAGTTAAGAGTATAGTATTATACACTAATACAATTTGAATCTGTAAAAACTCAAAAGACAAAGTTGTAGGTCTCTTCAATAGCTTTCCAACGCATCTTAAATCACCTCATTCTGAGGTCGAAAGAAAAAATTATAGCTAAAGTACCAAAGACTATCTTCCTAGTTTGACTGGGTTTTCTATTTCGCATTTCGGGTTTTGAGCTATTTGTATTCGGGTTCCTACCTATATATTGATGTATTTGTCATGAAAAACATACATTTTCTTCAGTTTTCCAAACCCTAGCAGCCCCTCTCCTCCTCTCTTAAACCCTAGCCTAAAATTTAAGTTCTTCGGAGAGTTTCATGAGGCGAAAAGCGAGGAGAAGGCGGGATTTGCGGCGTTTGGCGTCGAGTGATCATTTGCTGTTTGTTTCAGAGGGTAGTGCACAGATAAGGCAAGATCACCTCTATCTAAGTCTTTCCCTAGTTTAAAAATAAAGTTTTATGTGTTAATTACGATAATTCACATGCTTAAAGTTAATCTAATGTGTTAGAATCTAATTTATGATGTTTAAATCTTAAATCAGAGCGATAAACACTAGAATAATTCAATAATTGATTAGTATACGTGATCATGGTCATTAGGGTTGTTTTAACATATTAGTTTATGCTTTAATTTGGTTTATATGCACTAATTTGTTGAGATAAACAAGATTTAGTTAATTTGAATTTTAAACTCTAGATTCATGCATCTATGTGATACCATCTTGTTTAAACGAACCTATGGTTAAGTATTCATGAGTATTGAATTAGGTTTTATTCATATAAGTTAATAAAAACCGAGCTTTGAAGAAAAACAAGCAAAATCCTAATCTGTGAAATTTTGATCTGTTCAATCGACTGATGTTGCCATCACTCGACTAACGGGAGGTCACCAATCGACTGATGGCAATCATTAGTCGACTGGTGGGCTCATGTGTGCACTGTTTCTATGAACAACCCGATCAGTCGACGGAAGCTTTCTATCAGTCGACTGATCAGGTTCAAATTTGTGATTTTGGTTCCGTGCACGTGGTTCGTTGTGCGAGCGTGTAGTGCAAATTATATGTGGATATTTATGAATATTTTGGAGGGTATACGTATGGAGATTGAGTATGTACAAATTCATTGTTCGGGATAGACAAATAGTTTGCAATCATTACGGGTAACGATTATTATAGAATATTATATTTACGATTGGTTGGGTGGGGTTAGTTGGGGCTTACAACTAGACCGCGGATAAACTACACTCTGAGTGTGTCAGTCAGGACCACAATGAGATCGTGATGGACTTCACTCCTTTTATACTTTTGGTCTGCATGAGCATGTGCAGAGGTCGTTGAACCTATTTATAGGTCTGCATGGTTATGCAAAGAGGTTGATATACCTATTTATCGGTCTGCATGGTTATGTGAAAAGGTTGATATACCTATTTATCAGTCCACACAGGGGTGTGATGAGTTGATATACCTATTTATCGGTCCGCACATGGGTGCGATGAGTTGAAGAATTCCAGAGAATGACCATTTGATAAATTTGATGATAACTTAAGTGTAGGTGATTATTGACATTCTCATGGTATTATCTATTATGAAGGTATTTCACAACTTTGTTACATAGGATAGTGTATTGATATCTATTTTGCCTACTAAGGGTAGTATGAGGAGTTGAATGATATTCTCGGAGATGGTTGATGTGGTATTTCCCGTATTACTTTCTTTTATTATTTCTTAGTTGGAATTTATATTTAGAAATTTATGACTTGAGACACATGGTATATACATGAGCGTTTCCTTGTTTAGATTATTTCGCTCGACGTATTAGTCTTGTGTTGTAAATTTCTAAACATAAATTTCATATAGTACAAGGTAAAATGATCTAGGTAGACTATGCACTTATAGGTAGAGCCTCCATCATACTTAGTAGCCCTTTCCCTAGGGGCGGATAGAGATGATCTTGCTAGCGCTCTGACTCTATTGATTTCACTTCTTTTCAGGTCGTGGAGCAGAGTTTCGGAGAGCCGCAGGTTGACGAACATTCAGCATAGTCGCCGTCAGTTATTTATAGTAGTTTTTGCTCCACAGATGTTTAGTTTTATTTTTAATTGATTATTAGACTTGCATTTCGTTTTGAGAGCTAAGAGAGCTTATGAACTTTTTAGTTGACTCTTGTAGTTGAGATTTTTTTATCATTTGTATCAGATCGTGGGGCATATTTTCTTTTATATTCGTTAAGACCTGATTATCTAGAGATTTATCATTTAATTCTTTGTTCTATTTTATGTTTTTACCTCTTTTATATCTGCTTGTACCTGTGCTGTCTTATTTGATTCCACTAGAGAGATATTTTTGTGATGGTAAAACATGTCGTTGCACAGTATGGGTACATGGCAGGTTTGACATCATTGGTTTTACCTTGGACTACAGCCTTGTGTATACCCGGGGGCGTCACAGTTGGTATCAGAACTCTAGTTCCAGTATCCTTAGGATCATCCTTTGTCGAGTCATGGAGCTATGATAGAGTTTCCTAGGAACCGTATAGAGACCGCTAGGAATTCCTAGAATGAGTAAGGACGTTATATACATATATCTCGAAAAATTTGATTTTTTATGACTACCTTACTTTGGTTGAAAAGTATTTGCATGAAAAAAATTTGTGATATAATTTTCCTATGGCTATATGTTATGTTATATTTGTTTGAGACCTCATTTGCTATGTCTTGTAAGCTCCCCTTATGAAGTTATAGATGTCAAGATGAGCAGGGCAAGCTAATTCAGAGCCTGAGCCGCAGCAGGCTTCACAGTACTTGATTGATATCATTGCGCCAATTGCAGCTAGAATAGTAGCCTTAGAGGAGAAAATGGCCATAAAGATTCCACCAGCAATATCATCATCTAAAGTTCTACCACCAGTCGTACCCACAGTACCTATTAAAAGGCGTTATCAAGAGCTACGCCAACCCCAGCTACTATCGGAGCTACAAGGCAAGAAGGAAGCCTTAAGACGGAATAGTTTGGAGATAAGAGCAAGAACAAGAGAACATTCATAGGACCTGGAGGACCTCAGCAGCAGAGTGAATCTCATCTAAGTAATCAGCAACAACACTGTAGTTCTAGTACGAAGGGACCATCGGATCAAACGGCTTCAAAGCAGCGTGAATTTGCAGATGCATATTTTCACTGCCACAAATTAGGTCATAGAGCCACAGAGTGTCGTGGTGCATTAACGGGAAGTTAGCAGAGAAAGGGTCAGAAATCACAGCCGGAATAGAGAGCATGGAGACAGCGCAAGGTTCAGGGTATGTGTTATAATTGCAACAAGATTAGACATAAGGCGAGAGATCGTCGCAAGTCACAAGCAAGATGCTAGCAGGGTAGAGGCCAGAGTCAGTAGCCGCAGGGCCGCGGGTATGGCCAACAGCAAAAATTTAAGTCACCACCATTGACTTCAAGGATTAAGGAATAGATGCATGCTATTCAGGAGTTACCTCAAAGTTAGATAGTTTCATATACTGCAGAGCCTTCAGCGCAGCAGACCACAGCGTTCGGTTAAGTTTTTGCAATGTACCATGTAATCATGATGAGAACAGAACCGTAGTGGAATGTAAGTTCTTGGTGAACTCCTTCCTAACTTGTATCTTTTTGGTATAGGAGCTTCACATACATTTTTATCTATTTATGATATCATAGATAGTCTTCACTTAGTTACTCATTCCCTAGACATTCCATTATAAGTTTCTACTCCTTTGGGAGAGGCATCCCACTTAGAGAGTATTTTGTAGGAGATGCATTATCAGCTTAGATGAGTCTAAGTTCATAGTCAATTTGTTCGTTTCATGTATATCCGAGTTCGATGTGATTCTTGGTATGGATTGGTTATCTTCCTACCACGTTAGTATAGACTATTTTGCAAAGACAGACAGCTTGGGAGCATTTGATGGGTTTGAATAGATAGTAGCAACTTCATAGGTTAATCAGAATGCAGAGTCATTTTGGGCATACCTCGAGGAGGTGATAATATGGTATCGGGGTATAGATTTGAGCGAGACCAGAATTGTCTCAGAGTATCAGGATATCTTTTAGGACATACCTAGATTACCTTCAGTGAGAGAGGTTGAGTTTTGCATCAAGATGCAGCTAGGCACAGGGTTGATATCCCGGACACCTTATTGTATGGCACCTATCGAGATAAGGGAGATACAGATTTAGTTAGATGAGTTATTATCTCGATGTTTTATTCACCGTAGTCATTTTTCGTGGGGAGCATCGGTCTTCTTTATGGAGAAGAAGGATGGTAGCATGTATTTATGTATAGATTATCTTGAGTTGATAAGGTAACTATGACGCCCCTATTTTTACACATGACTACAGTCCAAGATTAACCCAGAGATGTCAAACCTTCCATGCACCAATACTGTGTAATAACAAGTTTTACCAATCACAGCAATATCCTCTAGTAGAATCAAAATAAAGTGCAGGTACAAAACAAGCAAAAGAAAGGAAATAACTACAATAGACATGATATAGAAAGAAGTATCTCATAAATAAATCATGCCTTGATGAACAACCTAGAATACATCTGATATCCAAAATGAATAAATATATCTCGACAAAAAACAACTAAAAAATTGTATTAAGGCACACAACCTTTACACTATGAAATAAACTATAAGATCTGAATAAATATATAAAACTACGGTGGAGCCTCTAATAAATCTCATGTGATGGCGACTATACAAGAACTCCGTCATCCTGTGACTCTCCAGTACTCTGAATTATCTGAAAGAATATTAGAAGAAAAAGAACAACAACAAGAGCGTCAGAGCGCTATAGCAAGATTATCTCCATCCGCCCCCAGTGGAAGGGCTGCTAGATGGAGTGGAGGCTCTATCTATTAAGCATAGTCTACCTAGATCATTTTTCCTTGTATTTAATAGAATTAATATTTAGACACCTATAATACGAGACATAGTACGTCGAGTGAAATAATCTAAATAAGGAAACCCTTATGTATATACCATATGTCCCGAATTGTAAATATCTAAACATTAATACTGAACTAAAGATAAACAATCTAAATGAAATCAATAATTAGAAATCCACAATACGAGACTGGTACGTCGAGTGAAATAATCCAAACAAGGAAACACTCATATATATACAATATATCCCGAATTGTAAATATTTAAATATTAATACCAAACTAAAGATAAACAATCTAAATGAAATCAACAATTAGAAATCCATAACACGAGACTGGTACGTCGAGCGAAATAATCCAAACAAGGAAACCCTTATTTATATACTATATGTCTCAAACTGTGAATCACTAATTATTGATCCCAACTAAAAAAATAAATAAAAACAGTAAGAGAAAGTAAAGACATCAACATATCATATTCATAATATCTTTCACTGTCACTGGGAAGATAGAATGAATACTGGCACAAATCCCGTGTACTCTCAAATGCAAAATACTTTGGGTTATATATTTCAGCAGTGAGTCAAAAACATAACTGGTATCCGCCAACGACTAGGGCTATCATTTAACTATCTTAATTCAACTCCGTGAAAGATTTTAATACTTAGCATTATCATGTGCAAGGGACTACCCTGTAGGTATCCAAATCAGTGTACACGACTCATTAGTCTCAGCGCGATCTCAGTGCATAATATGAGTGCGGAATGGCCTACCATATAGGTATCCTAGAAGTACGACTCATAAGCCTCATCGTACCCTCGCCGAACGGACTACTAGATAAAGCATCCAAACGTGACTCAATGGCCTGTACCAATAGAATATCGACGCACTACCCCAGTAGTACTAAACTGAGCTCATCAACGATATCCAGAAGGTGTGTGTATAATATGTAGTAAACTCTTTCTCAAAGTAATCAGGTCAAAACCCATCATAATTCCTTTCAGGATACCCATGTGTGTGCTACTATACTATTCGTGAATTTACGTATAAAGAAGTGCAGCTCGAAACCTGCAAACATATCTCAAACAGATGCAAAATAAATATTTAGGCAACAGCCTTAGTAGTCGACTACTAGGCTTAGTAGTCGACTACACTGAGTCTATTCAGACTCTGTAATAACATATATCAGTACTAGTAACCAACTATTAAGAACATTAGTCGACTACTCTGTAAACACACAGTTTCTATTATACTCAACAAATCATGAGTAGCCGATTACTAAGCTTAGTAGTCGACTACTCTATCAAGACACGTATTCTTTCGTGCACAAACAATGCTTATGTTAATTGTATATATCATGACATTAAAACAAGATTTTATGCTTGGCATATGCAACAGGAATTATCTGAATTATCAAATTAAATTATTATATCTTCCAAATTAGGGTTTAACATCCTGATTAAACAATTTCTTCAATTATCTCATAAGTAAACAAAGTGATTATCAACACATGATAAAAACTACTCATGAACAAAGGTAAAATTTATTTAAACATGTTTATCTTACTTAGTTATCATAAACCTAGGATTTAAGCATGATTAATTATCATGAAAACTCAAAGAAACCTTCACATAATATATCAATTATTTCAAATCAGCATATCTGCAGATTCTGCAGAATATATCAATAGTAACTTGAGCATATATTTATCTAAACAAACTTTTTTTAAGAAAAGTTTTATGTTTTGGAAACTAGATCCATATAGCTATCATTTGACACTGGTTTGGTTTAGTTTGGAGTTTATATGATATCTCAAATTTCCAGTTAAAGGTTACACATGTGCAGCAGTTTTTTGCAGAACATATCATTAGTAGATTGAGTATATCTTTCTCTATAAAAACTTTCTTAGAATGATTTTCTATTTTAGAAAATAGGTTCACATATCTTTCATTTGACACTAGTTTTGTTAAGTTTGAAGTTTATATGGTATCTTAAATTTCTAGTTAAATGTTACACATGTTCAGCAATTTTCTAAAATCTATGATGAAAACAAAAACTAAACCTCTTATTAGGTTAACGCACGAGTTAAACATAATTATCAAGTTCAAAAAATAAAAATTTAATCACCCCTAATGATCATGATCTCATTACTATCATAAACAATTAGGAAAAGCTAATGATCTAGCATTGGGTTAAGATTTATCATCAAAAATCTCATCTTTATCTTATTAGGTTAAGTCTTAAGCATGAAAATATTGATTAAACACTTTTATAATCATTAAACGCTATGGGGATGGGTTTGTATGTAGATGATCTTACATTATATTGTGTGCAAGCCTCTGAAACTGATATGAAATGATTCCTCATCACGAAATGTCGTAGATGATGAGGACATCACACAGCCTCCACTTCGCACATATTTTCGCCGCCGTCGTCGTCTTGCTTCAGCTTATATTTGGTTTTGATTTTGAGAAGGCTTGGAGTCTAGCTAGTGTTACGTTTATTCTCTTTATTGTATTTGCTCTTTTTTAGTCCCACATCGGATATGAGAGTGAACTTGTAGTTGTTGAAGGCCTATTTAAAGAGGTCAATTCTATGGAATAAATCAATGAATATTTGAAGAAAATTTTGTTTCATTTGTGAAACTTTGGGTAATTGATTTGATCTATAAGATTGAGTTAATTGGTGGTGAAGCCAAGGCCCGGGTTGCGATTCGTGGTCATATCTTGTTAATTTTCCAAACCCTAGTTTTCCCAAATCTTTATTCTTCCCCAAATTCCCCAAATCCCTTACATAAACCCTAAAATTCCCATCGTCCCGCATCATCTTGGTATCAGAGCAAAAGCAGATCAATTGGATTCTCCTCTATCTCAGGTTCTTCCATCTCTTTCTTCCTTTCACTTGTTCTATTTCTTTTTTTAGTTTGTAGCAAAAAAAAAAAGAAAAAAAAATCCGAAATTTGAGGGATCATGTCAGCCTTCTATTTCAAAAAAAAAAAACCCTAATCTTTTCTTCAGCCGCCACCCTCTTCAACCTCAACCTTTTCTTTTCCCCACCTCCAAACCAAAATCCGCCCCCCCTTTCCCCCCTCTTTCCCCTACGTCAAGCATCACCACTCCTCTTCCCCTTCCCAGTCCTGATCTCGAGCACAACCGTCAGATCCCGACCCCGCCGCCCCTGCTCCTCCTCCGTTCGAACAAGCCTCCGCCCTATTTCTCCTCCATCGCGAACTCCACCATCTCCTGCGGCTCTAAAACCCTTGCTCAACGTCTCGTCAACTTCCTCTCTCGTTGACTTCCCAGATCTGTCGCTTCCTGTCGGCTTCCAACAAATCCGCCACCCGTCGGCTTCCAACAGATCCGCTGTCCATCGACTTCCCTGATCCGCCACCCACAACACCAACAACACAGCAACAACAGTACAATAACCGAAGTCAGCATCGTTTTCCTCCTTAACGAACGCCAGCAACAGTAACAACACAGCAACGACAGCAAGCAGCGTCAATTGTCCTGAACTCGAAGCCTGCAGTACCATCAACAGAGGTTTGTTAGTGAATCTTCATCAAGGTAATTCTATTATCATCAATTCTACATCTTTCTAATTGATCTGGAGATTACTGTAATCACTTTTAGATTGATTCATCGTGCATGCTATCAAAATTGTTGGCTGTCCACTAAACTTGTGAGAGTGTGATTCTGTTCTACCTTTATTGGTGCTAGATCTTGATTTTAAATTAGAACTTTTCCAAATCTAGCTTGGTTAATTATCTTGCTGCAATCTTACAGTTCAGTATTATCAGCATGGGTTTTGTTGTCGATATAATTATCATAAGTTAAATAATTAATGTCTGATTTGTAACAAGCCGTGGGATAACATATTGAACATTGCAAACTGATCTCCCTGTTGATTTCTCATTTTCCATCATATTCCATATTATCATTTGGCATCATGTTAGGTGTTAGAATTGATTTTGCATTTTGATAGATTGCATTTAGGCGAAAATTAGTTAGCAATTCACTGCATCGTTATTAGTAGGATCATCTAGGTTGCATTTAGAAACTAATCTGTTGCATGCGCACCCGTAGTGGAACACAATATTCTTTCCCAGATCCTAATTCCGAGATGGATCCTAACCTTGCAAGCCTCACAAAAGCCATAGAAGCCTTAACTGCGCGATTTGATATTGTTGAACAAGATTTGAGAGAGACGAGGGAACGTTTAAACCGAGTGACGGATAGGCCCCGTGAACGTGATGAAGAAGGTGGATCTCGAACCGAACATTATCCTCATCAACCTCATGAACACATAGATCCTCACGCCAATCGTTTTGGAAATCGCCCGCCTAGGGACAATTCACCCTTTGACCCAGATGAGATGCATCTGAAGTACGTGAAACTAGAGGCACCCACTTTCGAAGGCCAGTTGGATCCTCAAGTTTTTATCGATTGGATGTCGGACATGGACCACTATTTCGGTTGGTATAAAATGTCCGATGAGAGACGAATTCGATTTGCTAAAACGAAGCTAGTAGGTCAGGCTAGGCAATATTGGTCTAACGTTGAGAAGCTAATGATTCTTAGGAGGCAAGAGCCCATACAGACTTGGGATGAGATGAAATTAAAACTCCAAGAAAAATATTTGCCTATATCATATAAGCAACGCTTGCTCGATCAATGGCAGCGCTTGACGCAAGGCAATCGGCCAGTATCGGAATACATCACCAAATTTGATGAATTTCTGGTTAGGTGTGGCGAGAATGAATCTGACGTTGTAGTCTTATCTAGATTTCGCTCAGGACTTAGGGAAGATCTTAGACGTGAACTCTTCGTGCGAGACATCTCCACTTTAGAGCAAGCCTATCAGCTTGTCCAAGATTTAGATCGATCACAAGGTTCTCCTTTCACTAAACGCACAGACTATGGGAATAACATCAATAAGGGCACCACTGTTAAGTCCCCACTTAATCAGCCCCAGTCTCAATCCCGAACTGGACCTAGTACCTCCACGCAGAAGCCAGATGATAAAGGCAAGGGAGTTTACAACGAGTCATCTAGATCAGCTCAATCTACTCGATGTTTTAGGTGTCAAGGATTTGGTCATATTGCTGCTCAGTGTCCTAGTAAGACAAGAACTTTAATTGTTGAGACCCGATCGGACAGTGACCAGGATGACTTAGAAGAGATTGTCCACAATCCTGATGAAGATGTTTGGGAGGATGAATCCGCCGATGCCATCTTAGGGTGTCTTTTGAGCGTGCCCACACCCTCGATCAACAAAGTGAACGAATTTTCCCATCGACTTAGTGTTGTGAGGTGTGCATTAGCTCAACCTAAGGATAATGATGACTGGCGCAAATCTACAATTTTTCATACAACCACAAAAATCAATGACAAGAACTGTCGAGTCATAATTGACAGTGGGAGTTGTGTCAACGCCGTCGCTTCCAACATGGTGACTGTACTTGGATTGAAACCTGTTTCCCATCCTCAACCATATAAAGTGTCTTGGGTGAATACTGCATCCATTGAGGTGAAAGAGCGATGTCTCGTCCCGATCCACTTTGCTACTTATTCAGACAAGATTTGGTGTGACATTGTTGCCATGGATGTTGGCCACATTATTTTAGGTGGACCCTGGATATATGATCTAGATGTCACTATCTATGGACGATCAAACACTCATTCATTTGTCCATGATGGAAAGAGGATCAAGTTAGTTCCATCGTGACCTGCCCCCCATCTGCTCCTAAACGGGCCGATTCTTCCAACAGTCAAAGAGGACTAAATTTGATCAGCTCCAAGGCTCTGGACAAAGAGGTCGCTAAAGGGTCTACCGTTGTTGTCCTTGTTGCTAGGGAGAGTACCGAAAACTTCCAAGAGCAAATTCCTTCTGCAGTAACTCCAATATTAAAGGAATTTGCAGATGTTTTTCCGGAAGAACTCCCAAACGCTCTACCCCCGATGCGTGACATCCAACACGCTATAGATTTTGTTCCAGGATCTAATCTTCCTAACTTGCCTCATTACAGAATGAATCCAACCGAACATGCTGAACTCAAGAGGCAGGTTGAAGAACTGTTGACTAAGGGGTTCATTAAAGAGAGTTTGAGCCCGTGCGCTGTGCCGGCATTACTAACCCCTAAGAAAGATGGTTCATGGAGAATGTGTGTTGATAGTCAAGCAATCAATAAGATCACCGTGAAATATCGGTTTCCTATTCCCAGACTAGATGATATGTTAGATATGATGTCTGGAGCCACCATATTTTCCAAAATTGATTTAAAGAGTGGCTACCATCAAATTAGGATTCGTCCAGGGGATGAGTGGAAGACAGCTTTTAAGATGAAAGATGGTCTATACGAGTGGATGGTCATGCCTTTTGGGTTGACAAATGCTCCTAGCACCTTCATGCGAGTTATGACTCAGGTACTACGACCTTTTATGGGTAAATTTTTGGTCGTTTACTTTGATGATATCTTAATTTATAGTAAATCGTTGGAGCATCATATTGACCATCTTAGTCAAGTCTGTCTCACTTTGAGGAAAGAGAAGTTATTTGCAAATCCCAAGAAATGTGTTTTCATGACTGACCAAGTTATATTTTTGGGATTTGTTGTGTCTTCTCAATGAGTTTCTGCTGACCCTCAAAAGGTTCAAGCAATTGTAGAGTGGCCCGAGCCCCGGAGTATACGAGATGTAAGAAGTTTTCATGGGCTCGCAACTTTCTACAGACAATTTATCAAGGAGTTTAGTGCTATCATGGCCCCAATTACTGATTGCCTAAAAAACGAGGAATTTCATTGGTCCGAAGAAGCTGCCACGACTTTCAAAGAAATTAAGCAGCGAATGACCGATGCACCTGTTATGAGACTTCCTGATTTCTCTAAGGTATTTGAGGTCATGTGTGACGCCTCGGGCATTGGTATAGGTGGAGTATTGAGCCAGGAGAAGCACCCCATTGCTTACTTTAGTGAAAAACTTAGTGGTGCTAAGCTGAACTACTCTACCTACGATAAGGAGTTCTATGCGGTTGTACAATCATTGCGCCATTGGCGACATTATCTTTTACCACAAGAATTTGTTATTTATTCGGACCATGAAGCCCTTCGGTATCTTAACTCTCAGAAGAAACTCAATGCCAGGCGTGCTCGATGGGTTGAATTTCTACAAGACTACACTTATACCCTCAAACACATGGCTGGAGTTGAGAACAAGGTGGTTGATGCACTCAGTCGTCGAGCTTGTCTTCTAAACCGCATGAGTGCAGAGGTAGTGGGTTTCGAAAGAATCAAAGGGGAGTATGAATCATGCCCCGACTTTGGAGAGATTTTTGTTTCTTTAAAAGGAGTGACTTCTGAGATAGATGGCTTTTTGTTCCAAGATGGCTATTTATTTCGATTTCGTAAGTTATGCATTCCGCGTACCTCTTTAAGAGATTATCTTGTTTGGGAATTGCATGCAGGAGGCCTTGCTGGTCATTTTGGTCGTGAAAAGACTATAGAGGCGGTAGAAACTTTGTTTTACTGGCCAAGCCTTAAAAGAGATGTTGCAAAGTTAATAGGACAATGTTGTACTTGCCAATTAGCGAAGCAACGTAAACAAAATACTGGCCTGTACACACCTCTCCCTGTTCCAAATCGTCCTTGGCAGGATGTAAGTATGGATTTCATGTTGGGACTTCCTAAAACTATCAGAAAACATGACTCCATTTTTGTAGTTGTGGATCGCTTTTCAAAGATGGCCCACTTCTTGCCATGCAACAAAACGTCTGATGCATCCAAAATTGCTCGGATCTACTTTGATAGTGTGGTCAAATTGCATGGTTTGCCCAAAACCATTGTATCTGACAGGGATGTAAAGTTTATGAGTTATTTTTGGAAAACTCTATGGCACAAGATGGGAACTAAACTTCAGTATTCGTCTACTTTTCATCCCCAAACTGATGGTCAAACTGAGGTAGTTAATAGGAGTCTAGGCAATCTTTTGCGCTGTTTGGTTGGTGAGAATTTAAGAAATTGGGATCTTCTGTTATCCACTGCAGAGTTTGCATACAATAGCTCAGTCAATAGGTCTGTAGGCATGAGTCCATTTGAAATTGTGCATGGTTACAAGCCTAGGAAGCCTATTGACCTTATTCCCATGTCGCATCATCCTAGGGTGTCCGAGTCAGCAGTTGCATTTGCATCACACATTCATGATTTGCATCAAGAAATCAACAAGAAAATTCAAGAAAGCAATGAACAATATAAGTCTCATGCTGATTTACATAGAAGACATCTTGAGTTTAACGAAGGTGATTATGTAATGATCCGAATTCGCCCGGAATGGTTTCCTCCTGGAGCCGTCAAGAAATTACATGCTCGTAGTGCTGGACCTTTTAAGATTATCAAGAAAATTAACTCAAATGCTTATGTAATCGATTTACCTCCAGATTTTGGAATTAGTTCGACATTTAATATTGCAGATTTGGTAGCTTATAAAGGTCCTCCTTTTAACCCTGAAAATCCACTTGTGGATCTTGATGAGCCTACCCCTGATCCTTTCCTTGAGGGACCCCCATTGCCACCACTGCCTACTACTTCTGTCCTATTTACAGCTGAACAGATTGATAGCATTCGGGATGATCAAATCATCTCAACCCGAGATGGTGGTTGCAGACGATATCTAGTACGTTGGAAAGATCGTCCTGAATCTGATGATACATGGATTACTCGTGAGGACCTGCAGCGCCTGGCTCCAGATCTATTGGAGTATTATGAGGGCCAGTTGGAGCCTAACTCGACGGGGTCGAGTTCTTCCCACCCCGGGGGAATTGATGAGGACATCACACAGCCTCCACTTCGCACATATTTTCGCCGCCGTCGTCGTCTTGCTTCAGCTTATATTTGGTTTTGATTTTGAGAAGGCTTGGAGTCTAGCTAGTGTTATGTTTATTCTCTTTATTGTATTTGCTCTTTTTTAGTCCCACATCGGATATGGGAGTGAACTTGTAGTTGTTGAAGGCCTATTTAAAGAGGTCAATTCTATGGAATAAATCAATGAATATTTGAAGAAAATTTTGTTTCATTTGTGAAACTTTGGGTAATTGATTTGATCTATAAGATTGAGTCAATTGGTGGTGAAGCTAAGGCCCGGGTTGCGATTTGTGGTCATATCTTGTTAATTTTCCAAACCCTAGTTTTCCCAAATCTTTATTCTTCCCCAAATTTCCCAAATCCCTTACATAAACCCTAAAATTCCCATCGTCCCGCATCAGTAGATCTCGTCTTTTCCTCGCTTCTCGCCTCACAAGACGCTCCCAAAATCTCAACTTTAGGGATAGGGTTTGAGAGAGAGGAAGAGGGGCTGCTAGGGTTTGAAACTCTGATGAAAAGATAATAATCTCAACATGTGTGTGTGTGTGTGTGTGTATGCAAATATAAAATAAACTCGTTTGACCCGAACCAGGAAACCTAGTCTGACTAGGAAAATAAGTTTTAGTATTTTGGCTAAAACTTTCTCATTCGACTTCGAAATAAGGTGTTTTAAGATTTGGTAGAAAGCTATTAAAGAGGCCTACAAATTTGGTCTTTTGAATTTTTCCAAATTCAAACTACATTAGTGTGTAAAATAAATAAACTCTTAACTGGTCATTTTTCTAGATTTCTCTTCGTGCATGTTTTATGCATTTGCACTCATATATTCACAAATATACATTGAATTAATCTTAAATCAATTCACATCATACTCAAACATCAAAATATATTATATTTTTACCATATAACATATTTATTATTAATTTTCACATAGTATTCAAATTTTTAGGGTTTTACAATAACCATCAGGAACATGTATCCACTACTGATGATTGATGACTTCGACCAGTTGTAGGGTGCGTGGTGTTTCTCAAAGATTGATCTTAGTTCTGGTTATCATCAGTTACGTGTATGGGTCTTTCGAGTTTCTTGTCATGCCATTTAGGCTTACCAATACACCCCTGGTATTCATGGATTTGATGAACCGAGCTTTTCATCTATACTTGGACTAGTTTATGATTGTGTTTATCGATGACATCTTCATTTACTCACGGTTGGAGACCGAGCATGAGCAACACCTATGATTAGCTTACAGACTTTGTGGGAGCACTAACTATATGCTAAGTTCAGTAAAAATGAGTTTTGGTTATCTGAGGTAAGATTTTAGGCCATGTTATCGGCAAGGAGGGCAATGCTGTAGATCCTGCTAAGGTAGAGGCAGTACTTGATTAGGAACCGCCAAAGACCATTACAGAGACTCGTAGCTTCTTGGGTCTGGCCGGCTATTATAAAAAATTCATCCAGGACTTCTCTATGAGTTCTACCCTACTGACACGCCTTACAAAGAAGGAGGTACAGTTTGTTTAGGGACCAGAGTGCTAGAAGGCATTTGAGACAATAAGGACTAAGTTGACTACAATGCCGGTGTTAGTCATTCCGAGCAGTGATAAGACTTTTGTTGTCTTTATGGATGCGTCGTTATCGGGTCTAGGAGGTGTTTTGATGCAGGCCCAGAGAGTAGTAACTTAAATTTCGAGGCAGTTGAGGACCCATAAGCAGAACTATCCGACACATGACTTGAAGTTAGCAGCAGCGATCTTCACACTGAAGATATGGAAACATTAACTCTATGGAGTACAGTTCGAGCTATTTACAGATCACTAGAGTCTTAAGTATCTCTTCTCTCAGAAATAACTTAACCATAGACAGTAGCCATGGGTCGAGTTCATTAAGGATCACGAGTTCACGCTTCAGTATCATCTGGGGAAGGCGAACATTGTAGCTGACGCGTTGAGTAGGAAGCATCGTCGCGGGCTTGCAGCTTTGAGGTGCGTATTGTATCGAGATGTTCACACCCTTAGCTAGCTTGATTTTAGGCCAGAGATTGGTAGGAGTAGCGCATTTTTAGGAGTGTTGACCGTGCAGCCATCTTAGACTGATAGAGTGGTTAGAGCTCAGCTGGAGGACTCTTGGATTCAAATTCGAAAGGAGGAGATTTCCAAAGAACCCAATGCTGATTGGACCATTGGAGCAGATTGATGTCTTTGAATGAAAGGTCGATCAGTGATGCCAGATAATCCACAACTAAAAAAGGATTTATTCGATGAGGCATATTGGACCAAGTACACAGTGCATCCAGGCACAACCAAAATGTACAAGGACCTGAAGAGATATTTTTGGTAGAGCAGCATGCGTAGGGATATCGCGGAGTATGTGGCTAAGTGCTTTACCTGCCAGCAAGTGAAGGTAGAACATCAGAGATCCATGGAAGCCCTATAGCCTTTGCCCGTTCCAGAGTGGAAGTGGGTAGATATTTTAATTAATTTTATTATAGGATTGTCGAGGTCCAGCAAAAGGAACGATTTGATTTGGGTAATCCTAGATCAATTGACAAAGTCGGCATATTTCTTACCAGTAAAGATGACTTACACGACATAGACTTATGTGAAGATTTTAATCCGGGAGATAGTATGATTACATAGAGTTCCGGAGACGATTATGTCGGATCGAGGCTCAGTTTTCACATCGCATTTCTGGAGGAGCTTCCAAAACTCTTTCGGCAACCAGTTATCATATAGCAGTGTTTTTCACCTGCAAAGAGATGGTCAGATGGAGAGAGTCAACTAAGTGTTAAAGGATATGTTGTGGGCGTGTATTATTGATTTTTAGGGTAGCTGGGAGTATCATATTCTATTGATTGAGTTTGCCTACAATAACAGTTATCAAGTGACGATAGGTATGACACCGTATGAAGTGTTGTATCAGAGGTCTTGTAGATCCCCGATTTGTTGGGCAGAGATGAAGGATAGCTTATTACTTGGGCCAGAGCTCGTGAGACAGACGACTAAGAAAGTGGCATTGGTTGGAGAATATATCTTTATGGCATATAGTTGACAAAAGAGTTACGTAGATCAGAAGCGACGATCATTGGAGTTTCAGGTTGGAGATTATATTATGTTGAAGGTGTCACCTATGAAAGGTGTTCAGCGATTTGGCAGATGGGGAAAACTTGTCCTGAGATATGTTGGACCATTTAGGATCGTTGAGCGTGTTGGAGACATTTCGTATCGGCTAGATCTTCCAGCATCGATGTCGGGTGTACATGATGTTTTCCATAGTTTGAGGCTCAAGAAGCATTTACGCAACAAGGAGCAGCAGAGAGTGATTGACATACCAGACTTAGAGATTCAAGTTGATTTGACCACCATCGAGATTCCAGTTTGTATTCTTGCTAGAGAGGACAAGACACTTAGAAATAAGGTGATTCATTTAGTGAAAGTCAAGTGGAACCGGGAAGGAGCTGAAGAAGCTTCTTGGGAGTGTGAGGAGGATATACGTCACGACTACCCACACCTGTTTGAGCAGGTAAAAGGTTAATTATGATTTGTTTGTATGATTTGCATAGCCACATATACGTCGCTACTACCCACACCTGTTTGAGCAGGTAAAAGGTTAATTATGATTTGTTTGTATGATTTGCATAGCCACATTTACATTTAACACTAAAATAGGGGTATTAATACTTAGCTCCTAATCATTCGGAATATATGGTATATACATAGGGGTTCCTTGTTTGGATTTTTCATCGGACGTACTAGTTTCGGTTAGTTAGGGGTTAAGTAGAAGTACTTTCATTCTTGATAGTTAAGTGTAAATGATATCTTGTGATGCATATCTGGGGATTAATGGTATGAGATGTGTATGAGATGGTTTTCTTATCTAGATTATCCCCTCATCATACTTTTCTTATTATTAATTTTTAAGATACGATTGCGGAATTTCAAGAATGAAATTCTTTTGGGGGGGGGTGAATGTAAAGCCCCATGAATTTTTAAAGAATAGTATGATTAGTATATTGATAAATGAGTTCTAATTAAGATAAATATCATTTATGGATGAATGATTTTGTTCACAATTGATTTTGTTCACACCGATGGAATTCGAATCTGAAAAAATGACCAGTTAATAGTATATATACATTACACACCGATTCAATTTGAATCTGGAAACTCAAAAGACAAAATTTGTAGGTCTCTTCAATATCTTTCTAACGCAACTTAAATCACCTCATCACGAGGTCAAATGAAAAAGTTATAGCCAAAATACCAAAAACTATCTTCCCAGTCTGACTGGTTTCCTTTTTTGGGTTTCGGGTTTTGGGCTGTTTGTATTCGGGTACCTACCTATATATATGTTTTTGTCATGAAAAACACACCTTTTTTCAGTGTTCAAAACCCTAGCAGACCCTCTCCTCCTCTCTCAAACCCTAGCCCAAAATTTGAGTTCTTGGAAGAGTTTCATGTGGCGAAAAGCGAGAATACAGGATTTACAGTGTATAGCATCGAGGGATCGTTTGCTATTCATTTAAGAGGGTTGTGCATGTGATAAGACAAGATCACCTCTGTCTAAACCTTTCTCTAGTTTAAACAAGTTTTATGTGTTAATTATGATAATTCTCATGCTTAAAGTTAATCTAATGTGTTAGAATCTAATTTATGATGTTTAAATCTTAAATCATAGCAATAAACAGTAGAATAATTCTGTAATTAATTAGTATACATGATCATGATCATGATCATTAGGGTTGTTTTAACATATAAGTTTATGCTTTAATTATGTTCATATGCACTAATTTGTCGAGAGAAACAAGATTTAATTCATTCGAATGTTAAATCCTAGATTCATGCATCTATGTGTTACCATCATGTTTAAACGAACCTATGGTTAAGTATTCATGAATATTGAATCAAATTTTATTCATATAAGTTAAAAAATCAAGATTTGAAGAAAAACATGAAAAAACCCTAATCTGTGAAATTTTGATCTGTTCAGTCGACTGATGTTGTCATCAGTCGACTGACGGGAGGTCATCAGTCGACTGATGGAAATCATCAGTTGACTGACAAGCTCGTGTGTGCATTGTTTCTGTGAATGACCCGATTAGTCGACCGAAGCTTTCTATCAGTTGACTGATCAGATTTAAATTTGTGATTTTGGTTTCTTGCACGTTGGTTTGTTGTGTGAGTGTGTAGTGCAAGTTATATGTGGATATTTACGCATATTTTGGGGGGTATACATACAGAGATTGAGTACATACAAATCTATTATTAGGGATAGACAAATAGTTTGTAACCATTACGGGTAACGACTATTATAGAATATTATATTTATGATAGGCTGGGTGGGGTTAGTTGGGGCCCACAACGGGACCGTGGATGGACTATACTCTGAGTGTGTTAGTCAGGACCGCTATGAGACCACGATAAACTTCACTCCTTTATGTAGTTTTGGTCCGTACGAGCGTGCGCAGGGGTCATTGAACCTATTTATCGATATACATGGTTATGCGCAGAGGTTGATATACCTATTTATCGGTCCGCATAGTTATATGCAGATGTTGATATACCTATTTATCGATCCGCACGGGGGTGTGATGAGTTGATATACCTATTTATTGGTCTGCACGGGGGTGCGATGAGTTGAAGAATTCCAAAGAAGGACGACTTGATAAATTTGATGATAACTTAAGTGTAGGTGATTATTGACATTCTCTTCGTATAATCTATTGTGAAGGTATTTCACAACTTAGTTACATGGGATAGTGTATTGATATCTATTTTGCTTACTAAGGATAGTATGAGGAGTTGAATGATATTCTCGAAGATGGTTGATGAGGTATTTCCCTTATTGCTTTCTTTTATTATTTCTTAGTTGGAATTTATATTTAGAAATTTAGGACTTGGGACACATGGTATATACATGAGGGTTTCATTGTTTGGATTATTTCGCTCGACATACCAATCTTGTGTTGTAAATTTCTAAACATAATATTTCATATAGTATAGGGTAAAATGATCTAGGTAGACTATGCACTTATATGTAGAGCCCCCATCATACTTAGTAGCCCTTTCCTTGGGGGCGGGTAGAGATAATCTTGCTAGCGCTCTGACGCTGTTGATTTCACTTCTTTTTAGGCCGCAGAGCAGAGTTTCGGAGAGCCGCAGGTTGACTGACTTTTAGCATAGTCACCGTCAGGTATTTATAGTAGTTTCAGCTCCACGGATGTTTAGTTTTGTTTTTAGTTGAATATTACACTTGCATTTCATTTTGAGATCTAAGAGAGCTTATGTACTTTTCAGTTGACTCTTGTAGTTGAGATTTTTGGATTATTTCTATCAGATTGTGGGACATATTTTCTTTTATATCCGTTGAGACCTGATTATCTAGAGATTTGTCATTTAATTCTTTGTTCTATTTCCTATCTTTATCTCTTTTATATCTGCTTGTACATCTATTGTCTTATTTGATTCCACTAGAGAGATATTTTTGTGAAGGTAAAACATGTCGTTGCATAGTATGGGTGCATGGCAGGTTTGACATCCTTAGTTTTACCTTGGACTGTAGCCTTGTGTGAACCCTGGGGCATCACATTCCACAATTGTAGAAAAGTTTCTACTCAGTTGACCGACCTTCATTAGATGACTAAACAATATTTTCAATGGACCGACACTATGCGTTGGTCGACTGACAAACTACTTTGCAATTGCTAAAAAGTTTCTGCTCAGTCGACCAACCTCTATCAGTCAACAGAATAGTGTTTTTAGTCTACCAACAGCTTGTATCAGCCGACCGATTGTTTCCCAAAATCAGCCAATGGTCAGCTCATCAGTCGACTAAACAGTACATCAGTTGACCGATGACAATGTAATGGCTATTTCTAGATTTTCCTGATTTTTTAAGATTTGTTGTTTTTTGTTGGATTTGGGTTGTTATTTTGAGCTCCTATATATATCTCACAGCCTTCATTTATTCAGAAATATAAAACCCATAAATTATTGTAAAAAATACTATGGTAAATAGTATTAAATTAGTTATATTGTGATAAATATCATTTAATGATGAATATTCATGATAGTAATTGATTTGAAACCAATTAAGAGTATATATTATTATATACAGATGCAATTCGAATCTTGAAAAATGACCAGTTAAGAGTATATATGTAGTACACTTGGATTCAATTCAAATCTGGAAAATGCAAAAGATAAAAATTGTAGGTCTCTTCAATATCTTTCCAACGCATCTTAAATCACCTCATCCCAAGGTCGGATGAAAAAGTTACAGCTAAAATACCAAAAACTATCATCCCAGTCTGACTGGATTTCCTGTTTCGGGTTTCAGGTTTTTGGCTATTTTTATTCGGGTACCTACCTATATATACATGTTTTTGTCACGAAAAACACACCTTTTCTTCAATGTTCCAAACCCTAGTAGCCCCTCTCCTCCTCTCTCAAACACTAGCCCACAATTTGAGTTCTTAGGAGAGTTTCAAGAGGCGAAAAGAGAGAATACAAGATTTACGGTGTTTGGCATCGAGGGATCATTTGCTACTCATTTTAGGGGGTTGTGCATGTGATAAGGCAAGATCACCTCTATTTAAACCTTTCCCTAGTTTAAAAATTAAGTTTTATGTGTTAATTATGATAATTCCCATGCTTAAAGTTAATCTAATGTGTTAGAATCTAATTTATGATGTTTAAATCTTAAATCAAAGCCATAAATAGTAGAATAATTTTGTACTTAGTTAGTATATGTGATCATGATCATTAGGGATGTTTAAATCTTAAACCTGAGGGACTAGGATTCACCCAGCAAATGCATGCTGCTATTAATGAAGAACCCTCGGATAATGAGGTTGATGTGGATACCGGGGTCCAACTTGATCCTGCTGTTGACATCATCCCTAAAACATTCAGCCTATGTATATCTAGTATATATACTACCTTATTTGGGTGGCAATTCAGAGAATTAAGTGACTCAAAATTTGTACCCCCTCTAATTGTTTGTGCGCTTCGTCTTCTTTTAGAGAAGCTCAAGGAAGCGGGTACAAGTGCTGTCTTCGTCGAAGTAGCTCAAGGTAAAGTTGACCTCCACTTGGTGTGGATTCTTGCTTTTTTTGTATTGAAAGTTATCCCCTTTTTGCAGACATTGTTATGGAAGAGTTGGCTAAAGAGGAGGCTACTCATGATGATACAATTGGAGATCTTCATGAGCATGACTTCTGCCAGATGATTACTCTCTCCAAGTCTGACCATAATCTAATTTTTGGTTTGCCGTCAGAACCGGGTAAGAGTCAAGCTACAAGACCGACTAGGAAAGTTGGTTCATCTGCAGGTATGCATCTTATTCCAAAGTTACTTTTACTGTTGTTAATTATGAGTAACCATGTGGGAGTTTTAATTTGTAAGACTAGCCACTGGTGCTAATGCGGCTACCACTTTTGAGGCTGGTGAACAACTTAAGGATTCTGATACCTCGGGTTTAGGGTAGGATATTATTAAAGCCCAACCATCTACCTCCCAACCCGAAGCTATCGTCCTTCAAACTGTATCTCAGGCTCCTTCTGAACAGAAAGTCATCAAGCCATTAGACTCGATGGTTATAGAGACTTCAGCTGGAGTCGAGGTTAACCTGACTACTCAAGTCATAAAACCAACTGATGAAGCTGGTGCATTAATGACCGTTGAGTCTGTACAAACTCCAGCGATTCATGAGCTTGTGTTAGCAGGGTCAGGGCAAGAGCGCCAACCTGAAGGATCTTCTGCTGGAATTAGTATGTTCTCTCTTAATTACTTTAAGTCCCAAGTATCAAAACCGTTATTAGTAACTTAAGTGTTTACTTCTTCTTCTTCTCTTTCAGCTACTCCTTCATTGTTGTATGATTCTATTAAAGCGCTGATGTTGGATGAAGATCCGGAAAAGGCTGCAATTTGTATGAAGCTTTATAGTTTCACTTTTTTCCTAAATATGATGATCAACAAAGTCCTTCACAAGGGATTGCCCTTCTACACTTTTAGACGATTCCTTGATTGGCATGTAACAGACATCAGGAAAGAAGGATATGTAGATTTGGCCAACTCCATTATAGAAAACTTGCTTCACTTAGAGTAAAAACTCCAAGAGCTGAAGGAACTCCGGACTGCTGGTGCTCCTTCACATATATTTGCTCATATAGAATCCAGCTTATAGACGTGGCGGGATACACAGGCATCTGCTGGACTTGGACTCCAAAAGCTACAGAGTCATATCAAATAGATGAGAGGAAGTCTACAGATAAGGAGAAAACCAAGGCTAACTTTCTCCTATCTCTTAAGTTGAACTAATCAGAGATAGCCCACCTTGAGAAAGCCCTTGAAGACACTAAGAATGTTCGAGCCATCATGGAAGGCGACTTGGCTAGCGTGGAGAGTGCTTGTGCGAAGATGCTCGAGAAAATGAAGTCTCAAGAAGAGAAGCTGGCAGAGATGGAAAAGGAGGTCGTTAAAGCTTTGCTACCATGAGGATGCTATAAAAACTGATTTGAAGGTAGAGCTTGCACGAGCTTATGAAGAGAAGCTTTCTAAGCTAGAGGAGTGGATCCGCCATCACAAGCTGCTTATCGAGTGATAGCATCACTTTTGTATTTTTGTTTTCTTTTATGAATGAAATGAACTTTATGATGGTTAACCTCTATTATGATCACTCATTTTGTTTGGAATAAATAAGCATGATATTTATAGGATTTTTGGTAAATGCTTAGCCATAAACAGGTTTGATGAGCCTTTACCAACTACCATTTGAGTCGGGCTAGCATGCAAATTGTCAAAGTCCATTCCACATGTAAAGTTGTGCTAAAAGAGTAAACTCTCTTAGACTTGGTGCAACGATATTGAATACGTAAGCTTCGTCATTCTTACAGAAATAGACTACCCGGCTACGTGTGTTAGATGTAGACTTATCTCTAATTAAGGATAGAGATAAAATTTACTATGCATGAGAGGCATAGATTTAAATGTTGATAAATCGGTATCAACAACTGGCTACATGTGTAGACTTTTGGAGTTTTGTGTCTTCTTTTGGGGCAAAGACAAACCTTGATATGTCTCCTCTTAGGGCAGAGATGAACCCTGGCATGTCTCCTCTTAGGGTAGAGATGAACCTAACATGTCTCCTCTTAGGGCAAAGATGAAGCCTGATATGTCTCCTCTTGGGGCAGAGACGAACCCGGTTTTGAAGGGAAGGACGGTATTTTTTATCTTTCTATTCGAAGGGGACTCATTGTTCACGTGAACTTTGACTTGAAAGATTTTGGATGCATGTGCATTAAAGAATCTAGAAAGAAACTCAGAGTGGGATCTCCACTCCAAGAGTCATATTTGAGTTGCGCCATATGGCATTGACTCTGAAAAGATCTTTTATATTTATTATTTCTTAGTTGGAATTTATATTTAGAAATTTACGACTTGAGACACATGGTATATAAAGATTAAATGAAGGAAATGTATTAATTTGATTTTTAGATCCGTGGTTAATTGCTAAGATGATGAACTAATAAGGTTTTATACCCTAATAATACAAACTTAATCTGATTAGTTATGTTTAAAATATTTTTAAACCCCAAAGATCATGTTATGATGATAAATAATTGTTTAGTCAAACCCTAGTATGTTAAACACATGAGTAAACATATTTTTATACCCCCTAATAATGTTCTATAAGTTCTATTTGTTGAAAGTTTCTTAACTTCATGAGACTCAAACATGAGTCCTGGACTCTGGTCGGCTGACCGAACCCTGTACATCGATCGACCGATCCTTCCTTGAGTTTGTTTTATTCTTTATCCGACTGAAGCTTGTTTTTATGTATGTTTATGCGAATTGGTCGTCGGTCGACCAATGCCCTAGGGCAGTCGACCGACATCATGTCTTATTTGTGATGATACATATTGTACGTTGTTCGTTAACATGGTGTTCGAGATTTACAACGATTTATACGTACGACATAGACGTACACCTATGGAGGTTTGGCACACGCGGACTTTTGAGAAGGGGAAAGTTACGTGTATTATTTTTTACCATGATGGGGAGATGATTAGTTAGAACTATATATGTGTGTGTATGGATACCGTTGATAGGCACAACTCAGTACTGCTTAAGGTAGTGCATCGGTATACCGTTGTAGTAGGCCATTGAGTCATAACTGTAGGATATCTGAATAGGTAGTCTGTTCCCCATGGTGATGTGATATGGCTAGTGATACGTATTTATTGGATGCCTGAGGAGGTAGTTCGTTCCGCATGGTGATACGATGAGGACGTCTGAGGAGACAATCTATTCCGCAAGGTGATGCGATAAGGCTAATGAGCTGTACATGTATGATACCCGAGGAGGTAGTCCGTTCTGCACGGTGAAGCAATGAGGCTAGTGGGCTGTATTTACTTAGGATGCTTGAACATGTAGTTCATTCTTCATAATGATGCGATGATACCATAAAACTTTGCAAGATATAGTGCTGTGAAACCTAGGACGACTCGAGTTTTAGGCAAGAGGTTATTTATTTACGTGGTTCACTATTAAGTTCTTTTGTGACGGGGTATATGGTATTGTGGGTTTCATAGTATTATGTTTAGATATTCATATTGACTACCCAAGGGTAGCATGAGATGTTGGGTTGACATATATGACTTGGTTTGGTTAACATTTTAGTATTGCATTTTCTTTTTTTCTTTTTTTTAGTTTTGTAATTGATAGTTAGAGATTCAAAATTTGAGACATATGGTATATACATGAGGGTTTCCTTATTTGGATTATTTCGTTTGACGTATCAGTCTTGTGTTATGGATTTCTAACTATTAACCCCATCTAGTACAAGGTAAATGATTTAGATAGACTATGCATATATAGGTAGAGCCTCCATCACACGTAACAGCCCTTCCCCTGGGGGTGGATAAAGATGATCTTGCTAGCGCTCTGACAATGTTGTTTCCCCTTCTTTTCATGGAGCGGATCAAAGTTTCGAAGAGCCATAGGGTGACAAAGTTTCTGCATAGTCGCCGTTATTTCTTAATAGACAGTTTGTGCTTCACATTAGTTTAGTATTTGTTTAGTAATTTATAAACTTGTATTTCATTTTGAAGGCTGAGAGCTTTAGTACTATTTTAGTTGACTCTGTGTATTATGATATTTCATATTTATTTCAGTTCATCAGTTGTACTCTTTTTATTCAGTTGGGACATGATCATATTCTATAGATATTTCTTTCTCTTGACATGTTTATTGCATTTTTACTTTTCTCATATCTCCTTGTACCTACACTATTCTTAATTGATTCCACTAGAGAGATATTACTGTGATGGTGAAACGTGTTATTACACTGAGTGGGTGCATGGTAGGTTTGACATATCTGGATTCACCTTGGACTACAGCCTTGTGTGAAAACAGGGGCATCACAAGTAACTAGTCAAGCAAAGAAAAATCCTTGAGTTTTGTTTTTGTGTGTTTTGAGCTCTAACTTTCATCTTACTCAATTTCGATTTCTCATTTTCAAATCCCACAACCCCTAAGCTTCAATTGTCATCTCTTAATCCTTACCATAGAATCATTGTAAGAGACATTATTCATTATATTGTATCGTGTGGAGAGATTGATCTCGAGAAGATCATTGTGTGGAGAATTTTATCTTGGGGAGATTGTTGTGAAGAAGTTCCAGCTTCCAAACTGAGTTTGTGAAGTTGATTACCATCGGGAGAGGTGGTCAGGGACATAGGTCATAAGGACCGAACCTCGTGAACACATCATCGTGTTAATTTGGTTAATTATTCTCTAACTCTCTCTCTCTTATTAATTGTAATATTACAAAATTATGTCATGTATTATATTGAGTTTCATTAATTGTACATTTATTTTTTGATTACCTTATTCACCCTCCCCCTCCCCCTCTAGGGTAATTTCACCTAATCTGGTAGAATGATTTTCAACTGTAGATCTTAGTTGGAAAATTTTAAGCCATCTGATTTTGTTGAATTCTAGATTTTAACATGTGTTACATTCTTTATGCAAGTGAAAGGGTCACATTGTTATTTTATTTCTTTATTTAAAAATCAAGTTTTGGATTTATCAAGTTGTTTTATTTTGGATTTTCATAACGGCTTGAGCTTAAGAGAGATAATAGGATTGAAAGCATATTATCTTATTAAGTTGGATCCATTAGGAGAGTATCCATTTAACCACAGCCCGATTCATGAAACCTCATATAAAAAGAAACATTTTTCTCATTAAAAATTTAGGACTAAGGTTTGGAGAGCTTCAAGGCAAGAGAAGAGAACTCTGCACACAACTGCAAGTATTTTTGCTTGTTAAGTTGATTGTTTTAAAATTCTAATTTATAAATCTTTTAGACTCGATTCCCACTATCCTTTCAACCAAGAAAAATTTGATTTTCATTTCTTTTTAAATTTATTAGTTTGGATCAAGTGTAAGATTTCTTTCAGAGGTGGACCTCAATCAATAATCTTTTTCAAGGAGAAGGATCCTACATTGTAGATAAAAAATAATTTTATAAAATTGAGTCTTTATTTCATGATTTGCGGTACAACTTTATGGGTTTTATTTATTTTTTAAATCTCAACATTTGATGTCTTAAAGTGTACATTAGTGGAATATTTTTCTTTTGGTAGTACAGAACTTGAGTAAAAGTTAGTTTTTTATTTAGTTTTAAATCAAGTGAGTATTTGATTGAAAACTTTTTGAAAGTTACAGTTTCTAGCATGAGCACACATGCTCGATCTAATGAGCACATACACTCAGTGAAATCCAAATAATAAAATCTTCTATAGAATTTGAGTGCACACACCCAAACAATGAGTGCACGTGCTCAATAGGGATTTTTGAAAATGATTTTAGTTTTAGTTTTACTCAGTCTACTTTCAAAACTTTCATGATGTGGCATTGGTGTGAGCGCACGTGCCCAACCCCTGAGGACATGTGTTCAGTACAAGAAAATAGATTCTTTTGATTTTAGGAATTTAATCTGTTTAAGTTTATTTTTTGTAATTTTTTTATTTTCTTTCATGGGTTATGATATCAGTAATGCAATTAATCTTGCTCTTGTCATCTTGAGATAAAGTGGGTTTTATATTAGTCATTTGACTATAACTCTGTGTTTATGTTGTGTTATTGGAATCATAATATATTCATGTTTAAGTATGCACAGAATGCATGTTGTGCTATGTTATCTTATATTGTTATCGTATGTACTATCACGTTATTCTATGCTATGTTCTAACCTAGAATTCATGAACATTATGTATGCCTAGGTTATACGTTGCCATTTGTTTGCTCGGTATGTCATTATGGGACATGACCCTAGGGTTATGCATGATTAGGCACCATTATGATATATACATGATGACGATGATTGCCTATGTTTAGATATTGAGCATGTCCCTTGTGATACTAAATCAAAAACATTCTTTATGTTAAAATTAAGAAAGTTCTCAGTTTGGGATAAATTGTGATTGTCAGTGGAGGCTCATGATTCTCTACCACTATGAAATTGATCAAGTATAAAACATAATTAACTAAGAAAGAGAAACTAAGAAATAGAAACCAAGAAAGAGATCTAGTATCCGCGTGTATCAAGTCATGATGACTTACTTTGGTAATTGATGCACTTTTTTTTGCTTTATAAACCCAGTAGGAGAGGGCACCCTCGAGATGGATGTTCAATATGGATTGAGTTATTTGGGCGTAGTGCATAATATATCATGTATAATGAAGTAATGAACATTTTCATATGGTTAAATTAATCGGAGGGATTTGGACATCTCATTAGTACTGTGTGGTCCGATGTTGTGTTTGAGCATGATCAGCAATACCCTCCTGGCTGATGACATGGTCCAAAAATCTAACTTCAGAAAGCCAAAACTCGCAATTACTGATGACATAGTCTGCAATGCCAATCAAAGATGTTGCTCGTGCTCTGCCTCCGATCTCAGATAGACAAGAGTATCATCGATCAATACGATCACAAATTTATCCAAATATGGATGGAAAACCCGATTCATCAAACCCATGAATACGTCGGGTGCATAGGTTAGTCCAAATGGAATGACAAGAAACTTGAAGGACCTATATCGAGTCAAGAAGGTAGTTATGAGAATATCCATCGCCCGAACCTGCAACTGATGATAGCCAGAATGAAGATCAATCTTCGATAAATGCTACGCTCTATGCAGCTGGTCTAACAAGTCATCAATCCTCGATAGTAAATACCAATTCCAGATAGTGACCTTGTTCAACTCATTATAATCTATACAAAGGCGCATACTACCATCCTTCTCCTTCACGAAGAGAACCATCGCTCCCCATAGAGAATGACTCTGACGAATAAAGTCCTGAGATAACAACTCATCAAATTGAGTCTGTAGCTCCCTCATCTCAATTGGTGCTATACGAAATGGTGCTCGGGATATCGGTGTTGTGCCCGGCTGCAACTCGATGTAGGACTCAACCTCTCTCACAGGTGGTAACCCTGGTATGTCTTGAAAAACATTCTGATAATCTGAGACAACTCTAATTTTATGTAAATCAACACTCAGATCCCTCAGCATCACCTCCTCGATATATGCCAGAAATAACTCCGCAAACTGGTTATCCTGTGAGGTCACTACTATCAACTCAGACCCATCGGTTGCTCGCAAGCTGACTGTTAGAAAAATAGTCGATACTAGCATGGTAGGATGATAGCCATTCCATATCGAGAATGATGTCAAACTCCAACATCTGAAAAACTATCAGATCAAAAATAATCTCGGACTCATCTAGACTGATGATACATCTCCTACAAATACTCTCAATAGGGATACCTCCCCTAAAGGAGTAGAGACGGATAACGGAAAGTCTAAGGGATGTGCAACTAGTTGAAATCTATCCATGAAGGTATGAGAGATAAAAGAATATGAAGCTCCTAAATCGAACAAGATCCGAGCTGGAAAGGAATAATCATTAAGACAGCTCCGCTCGTACCATGATCACACGGTACGACTGCATAAACTTTGTCGGTGGGTGGCGACTGTTGTGCTACTAGTGGTGGAATTTATGGGACTGTTTATCCCTCAAGAATCTCCTAGATAGCGTACATCTAGCCTACTGGCCCCTATGTCCTCAAAATGGTAGGTGGTGCCTCAATCCTCTGCTACTTGTCGTAACCGTGGTCCTACGACTGCTGACCTTGACCACTGTTCTGCTGGTAATAATGAAAATCCTTACCCTATTATTGTGGTCCTCCTGATCTTGCAAAAGGTTTCTTATTCTTGTCCTAGTCTCTGGACAATCCTTCTTCCAAAATTAACTCTTAGTATGTCTTCCTATCCCATTCGGGTTAGTTCTAGCTGGTTATCAAAATAGTAGATGAAATCCTTCCATGTAATTAAAATAGTAGATGAAATACTTCCATGAAATTAACATTCGCTGCTCCAGCGTAACTAAAATCGGTGCTATCCTCCAGTGTTGTCCTTTAAGCTGAATATAACTAATCTTCGCTTATGTACTGAGTGGACATTAAGCATATCTAAAAATAATTCCCATATATTCCTTCCACTTATAGGTTGTAAATGAATCTGATGTGCCTTGAAACTCTGGTACTCTCATCTTCTGATATCTTTCTCATTCTTATAGAGCCAAGCTTCCTGCTCTGTGTCTCTATTAATAGTTGGTTGTGGTAATGGTGTAATCGTCGGTATTGCCTCTTCAATAGGTATGACTGATATGCCTGGTGGTTGAACTTTAGAAAGTATAATCTGGCTTGTTACTGACTTCTCGAGAGTTGCGAATCTCTACATTTACAATCGGCATTACCAAGTCAATCAAATACTGTGGAACCTGCTACAGCTCAGGCTCTACTTACCTAGCTCTCCGGGTACGAGTTTTACCTCGACCACGTCCTCGTCCCGATATTTATAATACCAAGAGGAGAGCTTCACAAATATACATAACATAACATATAACAGTAGGAAAATTGTACCATATATCATTCACGTAATTACTTTTCAATCAAAGTAAGGTAGTCATAAAAAAATTCATAAATTTTGGAATATACGTATATAACGTCCTAAATCATTCTAGGAACCGAGCGGACTCTATACATGAATCCTAGGAAACTCTATCCTAGCTCTATGACTCGACACAGGATGATTCTAAGGATGCTGGAACTAGAGCTTTGATACCAACTGTGACGCCTTTGGTTTCACACAATGCTACAGTCCAATGTGAACCCAGAGATGGAAAACCTGCCATGCACCCACACCGTGCACAAACACGTTTCACCAATCATAGTAATATCCTCTAGTGGAATCAAATAAAAGTACAGATACAAAATAGGCAAAATATACAAATAAACGTAATAGACATGATATAGAAAAGATATCTCATAAATAAAAGAATCATGTCTTAACTGTAACCCATCTGATAACTAAAATAATGATAATGTCAACATGAATCAACTAGAATCGTACTAAGGCACACTCCCTTTACAATATGATAATAAAACTCTAATGTCTGAATAAAAAAAATCTACTGTGGAGTCTCTAAAATTCATGTGACTGCGACTATGCAAGAAGTCCGTCATCCTGCGACTCTCTGCACCTCTATACCGCTTGGAAGAAAAGAAAATAATAAAAAGAACAACAACAAGAGCGTCAGAGCGTTACAGCAAGATTACCTCCATCCGCCCCCAGGGGAAGGGCTAAGACTCTATCTATTAAGCATAGTTTACCTAGATTATTTTCCCCCCATATCTAAGTGGAATTAACATTTAAAAACCTACAACATGAGACGTAGTACGTCGAGAGAAATAATCCAAACAAAAAAACCCTCATGTATATACCATATGTCTCAAATTGTAGATGTCTAAACATTAATACCAATCCAGAGATAAAAAATCTAAATAAAATCAATCATTAGAAATCCTGAACACGAGATATAATACGTCGAGTGAAATAATCCAAATAAGGAAACCCTCATGTATATACCATATGTCTCAAATTGTGAATCGCTAATTATTGACCTCAAACTAAGAAATAAAGAAAGCAGTAAAGAACGTAAAGACATTAATACATCGTATTTATAATATTTTCCACTATCACTTGGGAGATAGAATAAATACCAACATATAATCCCGTATACTTTCAAGAGTAAAGTATCTCGGTATTATATCTCAGCGATGAGTCTTATGCATAACTGGCATCCGCCATGGACTCAGGCTATCAAGAAATCGTCACCATGCAAATCCCTGCAGGTTATGATTCATCGCAGTATCATGCGGGATGGACTACCAAGTCGGCATCCTAACTATATACTCGGCTCATTAGTCTCCTCGCAACTCAGTGCGTAACATGAGTGCGGGACGAACTACCAAATAGGTATCCTAGAAATACAGCTTACGAGCCTCTAAAAATCCGACTCAATGGCCTATACAATAAGTATATCGGCATACTACCCCATGTAGTACTGAGCTATGAATTAACAATCTCTAATTCCAATATAAACGGAATAAAACCCGTCATACTCCTCTTCAGGATACTCATGTATGTTCAACAACACTGTACTTATGTACTCATGAATAAACATGTATAAAAGTACAGCTCGAACCCCTCGAACGCATCTTAAAATAGTGCAAAAACAAAATGGAAACGATTTGGAAAATTTGCCCGTAAGTCAACTTATGCCTGACATAAGTCGACTTATGGCAAGTCGACCTATAAGTCAACTTAGTCGACTTCTAGGTTGCCGTTTCGATGTTTTCTGTGATATTTCTCAAACAAAAACGCATTCTAACTATCATAGATTATAGGAAACAGGCTATAAACATCTAAACTAATTAACAGAGGTCATAACACATGGTTTAACACTTACATTAAAAAGAAATAGGGTTAACTACATGATTATCCAAGATTTTCAATATTGACATGAAAAATTACATAATTATCATAACATGATAAATTTTTGACAAAGGGGCAGAAGCATAAAAGTTCGTTTAATCATGATTAGACTAATTAGGAAACATTGACCTAAGGTTTAAGCATGATTAATTAACATAAAAAGACAATTAGACTTTAAACTAGGGTTAACTTATGAATTAAGCATGTTTAAAAGATTAAAAATGAAATTAAATAAAACCCTAATGATCATGATCATGATTCTATCATAAACAACAAGAAAACGTTACTGATCTAGCATTTAATTGAGTTTCAACATCAAAAATCTAACTTTTAACATCACATGTTAAGATTTAAACATGAAAACACATATTAAACATCATATTAACAACTACAACTAGTTAGTTTAACTATAGGGATACGTTTGGACGATGATAATCTCGCCTTAAGTCGCTGTTGATCCTCACAATACGCGTGCAAGATATCTTCCTTTGCTAAAACACAGATCCTGCCTTCCTCTCGACGAAATTCCCACCAAAATCGTCCAAAACTCAAGATTTTAGGCAAAGGTTTGAGAGGAGGGGTGGCTGCTAGATTCTCACGAGAAAGTGCAGCAAAAATAGGTTTAAAAGAATTTATATAAGTCTAGAATTAAAACAAAATGGATATAACCCGAAACCCAAAAGAAAACTAAAAATCAACCTATAAGTCGACTTACGTATCTGATAAGTCGACTTATGGTAAGTCGACTTACGGCTTTGATAAATCAACTTATTGTAAGTCGACTCATATATCGACTTAGCAAAGATTTTACAATTTTTCTTCTGTTTTCGTGCATATTTCGCGCATGCTTCTCTCCTCCACTCATATATACACTGAATTGATCTCAAATCAATTCCTAGCATACTCAAACATCAAAATATGTTATTTAACACCATATAACATATTTATTATTATTTATCACATAATATTCAAATTCATGGGGTTTTACACTTTATCTCTCCACTCTCAATCTCGTTTTATTTTTTTTTACATACATACACTCTCACTCTCTCTATCTTTTCACAATCACATCCATCACTCCTAATTATCACACACAAAACATAAGAACCGATTTTTATTTTTTCCTACAAGCACCTTCCTCATGGGATCGATAACTTTTTATACTAAACCTTGATGGTTGTGCACTTGGAACTTTAGGGGTATACATTTATGCCCTGTCAAGTTTTTGGCGACATTACTGTGGAAGGTGCTTATAAGTAGGAATTTATTTATTTTGGTTCTTTAACTTGTGTGTTATCTTGTGAAGGAACCACTTGGAGATTGAATATCAATGATTGGAGATCGAGTTTTTAAATGTTTGCTTTTGGTAACTCTTCTTTCTAATATTTTCAATTCCACCCGTGGTTAGCTTCTCACAATTAGAGATAATTAGGATCTTAAAAAAGATTTTATTTTTGTTAACCATAATAAAATTTACCCTTCACTTGGATATTTACTAACAAGATAATAAATTCAAACAATATCTACCGTCCTCATATTTGTTTGATTGTTAACCCTAATTAAAAAAAATTGCATCCTTTGTAGTTGTTTTTAATTCCTATGGTTGCATTGCATATAGTAGTAGAAATTCACCCAAGTAATTTGAGTATCTAAACACACTTGAAAATATTCTTAAGGGCAGAAACCCCCAAATCAAGATAAGGTGAGGGATTTCATCACTATTTCCTTAGCTCACAAATCACTAATTCCTCACTACACAAACCCAAATCTTTTAAAACTCATTAGGCACTGGCCCCTAAGGATTCAAGCTCATTAAGGAACAAAACATTCATAAGTGAACTAGTTCAAGTTTACATGAATAAGTTGGTGTCTAAGGCAAGGTTTAGGGGTTGTGTAAAGTACTCCGTAAGGAGCGAGATACTTAATTGATCTTTAATCTCCCTCTAGTACTATTCTTAATTGGCTAACTGACTGAGTAAAACTTTGATCGTTTCACTAAGGGAGTTTTTAGTTAGGAGTTGGTCTAGCTAAGTTTAGGCTTAACCTTAGAATTTGGAGTGATTGACACAAGTGATTGCTTTTTATTTGTTTTAGTTAGGTTTTTCTTTTATCTTTTTCCTCCTTCTCATTATCTTTTAGAAAATGTTTTTTAGTATTCCTTAAAAAAACTAATTCCTTAAAAAAACTAACTTTATTTTTTCATAGAATTTTTTAGTTAAATAATTTTAAAAAATAAAAAGAATTTACCTTGGTGTATGCAAAGCTGGATTAGGGATAATACCAATCGTTTAATCCATTTTGAACCAAATTTTAAAGAAATGGATAATCATAATCCACCGGTTCTTCAAGATATGTGTTCCCTAATTAGGAATACAATCCCATCTTGCATTAAGCTACTCGAAGTGAATGGAACTAATTTTGAGCTCAGACCGTATTACATAAACATGCTTCAAAAATTCTTAGGAAATAAAACTGAATATGCTTATATCTTTATCTCCGAGTTTGAGGAAGTTTGTCTTATGATTAAGATTAGGGATCTATCTCAAGATGCGATCAGGCTTCGATTTATTCCATTTGCTCTTAAGGATAAAAACAAGAAATGGTTGTATAGCTTACCCACGAATTCTATCTAAACTTGGGATGAATTTGTTACCGTTTTTCTGGAAAAAAATTTCCTTATCCACAAAATGGTTAAGCTTAGAAACAACATTCAAACTTTTAAGATTATTCTAGAGGAGCCATTTTAAAAGTATTTTGACAGATTTAAGGATCTCCTTATCTAATGTCCTCACCGCGGTCTTGAGAAATAGCGATTATAACAAATCTTTTATGAAGGATTAGATTATTCTTCAAAAACTTCCTTAGATTCAAGGTGTCAAGGGGATCTCATAAAGAAAAATGCTGATGAAGCTTGAGAATTTTTAGAGAGTTTATCTGAGAAAACCATGCAATACACTGTGATGATAGAGTTTCATCAGTTCCCCAACCCAAATCCAACAGTCTGTATCTAGAGATGAACATTGCCTTTGATGTAAAGATGTCTACAATCATGCGTAGATTAGAAGCTCTACAAATTAAAGAATGAGCCCCAGCTCAAATCAATCAAGTTTCTGCCTCAACTTGTCACAACTGTCTTTCTCCATCTCATGTTTTAGAGAAATATCCTCTCTTAGAAAACAATCAACCACTAGGACAGGTTAACGCTATATTCCAGCGTCCCATGAATGATCTATTTTCTCCAACCTACAATTCAGGTTGGAGAAATCACCCAAACTTTATATAGATTTAGGGAAACTACTCTGAAAATCAAAACTTCACTCCCTCTTCAAACCAACAATTTCCTAGGGGAAACACAGTTTCTTTTAGTTCTCAGCCTAATTTTCAATAACCAAATCTGTTATATCCAAATCAATCTCCTTATCATCAAGTTGTAAATCGCACTCCTCTGAATTTAGATCATGATAAACATCTCAATATTTTGGAAAAAGGTTTGTAAAACTATGATCAAGACCTCTACACAAGCCACAAAATATGTTGGCTTAAACATCCAACACTTTGAATTCCTTTATTCAATCAACCAGACAAATACTCAACTCCAACACTTAAGCCATAGCTAGATTAGAAACCCAACTTGGTTAACTAACTAGTGCCATGAGTAAAAGAGAAAAAAGAAATTTTTTGAGTCAACCCATGGTCAACCCTAAGGACACAAGATCTAGTTCCTCCTATAAAGCACAAGTGAATACAATCCATTTACTACGGTCAGGAAGACATGTCGATAATCAAGTTAGAACACCTTTAAGTTAAACTCTTGAGCCAGAATAAATTTGTTCTCCTTCTAAAAATTCTATTCAGAAATCACCCCTTTCCGGTGACCAAGAACCCGAACCTAAGCCTGAGCCTAATTTTAATAGGTTTAAACCAGTTGCTCCCTTCCCAGATAGACTCAGGCCTAGGAAACACTCCTCTCAAGAGGAGAAAATCCTAGAAACTTTCAAGCAGGTTAAAGTCAATATTCCTCTTTTAGATGTAATCTAACAAACCCCTTTTTATGCAAAATTTTTAAAAGATTTGTGCATTAAGAAGAGAAGAATAAATGTTCCAAAAAAATTCTTTTTGGCTGCCAATATCAGTGATATGCTCTCAAAGTCCATACCTTTGAAACGTAAAGATCTAGGTTGTCCCATCATTTTATGTATCATTGGAAATACCTACATTGATAAGACACTTTTAGACTTAGGTGCTAGTGTCAATTTGCTTCCTAATTCAGTCTACCAGCAACTAGGTGTAGGTGAACTGAAAATAACCAGACGCACCTTGCAATTAGCTAATAGATCTGTCAAAGTCCCCATGGGTGAGATAGAGGATGTTCTTATTAAGGTTAGGGATTTTATTTTTAAAGTGGATTTTGTAATCTTGAAAACACAGCTCGTCTCTAATCCCAAATGACAGATTCCTATCATCTTAGGAAGACCGTTTTCAGCCACTTCTAATACTCTCATCAACTATAGAACTGGTCAAATGAAGTTGTCCTCAACATTTTCAACCCAAGGAACTAACCAAATGATCAACCTCTAGAAGTCAATTACATTCAGGAAGAAGAAGAAGAAGAGAATGAGTCTGATCTTAGTTTTGAGGAAATCTTTGGTGAGGAGCTGAAGATATTAGAAAAATCAGATCAGATCTTTCAGAACAAGGACACTGTGTTAAATACATGCTTCTTTAACCCAACTTTTAAAGAACTCTTTCTTGATGAACTTAGATTCTTGAAAAACAAACAACAATCAAGTTTTTATAGCTCAATCATGAATCTTTGGGTTGAGATAATTTTTAAAAGGAATTGGTTGATAGAGGACAACCCTTCATAAATAAAGAATTTAAGTTCAATAAGAAATTCAAAATGCATGACACTAGTGATGCCTACCTTCAATTGCTATAAAAATTATTGAAACCTCGGAGGATGCAGAATTTAAACACATCATTTTAGATTTTTTTAAAATCTGGGGTAGAATTTTTAGCAATAAGGTAGGATTTAATGTAGAGTATGAGCTTTTCATGTTGAATCTTTTATTCTATATTTTTGTGTTTACTTTCATAATAATAAAAAGAATTTATTCTTCTCTCTTTTGAGAGTTTCCTATTCTTTTATAGCAAATAAAAAATAAAAAAAGGAAAAAAAAATTATATATATAAAAAAGACAAAAAATTTAGGTGTGGGTGGGAACTATACTGAATCTATAGCTCCCTCATCTCAACAGCTGTCATACGATAAGGTGTTGGGATATCGGCGTTGTGCCTTGTTTGGGTCAAAAGTTGATTTCATTGCCTTGAATCTATTACAACTTTAATCGCTACAATAAACTCGAATAAAAAGTTAATCTTTTTATAAGCTCTCCTTACACAATGAAAATAAAAATTACAACTTTCTCAAACAACACATAACAGATGTTTATCGCCTGTTGGTTGTGTGGGATCTTTGCATGTGCCGGGGTTTATCCTTCGAACTCTTCCTCTTTATGCTAATGAACTTTGCCAGGATTTGACTCGCCTTCGTTGTAAATTCATGCTCCCTTGCTCTCCAACTCGGCAGCACCTCCTCGTCTTGATAATATTTCACCCCCTGTGAAATGAGCCCTATCCTCAGTTAGGGAGTTTTCGGATAAGAACGATGGTTTTAGACTTATCCTCAGTTGACAACAGTGTAACCACGTCTGGAGATGATATCTAGGCAAGTGGGAACCTCTGGAACAGAAGAAATCCCGTGAAAACAGCAAAAAACGTGTTTTGGATGTTATGGATAGTTCTAGGCGCGGGACAGATCATGGTGACCCGCGCGTGCGCGTGTCACCAAGAGGTGACCCGCTGTTACTGTAGCACGAGGGGGGTGACCCATGGTTACTGTAGCACGGGCGACCAGCGGTTACTATAGCTCGGGTCACCAATTGGTGACCCGCAGTTACTACAGAATGGGCGACCCGCGGTTACTGTAGTGCTGGTCACCAATTGGTTACTGTAGCGCGGTATTGTAGTGGCCTTAACTCACTCATCCGATTTTGGAATGAGGTGATTCAAGATGTGTTATAAAGCTGATGAAGAGACCTTCAACGTTTATCCTTTGAATTTTTCAAGATTCGAATTGTATCATGGTCAAAATGTTAATCCTTTTTGCGAGCCACTTTGAGGTGTTTGACACTTTCTGACTTCTCCGGACTTGTATTGTGTATTTCGTCATTCCATTGACTTGTACACTCTAATGACTCACTTTGTATATTCGTTAGCTTCCACGAGGCTGGATAATCCTTTCCTGACTTGAATGATGATGCTTTTCGTCTGCATTTCGTCTCGAGTTGCGTACGGGAACCCATAAGCAATTTTTGATGCCTACAGATACCCCCTCTAAAGTATTTCAGATTCATTATTTTATAGAAAAGTCTAGAATGCTTTGGATAAGATAGACCTTGTCTTCAATCTCTTCGTTGAGGAGATCGCATAAAAGGACCTGTGAATTGCCTCAATTCTTAACTTTTTCAGCCTTCAGTCTATTCAGTATTTTGTCGAATAGATGAAGTTCTTCCGGTACTGCGTTTATCGTCTGACCATTGTTGAAATCTTGAACTAAAGTTGATACGTAAGTTTCTGAACTTAGCTCGTGTCATTGAGTTGACGTTGACCTGATCATCTTTATCAGGAATTGGTATCTGAATGTGATTGAACTCCCTGGAATCATCCTTTGACCTGGAATTTTTTCATAGCCTTATTTTGGTGAAATTATTGATGTGTTAACCGACATCGACCTTTATTGTAATGCGTTATCTGGTATTAGCCTTTGTTGTAACACGTTGATCGGCGTTAACACAGTTTATACTCATACATTTGCTAGAGTCTACACAGTTTAAACTCTTAAGGCATTGGAACATGGTGGTCCCAAATGTTGTCGGATCATTGAGTCACGAGATCAATTAATGAAGCTGGTGCATCAAAGACTATTGTATTTATAGGATTTTTGGCAAACCCTCAGCCATCAACGGGTTTGATGAGCCTTTACCGACTACCGTTTGAGTCAGGCTAGCGTGCAGATTGTTTAAATCCGTTTTGCACGTAACGTTGTGCTAAAAGAGTTAACTCTTTTAGTGCTACGATATTGAATACGTAGACTTCGTCTTTCTCCTATTAAAAGACTAAACAGTAACGCGTGTTAGATGTAGACTTAGGATTTTTGGTAAATCCTTAGCCTTCAATGGATTTGACATGCCTTTATCGATTATCGTTTGAATCGGGCTTGTATGCAGATTGTTTAAGTCCGTTCCGCATGTGACATTGTGCTAAGAGAGTCAACTCTTTTAGTACTATGACATTGAATATGTAGACTTCATCTTTCTTACGGGAATAAAGTATCCGGCAATGCGTGTTAGGCGTTGACTTATCCCTATTTAGGCTTCAGGATAAAAGTCCCAGACTTAGATTCTGATGTCTTCTTCAATTGGTGAAAAACTAAACCGCTAACGCGTGTTAGGTGTTGATTTATCCCTACTTAGGATTCGGAATAAAATTCCCCGTACTGTTGGGTCCTTTTGTTTTGATGATGATTAACAAATAATTTATAACTAATATTATTTATCTAGTGTTTGTGTTTTATATTTATTCTAGACAAACAATAGGTTGGAGGATGGATGGAATCGAGCATTCACAATCATATCCAATGGAGGTTGGCAGAATAGTGGTTGAAGCCTATGCAATTCAAGTTGAAGATCCAAGTTAAAGCTTCATCCGCAAGTTTACCAAGTCGAGCTCATTGAAGACCTTCATCAAGCTTGGGTAATTTAGTTTAGGTTTTATATTATGTGTGTTAAGTACTCTAAGCTCAATATCATATACACACATATTTTATTTGGTTTCTATGTATATCTATAGTTATGTATATATACACAAGTTTTGGTTTTATAGTTTACAAGTTTATATAAATATGACACCTATATTATTGTTTACATATATATACATGTTTCATATTTTTTAAATGCATATTGTGCAAAACCTTATTTTTGCATAATATTGAGTTATTAGTTTATAGACTTAACAATCATAACATACATCTTTTATTAAGTCTATAAAATCAGTTTATAAAGTTTCAAAACATGGTTTATGTCTAATGTTAAAAACAAGTGTTTTTCATTTACATGTTTTGGGCTATTTTGTAAAATGAAGAGATTTCTCTTTTGGGAGGTGTTTACAATCATTTTCCAAAGTTTTACATTTTTATGATTTTATTTGCTATTTTTAAAAGATGTTTAAAAATCAGATTTCTGTTTTAAAACAGGCTGATAACCTGTTATCAGTCGACTGATGACATCAATCGACTGATGTGTCGACTGAAGAAATCGCCTGGAATAATAAATAGTTTCTGTTTTGTTTTGGTCGACTGACCAGTCGACTGATGAGATCATCAGTTGACTGATAAGGTCGTCAGTCGACTGATGAGCTAGAAAATGTCTCTAATGGTTAGCTCATTAGTCGGCTGATGGAAGCTGTCAGTCGACTGATGGCATAACGGTTAGTTTTTTTTAGCTTTTGTCATGTTTTGGTTTTTTGGTCTTTTTGCTGGGGTTTCTTAATCTTTGGGGTTTCCTATAAATACCCTCTTATACCCAGCTCTATTATAATAATCAAGAATGTTTTAAACAAGTTTAACAAATGTTTAAAGTTTGTTTTAGTTTGTTTAAAAGAGTGTTTAAGAGTTTTGCTTGTGAAGAGAATTTCACAAGAGCAAGTGGAGATCATCTATTGTGTTTGAGCATCCAACTCTTCTCCCTCTTTCTCTTGATCTATAGAGAAGTCTTTCTAAACTCTATTTCTAGCAATTTATATGTTTGAACTTAATTTCCATAAGCTAGATTTACATATAATTTTGATTTATTTATCTCTTTGTTCACACACAACCTATTGAGCTTATTGTATTTATATTCATAGTATAATTTGGGTTGTGGGTTTATGACTTAGAGTGTGAGCTTATATTATGTTCTCACCTTGTTTAAAGAACAATCATTTGTTGAGTGCCTAAATTGTAAGATTCACTTTGTATTACACTAGTACACCAAGAGGAGTGTGTGATGAGAGACGGGGTCGTCCCAAGAGGAGTGGGGTAGGTGGTAATACCTAAAGAGAGTTTGTAATTTCTAATATTTGAGGGAGACACAGGCTAGAGACCAACACTTGAGGTGGTAGTTAGTGTGTTTACATTGTGAGTGATTGTAAAATTTTTAGTGAGCTAGAAAATCGAGTTGTGAGGTGTAAAACGTTATTCGGGTGAGCATTGAAAACCCGGTTGTATAGTGGATTTCTCCCCGGGAGTGAGGAGCGGAGACGTAGGACGGATGGTCTGAACTTCGTGATCATTTGATTGTGTTTGAGTTTGTATTGGCGTTCATTTATACTTGTGCTCATTGCTCATATCGTCATTGTCTCATTATTTAGTTTGTCCACTATATTGTTTACACTATTTGTTTACCCTTATTTATATTGCTTATCCTTACATATATCTCATTGCATATCTTATTTGCTATAATAGTTGTTAATAAGTTTTTAATTGGCATTAAATCGGAGTAGATTAGCATAAACCCTATTCACCCCCCCTCTAGGATTCTTTCCTAGTGGCATTAGGGTACTTTCACGTACGTGTAAGGCACAGATTATGGTGTTATTAATAACAACCTACCACAATGTTGAATATGTGGGCTTTTATCTTTTTTATGGTCAAAGACTAACCGGCAACACTGACTTACCCCTACTTAGGCTTCAGGATAAAAGTCTCCAGACTTAGATTCTGGTATCTTCTTCAATCGGTAAAAGACTAAACCGACAACGCGTATTAGGCGCTGACTTATCCCTACTTAGGATTCGGGATAAAAATCCACATATGTGTAAGGCACAAATTTTGGTGTTATTAATAACAACCTGCCACAATGTCGAATATGTGGGCTTTTATTCTTTTTACGGTCAAGAACTAACCGGCAACTCGTATTAGGCACTGACTTATCCCTACTTAGGCTTTGGAATAAAAGTCCCCATGCGTATGAAGCATGGATTTTAGAGTTGAAGGATGGTGTCTTCTCTTAGGGCAAAGACGAACCCGATGTTGGAGAGAAAGAATTTTACATTCTATCTCCAGGTCTTCTTTTAGGGTAAAGATAAACTCGATGCGGGAGAGAAAGAATTTTATATTCTATCTCCCAAAACTGAAGAGGAAGAATTTTATATTCTATCTCCAGTTGCAAAAAAAACTCAAAGTGAGATCTCCACTTCAAGAATCCGAGAAGGTGAAACTAAGAGTGGGATCTCTACTCTGAGAATCAAAAATATTCGGATAATCCTAATTGTCAGAAGGTTTGATTACCGAACTAAATGTGGGTTTTTCGTTTATCAAGAGTGAATTTTGGTTTTGGCTCTAACTGTAGGAAGGTTTAACCAAGTGGGAGGTTTGAGATGACCCTAACTGTAGGAAGGTCTGATCGCTTGGTTTGAAAGTGGACGTCTCGTTTATGAAAGGAATCGAGAGTAGATTTTGGTTGTGGTCCTAATTGTAGGAAGGTTTGACCAAGTGAACAGTGAGAGTGTGAGTACAAATTACTGCGGGAGTGTTGATTGGTATGAACTACTCAAAGGGAGTTCCTAGTGTTAAGTAACAAATACTTGCTTAGCCAAGGTATCCTCGATGATTTTGGCCACTTGCTTGGTGTTAATCATAAACACTTTACGAGATTATCCCAGACTGGATACTATTTTTTCAGAAGCGACTGCAGAGTTGGCATCTGATGCTTTATCATCCATAGATAATCCCCTTTGCATCCTCTGATAATCCCTTTGTCTAATGGTTCCTGATCTCAACCAGGATAGATGATGCGATATGAGCGGGTCGGAACTAGAAGACCGAGCCAACTTTCCCTTATCAGCCATGTTAATTGCGACGTATGAAAGTTCGTCATCTTGAACGGCCAATCATTTCTTACGGACACGCTTTGGTTTGGACTTTGACGCTTCAGAGGAAAGCCTTCGGAATACCGAGACCTTCTGTGCAGTGGTCTTGGGGCAGCTACACGCTGATAATACTGCCCTGATAATTTTGGCACACGGACAGTGAGAGTCCGCTTCTCGGTTACTCCTTTTTTTAGGCTTGTTTGTACCCCTAATCTGATAGTACAACTCATCGGTCTGATGACCGGAGCAACTCATCGTGTGTTGGCGCGACTTCCCAGCTATAACATCATCGCCGTCAGACGAAAACATTTCCTTCTAGGGGTTTGCTGCCTTATTGGCGTTCTTAAGAGTCACACGTTTGGAGCCACACTCTCGGGAGCGTGGGACCTCAACGGGCTCTTGGACAATGGCTCTCAATCCGAGGTGGTCAGTTACAAGAGTTTTCCTATTATAGAAAGGCTCCGACTTGTTGAAAGGGCGCGTACGACCCCTAGCTTGAGTAGTTGCTCGGGATTCAGTCACTGGACCCAAGCGTTCTTCGATCAGAACTTTGCCTCGATCCTCGTGCAAAGGACCCAGGTGATCCACCATTCTCATCTTGAATCGGGACAAATCCACATTATCACGAGGCTCCACCGAAGGTTCGAGATCAATTAAAGTAGGGGCAGAACTCGATGGAATCGGAAAGACAGGTGCAGAATGTCTCCTGTCTTGGCCCTGGTGCGGATCAGACCTTGGTGACCCATGGTTAGGAGGGTCAGACTTGAATGACACGCGGCTTGGAAGATCAGACTTGAGTGACCCGTAGCTTGGAGGGTCAAACTTGAGTGACCCGCGGCTTGGCGGGTCAGACCTGAGTGACCCTCGGCTGGGAGTATCAGACTTAAGTAACCCGTGGCTTGGAGGGTTCGACTTGAGTGACACGTGGCTTGGAAGGTCAGACTTGAGTTACCCGCGGCTAGCAGAGTCAGACTTGAGTGGCCCACGGCTGGGAGGGTCAGACTTGAGTGACCTGCGGCTTGGAGGGTCAGACTTGAGTGACCCGTGTTTTTTGATCTTTTCGGCCGCCGTCTTGGACTTTAGCCTCCAAGTTTGATGCAGTCTTGGTTATTTCTTGCCTATGTCCTTCTGCATCTTTTGTGCCTTTTGCACAAGAATTCACGTGTGCGCAAGCAGTGCGCGGCACTTCTGGATTCGCTCCTTAAGAGTTGAACGGATCCTTTTGACCTGGATCCATTCACTTGTTGATGATTTGGAGGAGGGGGTGTTTGCTCGCTTTTGGGGCACTTGTTGTTCCTTGAATTTCAGATCCGTCCGGTAACAGATCCTGTCTACTGGCTCTAAAGCCTTAGCGAGTTGGCCACGAGGCGTTGATGTTGCCTTTGATGTGCTCTCTTTGACAGGATTGGCGCGGATTCAGCGGCTATCTTCTTAATTGAGGAGGAGTCCAGATTTGCAGATCCTGCCTCGTTGGAGGCCGGAGGAGCGTTGCAAGGAGTGATTACAGCAGCAACGGGGGCGTTGATCTTCCTGTGCTTGTGAGAGGCGGAGGATCTGGAGAAGGAGGACGATAGATATTTCTCGAACTTAGCATGGTCGAACTCGTACTCGACCTCTACATCAACCAGGATCCATATCCGAGGTTGTGACACATCAGCCTTCACAGAAAGGCTGTTGGCTCCCACTGTGGTCTCCAGCGTGTTTGGGTCAAAAGTTGATTTCATTGCCTTGAATCTATTACAACTTTAATCGTTACAATAAACTCGAATAAAAAGTTGATCTTTTTATAAGCTCTCCTTACACAATGAAAATAAAAATTAAAACTATCTCAAACAACACACAACAAATGTTTATCGCCTGTTGCTTGCATGGGATATTTGCCTGTACCGAGGTTTATCCGTGGAACGCCTGCGGATCGGATTGTTGGGAACATGGTTGATGTTACAATATCTCTTGTATTTTGATGATAACAAATCATTATTTATCTTTTGATGATAACAAATCATTATTTATCTAACATATTTTACTGCAGATTCAAGATATATATCTCAAAGCAACAATCAAATTATCAAGGCTATTTCGAAGATCAAAAGATGAAGATGTAAAATTTTACCTTTTCTTTTAGAATTTTTGTACAAGCCTTGATCACACACACAACACACATTATTTACTTAGAAAATCATAAAAAATATTCTAAGTATAATCCTAATTTTAATCAACATATAAATAAGTTATTAATCTATTGAAAATATCAAAAATATGGTTTCTGGCCAACCAAAGATAGGTCTGGTCGACCAGATATAACTGCCAGATACAGAGATTCAGAAAAATCTCTGTCTGGTCGACCATATATGGATTTGGTCGACCAGAGGCTCTAGATTTGACCAGGAAATTTTCCAGAAAGCTTTTCTGGTCGACCAGGCATCAATCTGGTCGACCAGACAGTTCTTCCAACAGCTATTTTTTCAAATGAATATGAACGTTTTGTGAATGTTTTTGGCAGTTATTTTTGAATGTTTTTGAACGAAAATTATACCTATAAATAGGTGTTAAGTTCTGAAATTTCACTACTCAATTCTTTTATATAAACTTGAGTTTTTCTTGACTTCTTAAGATCATTTTGAAGAGAA
>BQKN01000250.1:297586-315921 GCA_022839385.1 Asparagus kiusianus
CTCCACATTGGTTTGATATTTCTTACTCTTTGTGTTAATATTTTATTGAAATTTAAAGTTTCCACATTAGATTTCATAAACACTATTCAACCCCCCTTCTAGTGTTTGAGTGCCATTGCAGTGATCCTTCAATTGGTATCAGAGCAGGTTGATCAAGGATAACAATGGCTACATCATCTACATCACAGTTCAAGGAAGGACATTCTACTCAAAGACCACCACTTTTCGATGGTTCCAACTACAACTACTGGAAGTGTAGGATGAAGATCTATCTTCAATCGATAGGATTCGATCTCTGGAACATAGTGGAGTCTGATTACAACAAGCCTACTACTCCATATTCTGAATGGACATTGGTGGAAAGGACAAATACGAATCTTGACGCCAAGGCAATGAATGCATTGTTTTGCGCAATGGATAAGAATGAATTCAACCGCGTGTCTACTTCCAACACTGCACATCAAATCTGGCACACACTTGAGGTAACCCACGAAGGAACTTCTAAGGTTAAAGACTCAAAAATTTCTGTTTTAGTGCACAGGTTTGAAATGTTCAAGATGAAAGACAAGGAGACAATTGGTGAAATGTTCACAAGGTTCACCGACATCATCAACTCCCTAATTGCATTAGGAAAGGTCTACACACAAGTGGAGATGGTTAGGAAAATCCTCCGGGCTCTTACTTCGGATTGGGAAAAGAAGACTACTGTGATAGAGGAAGCCAACGATCTCTCCACATTGACAGTAGAAAATTTGATAGGGAATTTGATGGCATACGAGGTGCAACTTGAAGATCGGAAAAAGGATAATGAAGAAAAGAACAAGAAGGTTCTTGCTTTTCAAGCATCTACTAATGATGAGGATTCCGATGACGAAGAAGAGTTTGCAATGATCACACGCAAATTCAGAAAATTCTTAAAGAAAGGTAAGTTCTCTTCTAGTAAATTCAAAGATACTAACAAAGTCACTTGTTTTGGTTGTAATAAGCCAGGTCATTACAAGAAAGATTGTCCCCTACAACAAAAGTTAAAGTCGAAGTCTTCTAACAATTTCAACGGATTCACAAAGAACAAGAATGAACAAGTGAAGAATAAAAAGAAGGCTTTGTCGATAACATGGGATGATAGTGACCAATCATCTTCAGATGAAGAAGAGGAACAAGAAGATCATCAAGCGAATATGTACTTTATGGCAAATGAATCTGATGATGATCAAGTAAGTAATCATGATGAGTTACTTGACGCATTTAACGAATTATTTTTGAAATACAAGCAACTAAATTCTTCTTTTAAAATATTAAAAAATGAAAATGAAAATTTGAATAACACTTTAGTCTCTCCTTATGCTTCACAAATAGAAGATCTTAAAGAGAAGAATAAAGAGTTATTTTCTGAAAATTACAAGTTATCTAGTAACAATCAACTTCTTAAAAAAGAATGTGATTTCTTTAAAGTTCGTATTTCAAATTTGAATGATGATGTTAATAGTCTTAAAACCAAATATGAAACCATATCAATGAATGTAGGTAAATTTAACAAAGGAAAAGAGAATCTAGATAATCTACTTTCTTATCAATTACCTGCTAAGAGTAAACAAGGATTAGGATATGTTTCTAACTCCAGTAATGAGAAAATATACTCTTCTATGCAAAAGAAAAATCATGCTTATTTATATTCTAAATTTGTGAAAAGTAATTATCATGCACATAGTGATACATCTATGCATGTTAGTTCTAAGGTATTTTCACATAATGATAGAAAAATACATATGAAGAAAGTTGCAAGTAAGAATGTTTTAAAATCCAACTACATTTGGGTTCCTAAAAATGCATGTTTAAGTGATAGAAAGATATACATATCAAATTACAAAAAGGATAATTGTGATTCTGAAAACTATCTTTCATACAATGTAGGTAAACCAAATTCTTATTGGGTTTGGTTTCTTAAATGCTAATCTCAAGGACCCAAAAGTTAAAGGGTACCAAATCATATTTTTTTATTTTCTAGGTACCTAATAAAAAGGAAACATGGATTTTAGATAGTGGCTGTTCCAAGCACATGACCGGGAACAATGACTTATTCTCTTCCATACAATTTAAAGATGGAGGAACCGTTACCTTCGGTGACAAAAACAAGGGTCAAGTGGTAGGAATTGGAACGGTCAGTATGAACTCTAAAACTCTTATTAATAATGTGTTATTAGTCGATGGTTTAAAGTATAATTTGCTTAGTATAAGTCAATTATGCGATAAAAACTATAAAATAGTGTTTGAAAAAGATAATTGCATGATATATAACAATGACATGACAATTTTATTGTTCAACGGTTTTAGAAAGAAAAATATTTATATACTTTCCATGGATATTAAAACTCATGAACATTGTTTATTAGTTTCAAAAGATGAATCACTAATATGGCATAAAAGATTAGGTCATGTTAATGTTAAAAATATTTCACGCATTTCTAAGAATAATTTAGTTAATGGATTGCCAAAATTAGATTATAAGAAAAATCATTTTTGTGATTCATGTCACAAAGGAAAAATGCATAAGTCTAGTTATAAATCAAAAGATGTTATTTCAACCAAAAGACCATTGGAATTACTCCATATTGATTTATTTGGTCCCTCTAGAATAGCTTCTTTAAATCATAGTCGATATGCATTAGTTATAGTAGATGATTTTTCACGATTCACATGGACTATATTTTTAAAACATAAGGATGACACATTTAAGTTATTTTTAGATTTTTGTAAGCTTGTACAAAATCAAAAATCCACTACTATAATCACAATAAGAAGTGATCATGGTGGTGAATTTGAGAATGAAAAATTCTCTGATTTTTGTAACAAAAATGGTATAAAACATGAATTTTCAGTTCCCCGCACTCCACAACAAAATAGAGTTGTTGAGAGAAAGAATAGAACACTACAAGAATGTGCTAGGACATTGTTGTGTGAATCTAATCTTCCTAAATCTTTTTGGGCTGAAGCTGTTTCATGTGCTTGCTATGTTTTAAACCGTGTTTTATTAAGACCCATACTAAATAGAACTCCTTATGCGTTATTTTATGATCGTATTCCTAAGGTATCTTATTTTAGAGTTTTTGGATGTAAGTGTTTTATACTTAATACAAAGGATAATTTAGACAAATTTGATTCTAAATCAGATGAAGGTATTTTTGTTGGATATTCTATGCGAAGTAAAGCGTATAGAATTTATAACAAAAAGACTTTAACTATTGAAGAATCATTGAATGTTTCCTTTGATGAAACAATGTCTAAAATTCCAATCACTTCATTAGAAGATGATGAAATTGATTCCAATATAGATGAGACTGAAGAAATTTTAACAAAAGAAGATAATATTGTATTACCCAAAGATTTTGTTGAACTTAGAGATCATCCTCATCAAAATATAATTGGAAATATAAATGATAATGTTAGAACTAGATCTCAATTGAATTTATTCATTCATGTTGCATTTACATCTTCATTAGAACCAAAGAATATCAAAGATGCTTTACTTGATGATTCTTGGATAAATGCCATGCATGAAGAATTAAATCAATTTATTAGGAATGATGTTTGGATTTTAGTATCACGTCCTAATGATAAATCTATTATAGGAACAAAATGGATATTTATAAATAAGTTAGATGAAAATGGTAACGTAGTTAGAAACAAAGCTAGGTTAGTTGCTCAAGGATATTCTCAAGAAGAAGGAATAGACTATGATGAAACCTACGCTCCTGTAGCAAGATTAGAATCAATTAGATTATTACTTGCCTTTGCTTGCTATATGGGTTTCAAACTATATCAAATGGATGTAAAAAGTGCATTCCTAAATGGCTTCATCAAAGAAGAAGTCTTTGTTGAACAACCACCTGGATTTGAAAATGAGAAATTTCCAAATTATGTATATAAGTTAAAAAAAGCTCTTTATGGTCTCAAACAAGCACCACGTGCTTGGTATGAAAGACTTAGAAATTTTCTTTTAACTTCAGGTTATGAAGTTGGCAAAGTAGATAGTACTTTGTTTATTAAGAAAATAGAAAATGATATATTACTTGTACAAATATATGTAGATGACATTATTTTCGGTTCTACAAATGAAAGTCTTTGTCAAACTTTTGCTAAGAAAATGCAAGATGAGTTTGAAATGAGTCACATGGGTGAGTTAAATTATTTTTTAGGACTTCAAATTAAACAAACAAATGAAGGAACATTCATTAATCAAAGCAAATATGTTAAAGAAATTTTGAAACGCTTTGGAATGGATTCTACTTCAAGTAAAAATATACCCATGAGCACTACAACATCTTTAGACAAAGATGAAATGGGTAAAAGTGTTGATCAAAAATCCTATAGAGGAATGATAGGCTCTTTACTCTATTTAACTGCTAGTAGACCGGACATTATGTTTAGTGTATGTATTTGTGCTAGGTTTCAAGCAAATCCGAAGGAATCACATTTGAAAGCCGTAAAAAGAATTTTTAGATATTTAAAAGATACAACTAACTATGGTTTATTCTATAATAAATCTAGTAATTTAGATTTAATTTCATATAGTGATACGGATTTTGCGGGATGTAAAACTGATAGAAAGAGCACAAGTGGCACTTGTCATTTTTTAGGACACTCCTTAATATCTTGGTTTAGCAAGAAACAAAATTCAGTTTCTTTATCCACAACTGAAGCCGAATACATTGCTGCTAGTTTAGCATGTGCTCAAGTTATGTGGATGAAGCAAACCTTGTTAGACTATGGTATTAAATGTCAAACTTCACAAATATTTTGTGATAACACTAGTGCTATTAATTTGTCAAAGAATCCGGTACATCACTCCCGTACCAAACATATAGATATTAGACATCACTTTCTACAAGATCATGTTCTTAAAGGAGATATTTCTTTAGAATTAGTTTCAACAGATAAACAAATTGCCGATATATTCACAAAACCCCTAAAAGAAGAAACTTTTGTAAAATTTAGACGCGAATTAGGTATATGTACAATAATCGACATTAATTGATATATATGTGTGAATATATGTGTGTTACTAAGTATGTGTGAATGAAAATGTTTGAAATATATGTGTATTATCTGTATAAACAATATACTAGGGTTAAACCAGAAGTTTTATACAAATTGTTGTGTAATTCACTGTCTGGTCGACCAGATTTGGACCTGGTCGACCAGACACGTTGATACTAGACAGTAAACGGATATAAGTCACTGACTGGTCGACCAGGACCTGGTTTGGTCGACCAGACGGAAGCAGACAGCACCAGTTTGTTTTTTATGTGTTATGACATCTAGTCTTTAGTACACATTGACCACTTTTACTATTCCCACCAATCCTTGACTCCTTGGAGACTACATTCAAAGAATCTTTGACTCCTTGGGTACACAACCCATTGAATGAATCTTTAACTCCTTGGGTACACAACCCATTGAATGAATTTTTGACTCATTGAATGGATCTTTGACCCTCATACTTCTCTCTATAAATAGACTACCATTCATCTCATTCTTCTTCACACCTTACCTCTCTACAATTCAAGAAGTTAAAAAAAATTTCTTGATATCATGTCTACTTCTAAAAAGGCATCCTCATCCAAATCCAAAAGAGCAAGATCCACTATAGATCCGGATGTTGCCTATCAACAATATCTCAAAAATCCGGAGTTAGCAAAGGAATTTGTAAAGTTCTCAAGTAAAGACGTTCATCAAGAGCGTTTTATCAAGTTTCCTGATTTTGAGCACTATCCTTTAGAACATCTTTTCAAAAATACGGGTTTGTTTGAACTCTTCTCCTCAAGAAATGTTGTTCCTTGCTATCCTTTTCTTGTGAGATTATTCTATACAAATATGAGTTACAAGACTAGTTATCTCAAGTCTATGGTGAAGAATGTACCGATCAAGCTCTCTCCTAAGAGGATTTCCGATATACTCAATATACCAAATACCGGTGCAACTTTGAGTGATATTGAGATGACCGATCCGGAAATTCTTGCTTCTATGCTAGAAGATGGTCAAAATCTTTATCCTCCTATCTACAATAGAGTTCTTCGCCCTCTTCCAAGACTAATTGGTAGGATTCTTTCTCACAATATCCTCTAAAAATCGGGTTCTTTTACTTATATCTCTCTTGATCTAGTCAAATACATTTATGCCGTCATGGGAGATATTCAAGTTAATTGGGCACTTATTATTTACAACAACTTGCTCAAAAAGGTTTCTGCTACTCTTGATCATGGATGTGTTCTTACACATATTTTCAAAGCTTTTGACGTTCCCATCCATATGGAGTCGGATATAGTGAGTGACTCGGTTTCTTTCAATCGAGCCGCTTTAGCAAGAATGAAGATTCCTCACAATCCAAATGAGCACAACATGGATGTGGAAGAAGAAGAAGTTGGTGAAGATGATGATAACAATGAAGATGAAGAAGAAGAAGTACAAGCTCAACATCAAGAGCAATCTTTTGACTATGCCGGAATTACTAGTAAATTTGAGACTCTCACTACAAATCAAACACGCATATTGGAAACTCAAGATAGATTGGTTGCATCTCATTATGTAATGCAATACCAACTTTCCCAAATGCGTGAGAGTCAAGATGCCATGCGCAAAAGTCAAGATGAACTTCTTCGTTACTTTCATGATCATTTCCCTCCTAATCAATAGAGTTCATTATTTATTAATGAACAAGTGTGTTTTTACTAGGTTTGCTTGTACTAGTTATTAGTTATTATGTTTGTCATGTTTGCTTGTATTAGTTATCATGTTTGCTTTTATTGTCATTAGTTATTATGTTTGCTATGTTATTAATGAAAAAGTATGTTTGCTTTTGCTTAATGAATTTTATTTTTAGCAAATATTCTTGTCATTTATGTTGGTTAACATAAGAAAAATGTTTCATAAATTTTGAACTCATATTTTAGTTATTCTAACCAATTTTTAGATAACTACTTAATGGTTAGTCTCTAATAACTACTTCCATGGTTATAAATAGAGAAATATTTCTTCTTAAACAACACAATACACTCAATATGACTCCCATAGAAAACTTAATTTTCATTGCAAGCTTATGTCTTCCTATTTGGATGGGAGATGTAATGGATTATGTGCATAATCTTGAAGATCTATTTGAAGTTTTAGGCCATGTTGAAGAAATATTAGGTTGTATCGAAGAAATGTATTAATTGTTTCATTATTTATTTTTATGACAAAGGGGGAGATATATTAGAATATTGAAATATTTTTATTATTTCTTTTTGTTAATGACAAAGGGGGAGAAATATTAGAATATTGAAATATTGACATTGTTATACAATATTAGGATTACTATTGTGTGTGTTAAATTAACATGTATGCATTGTTGCAGGGGGAGTAAGTATGTTATTAAAAATTTTTAATATTATTTGTCATCATCAAAAAGGGGGAGATTGTTGGGAACATGGTTGATGTTATAATATCTCTTGTATTTTGATGATAACAAATCATTATTTATCTAGCATATTTTACTGCAGATTCAAGATATATATCTCAAAGCAACAATCAAATTATCAAGGCTATTTCGAAGATCAAAAGATGAAGATGTAAAATTTTATCTTTTCTTTTAGAATTTTTGTACAAGCCTTGATCACACACACAACACACATTATTTACTTAGAAAATCATAAAAAATATTCTAAGTATAATCCTAATTTTAATCAACATATAAATAAGTTATTAATCTATTGAAAATATCAAAAATATGGTTTCTGGCCGACCAAAGATAGGTCTGGTCGACCAGATATAACTGCCAGATACAGAGATTCAGAAAAATCTCTGTCTGGTCGACCATATATGGATCTGGTCGATCAGAGGCTCCAGATTCGACTAGGAAATTTTCCAGAAAGCTTTTCTGGTCGACCAGGCATCAATCTGGTCGACCAGACAGTTCTTCCAACAGCTATTTTTTTCAAATGAATATGAACGTTTTGTGAACGTTTTTGGCAGTTATTTTTGAATGTTTTTGAACGAAAATTATACCTATAAATAGGTGTTAAGTTCTGAAATTTCACTACTCAATTCCTTTATATAAACTTGAGTTTTTCTTGACTTCTTAAGATCATTTTGAAGAGAAAAACTGCATGAAAATTTTAGTTTTGTTCTTAATAAAAGTTCCACTACTCTAGAACAAAAATCATCCCTATAGCCTATTGTAATTCACTCACATCTACACATCAAGGCTTATAGGAAGAGAAAGTTGTACCATCTTGTTTTTGATTTGATAATCTCTTGAAAGAAGAGATTGTTGTGGCATTGGCAATTGAAGATTGTCGAAGTTGTACTGTTTGCTTGCGGGTTGCAAGTGCTTGCGGTTTTGCAAGTGGAAATAGTGGAGAAATCTCAAGCGAGGCTTGGGGACTGGATGTAGGTCTGGAGGACCGAACCAGTATAAATCCTTGTGTTTGCGTATGTAATTTTCTGTGATTGTCTCCACATTGGTTTGATATTTCTTACTCTTTGTGTTAATATTTTATTGAAATTTAAAGTTTTCGCATTAGATTTCATAAACACTATTCAACCCCCCCTTCTAGTGTTTGAGTGCCATTGCAGCGATCCTTCACGGATCCGGTTGTCGGAAAATTAACAGAGCTCCTACTTCACCAAGGAAATATTCGTTTGAAGCACTGAAATCGACCAAACGAAATTAATAGCTCTTGTTGAGATTAAGACTAAGCCTAATCTCAAAGAACGGGCGGATGGGGCTTCAGATCCTTCGAACTCTCCCTCTTTATGTTGAAGAACTTCGCCAAATCTGACTCGCCTTCACTGTAAATTCGTGCTCCCTTGCTCTCCAACTCGGCAGCCCCTCCTCGTCTTGATAATAATTTGCCCCCTGTGAAATGAGCCCCAAGACCTGTATTTATAGGCTTCGGTTGGGGGGTTTTCAGATAAGAACGATGGATTTAGCCTTATCCTCAGTTGACAACTATGTAACCACATTTAGAGATGATATCTAGGTAGTTGGGAACATCTGGAACAGAAGAAATCACGTGAAAATAGCAAAAAAACGTGTTTTGAATGTTATGCATAGTTCTGAGCGTGGGACAGATCATGGTGACCCGTGCATATGTAGGACAGATCATGGTGATCCGCACGTGCGCGGGTCACCAAGAGGTGACCCGCGCAGCCGCGGGTCACCAAGAGGTGACCCGCGGTTACTGTAGTATGGTATTGTAGCGGCTTTAACTCAGTCATCCGACCTCGGAATGAGGTGATTCAAGATGCATTACAAAGTTAACGAAGAGACCTTCAATGTTTATCCTTTGAATTTTTCCAGATTCGAATTGTTTTATGGTCAAAATGTCAATTCTTTATGCGGGCCACTTTGAGGTGTTTGACACTTTCTGACTTCTCCGGTATTGCGTATTTCGTCATTCCGTTGACTTGTAGACTCCAATGACTCACTTTGTATATTCGTTAGCTTCCACAGGGCCGGATAATCCTTTCCTGACTTGAATGATAATGCTTATCGTCTGCATTTTGCCTCGAGTTGCGTACGGGAACCCATAAACAATTTTTGACGCTAACATGCCTAGCTGTATCTCGATGCAAAACTCAACCTCTCTCACTAGAGGTAATCCATGTATGTACTGAAATACATCGTGAGATGACTTCGGTCTTGCAAAAATCTGCACTCCGATCCCATATCATCACCTCCCTAACGTATGCTAGAAATAACTCTGCATCCTGGTTACCCTATGAGGTTGCTACTATCTACTTAAACCCATCGAACATTCGTGAGCTAACTGTTTTAATAAAACAGTTGATACTAACATGGTAGGACGATAGCCAATCCATACAAAGAATCACGATCTAGTCGACTACGATTTTAAACTTATCTAAACTGATAATGCATCTCCTACGGATTCTTCCTAAGAGGGATATCTCTCCCAAAGAACTAAAAACTGATAAAAAAAGGTCTAGGGAAAGTGCAAACTAACTGAAGTCTATCCAAGATAGCATAACAGATAAGAGGAATGCCAAGGTCCTGAATCAAAGAGATACGAGCTAGGAAGGAGTTCACAAGGAACGTACCTTCCACAACGTCCCCACTTGCACCATGATCATGCGGTACGACTGCATAAACTATGCCTGAAGTTGGGGTCTGTTGCGTCAAAGTGTCTGGAACGTATGAGACTATCTGTCCCTGCGGTACCTCCTGAATAGCTCGCACCTGCCCCTCAATCCTCAAAACTGTTGGCGGTGCCTTAAGCCTCAACTACAGGCCCTAACCTCAGCCCTGTGCTCGGTTTTGCTACTGTCGATTCTGATTCTTGCCTTGTTGAGCTCCTGCTGATGCACTGCGACACTCTGTTGCTCTGTGTCTAAACTTATGACAATTATAACAAGAACCCTAAAATCTACGCTGTTGAGGTGTTCTCTGATCATAATGCTGAGGTCCCTTTTTATGAGGACCCTGCTGATATGAACCCTTGCCTAGAGGATTGGCATCAGTGCCATTCCTCCTAACATTCCTATGTGCTTAGCTTTATGCTCTGACAGCTCTGTGCATGCTTTTGTGCGTCTTCTCTGGGGCATATGTTTCCCAACTATCTGTTGGATCTTTTGGAAAGCTCGCAATGATCACATCTTCTTAAACTCCATCACCACTTCTCAACAAATCATCTCCAAGGCAGCTTACTTTATTCTTTTCTAGGCAGGTGCTTCGTCTTCCAAGAAGGCAATCAAGCTTAAGAACATCATTCGTTCATCTGGGCTTGCGAACATCATCGAATACAGTGAGGACAGCAATTAGCATCCTTGAGCTGCGGTTCCTAGCTCTTCTGTTTCTTTTGGTTTTTAGCTATTCATAGCATCGTGTTAGTATTTGCATTTATCTTCTAGACATCTACTAGTGATTGGTATTTTCTCCATCTCGGAGTTGTTGCTCCAATCACCAGTAAATATCTACTTTTGTAATACTTTCTCTTTTGCACTTATATACTAATCTATGATAGGGCATTTTACCCTATTTTTACATAAAAAAAATTACATTCTAACATTTCCAATTATCCTCGACAAGGTTTTATCTTTATGCGATCTTTTTTTTTCTAATGGTGCCTAGTGCAAAATATTTAGAAGATATAATGTCTAAGATATTTTACCTTACTTTCACTAAAATCGTCCTGGTTCACTTCTGTTACATCGTCTTTTTTCCTTTTTTTTTTATTTTTCTCTTAAAACTAACGACCTATTATAATGGGAAAGTGATAGCAATTTAATTAGAGGTATTAGGATAAGATGTACGTTGAATTAATGGATATTGGATGTTAACTAAATGGGCCTTGTTAAAAGTCTATTGCAATAATAAAAAAATCAATTATAAACACTCTTAGCCTCTATTTAAATACATGTCATGATAAATTAGATGAAGTTTTTGGGATGAAAATGCAATTTTAAAGAGCGATTGTAATAGGGATTCTATGTATCTATCTAATGAAGCTAAATTATGGAAGTGTCATTTGTTCATATAACTCAAATATCAATATATATCACCTTATGCTATCATATTCCAACAAATTATTTGCACAATACACACTTGCATCAAATTATATACACAATACATATGAGAACAAATTTTACATCAAATTATTTGCACAATGCATATATCACCCTAAATAATTTGTCCTTATTACATCATAATCTCATTGCATATATCACCACAATCCTTATGGACAAATTTTCCAAAGCAACCCTTTTGGGTTTTATTTGCAAAAAAAGACCGGGTTTGAAAAAAATTATAAAAACCGACCTGTCTTCAGCCCAGTGCTGAAAACAGGTCGGTTTTTGTAAAAAATTTTGGGAAACTTCACGGGAGTTCAACCCCCGTGAAGTTTAGTGTATTTTTAAACTTCACGGGAGTTGAACTCCCGTGAAGTTTAGTGTATTTTTAAACTTCACGGGAGTTGAACTCCCGTGAAGTTTAATTTCTTCATGAAATTTCACGGAAGTTCAACTCCCGTGGAGTTACATGCAAATATTCCCAGAGAGCCGCTCTCTGGGAAATGCACTTATATGGTAAATACAAAGGCGTTTTGCTTGTTGTAACCGGAGTTGACGCGGATGGCGGGTTGCTTCCTTTAGCATTTGCTGTGGTTGATGTTGAAAACACAGAGAATTAGGCTTGGTTTTTTGCATGCATTAGATATCATATCCCGAGTGTGGAGACGCGGGTGATTACATTTATATCCAATAGGATGAAAGGAATTCCAAGAGCACTCCAACGACATTTCCCGCCACCACATGCACATCGCTATTGCTTGCGACATATTAGAGACAACTTCAAGAAGAAGTATGGAAATGCTCAGGTTCAAGACTTACTTTGGCAAGCCGGTTGTGCAACAGAAAAATATGTTTACGAACAAATACGAGAGAGGATTAAGTTCATTTCACGAGCTGCCCATGATTGGATCGAAACTAGTTTGGGACCAAACAATGTTGATAAGTGGGCTTTATGTGAGGATGGCGGCAAACGGTTCTGTATGATGACTACAAACGCGTCTGAAAGCTTCAATGGCGTGCTCAGGGGAGCACGCGGCATGCCAATACAGGCACTAGTTGCTAAAACTTTTTACAGGCTTAATAAATTCTTTCTCCGACGTCGAGAACTTGGTGAAAATATACGCTCAGAGCTAACACCAAACGTTGATGAAATGCTAGTGGCTCGGATTGTACAAGCTCGGTCCTTTCACGTCGTACAATACAGTTTTAATGAATGGGAGGTTATCGAGGGAATAACCCATAGAGAAAGTTGCTCTTACAAAGTCAATATGTTGGTGGATCACACTAGTACATGCACTTGCAATGTACCGCAACTACAATGTATTCCTTGTTCACATGTTGTAGCAGCTTGCTCCGATCTACAGGGTGGTGCTCGAATTTTACATTATGAATTTATCACGGCTTGGTATTCTGCATACAACTATCAACAAACGTACAAAGAGTGTTTTCGTCCACTGTACGATAGTCGACATTGGACACAAGACGGGCCTCGGATATTACCTCCCTTGTATAAAAGATAGGCGGGGCGCCCTCGTACCGTGCGTATTAGAAATAGTATGGATGATGGACGTAAAGGAGCTAGGAGGAGAAATAAGTGCAGTAGATGTGATCAGCCGGGTCACAACAAAAATAGGTGTCCAGTTAGTATTAGGCGTTGATTTGTATTATGTATCGTTTTGTATGGATCCTGTATGACATTCGTATGATACTCGTATTCGTATTTGTAATATGTTCTGTATGACTTGCGTATTCGTATTTGTAATATGATCTGTATGACTTGCGTAATCGTATTTGTAATATGTTCCCGATCAGGCTGTGTTCATTTCATCCATGCATTTGTATGACTTGCGTATTCGTATTTGTAATATGTTCCCGATCAGGCTGTATTTGTATATATGCTCATATTTTAATCACAGGTCTATTCATTATGGATCCAGGACCGATAAAGGCCGACGTTTTGTACCTTCAGGCGAGTCATTGTTCAGACCATATTGGTTCGGGACAGGTAATACGATTAAATTTTATATATATTTCTTCGATTTATTAAATTATGCATATACTTAAACATTTTTTGTTTTATGTGCAGCCTGTACCAGACATCACGATGGTCGAGCATTCCCAGAGTCATTCGGCTTGGGTCATTGAGGATGAGAGGGTACTAGAGCTGATCACTCAGGCCGGATTTCGGGAGTGTTCGACGATTCGATATATTAGGCTTGATTGGCCGCTCATCACTGCACTTATTGAGAGGTGGAGGTCAGAGACCAACACCTTTCACATGCATATAGGGGAGTGCACCATCACCTTACAGGACGTGGCCGTCATACTTGGACTCCGGATCGATGGACCGGCAGTTACGGGCACCGATGATCATAGTTGGCCGGAGGTATGTGCTAGGCTTCTTGGTCAGGTTCCCGACTTGAGGAGTGGTGCGATGAAGCTATCGTGGCTTCGTCAGACATTTCAGAGCGATATACCAGAGGATGCCCCTATTGAGACGCTCCAGTTTCATGCTCGTGCGTACATATTGCACATGATAGGGTGCGTAGTATTTCCTGATGCGAGCAAGACACTAGTACATGCATGATGGCTACCACTCCTGGAGGACTTCGGTGTATGCGGCGCACTATCATGGGGCAGTACAGTGTTGGCATACTTGTATCGAGAATTGGGTAGGGTATCCCTGATGCAGAATAAAGAATTCAAGGGATGCTGTACGTTGATACAGATTTGGTCATGGGAGCGCATTCATATTGGACGACCCACTTTACTTATGCACCGTGACCTGGAGGGGCAGTATCCTTTGGCATACAGGTATAATTGTACACACATATTTCATTCGTAATGAATTTGTACTTATATATTCGCTATTCTGCATATAGGTATAACGTGTGATACATAGTTGTGTCTATACTATAAAAATATGAAGAGTATCATCATGCAACACTATAACTTCCTAGAAGGTCATCCATCCTAGGATTACTCTTACTAAAGCACACTTAACTGTGGAGTTTTTTTAGCTTATACGCTATCACAAATGTTTAATCATCTTCACAATTAATGGACTTAATTAAAATCTAAGTCCATTAATAGATCCTCTCATAATCCATGTCGGACCATTAGTCTTTTTCAATTATATTTAATTGTTTATCTAATGACATAAATATGTATCATGATTTGCTACACTTTTTACTTGTATCGCTATTGTTTAATTCTTTGCAAAAAATGATATTTTTATATGTATCATACAATAAATGTGGAGATATACAACTTTTGTTGTAGTGTTTGGTGGTGTTGCTCTTCAGATGAGCTATGACATTCTTCAGTTTACACTTTGATAAGAGTACTTTACCTGTACTTTATCTGATTATTCGTCTTTCCTCTAATAACCTCTCCTCACATGAATGTGGTGTGCTTATTTAAAGAATGGCCGAGTAACTTCATGGACTGCAAGATTATTATCTTTTGTTGGAAGACTCCAATTCATTTGTCTTACATAGTATGCAAAAAAATTTAGGGAGTATTTTCATACTTCTTGAAGATTGCGGAGACTACTTGTGGGTTGGAATGCTTAATAATCGTAAGAAATCAAAGATGTCTTGGTGTACTACTTGTTTGCAAAAAGATTATGGAGGGCTTGGAGTTGATATTATGGGGGTGTTTGTTTTTTCGTTCTTTGATTAAAGAGAGGCTAGTTACACGTTTTACCAGTGATGCATATATAGGTTGACTTTTGTTGTGATGAGAGCTCAACAATTTTGATTTTTGAGCTGTTTCTTTCTTGTACACACAAGTGTTTTTTATCCACTGCTATTTGGTAATAAAACCATTTACTTACTTAATTAGGGAAGGAAAAAAACTCTAACAAATGCTTAATTATGCAGCACATTATTATTTTCGTTGCTCTTCGGTCTACATTTTCAGTCGGAAAAGTAAACAAATGATGATGATGTTCCCTAAGATTTGTGTAGGGAAAGAAGGTGGAGGTGACGTCTACCGTATTATTTATATACAACTACATAAGACAAACTGTTAGGTGCACAAAGATGTATAAGCCCGAGTAAGCAGGGTTCCGGTCTGATCACCATTAATTTAAATTTAAAGATTAAACTACGGTACCTGGCCATCCTTAACTGGGCACATAAACGAATATTGCTTAAATAAATTGAACTAACAATATTACATCCATTACCTCTCTTGATGTTGATAGTCTCCGGCCTCACCTGCACCATTAGTGCAAAAATAACCACAGAGGTGAGCCCGAGTAGTTAGGAAAAGGGTGGCCTTCTAGAAGCTGAACCTACGCCATTCCTTTTGTTTTAAAATCTTTTTTCCATACCGTCGAGCTTTATAGATGAGACACATAGAAACAGTGGGAGAAAATGAAAGGCTGGGAATGGTTTGCGCTGTAATTAGTACCCGATGCCATCTTGCTACCAACCACCAACTACCACCTCTCAAGTCTACTTCCTGAGCTTTGCTCAAATCCAACAGAGGAAACATCATCTGATCAAGTTGGCGGAGAGCGATGGTTTTCGCTGTGGGCCCTTTACCCTGCATCATTGGTAGGCACGAGGTGAGAAGCTGAGAACACTTGGATGAATTTTTTTTTTTTTAAATCCACACATTATTAGACTTGCAACTCTTGGTACATAGGTGAGAGAGTGCTTGAAGAAACTAAATTAACCTGGATATTGACTGTACTTGGGATCTAGATGGGTGGGGTGTCATTTGGTACTAACTCTCTGTTCGAGTTGTAACTTAAAACTTGAGTTTGGAGTGGAAAATTTTAGTCTCGTATTGGATAGGAGATGGGAAAGAAGGGTGTTTATAAGTCTTTCCCTTCTCTTCTATGCATAGAACCAAATAAAGGTTATGCTCCACACCACACGCGCGCCGGCCGCGTCGGGCCAGGCTCGGGGCGCGCCAACGACCTGCGGACACGAATGCAGCTCCGGATTGATGCCCGCCCACGACCTGCAGACACGAATACAGCTCCGGATTGATGGACCCTTAACCTGTTATATTTTTTATTTTTATTTTTATGCTAATTAGAACAATTAAAAACGTGATTAATATGGATCTTCTCTTCAGGATAATTAAAACAAAACGGCTACGAGAATTAAAAATTAAAACAACGATGTTTAGGAGAATTAAAACCAGAATTAAAACGGAAGCGAATTTTCAGGAGAATTAAAACGGTAATTAAAAACGACTATCCTTAGCCTCTATAAAAACTCATATCTGCGAGGGCTAAAAACACAAATTGAAAACTGAGCTTCACTTTTCTCTTCTCTTAAAAAAACTCTTCTTGTTGTTACGTTTTCGCTGGTTCCCTGAAAGTTTACGAAGAACTAACAAAGCCTTCTTGAAGCCCGTACCGACGAGAAGGAGGTCGCCTGACCGAGGGTCGTAGTATCTTCGGAATCTATTGCCGTGTGACCTTGTACGAAAGGGGACAATTAGATTTTTGGGATAGTGCTTAGTGCATGCTTCGATCATCAGGCCGTATTTCTAACCATATTTATTTTTCGTTTGAATTAATTTATGTGTTATAATATTAACCCACCATTATTTGATAATTATTAACTGTTCAAACTAATTATTTTCGTTTCTGTCTAAACAGCTAATATTTCCATCACTCCCCTCAACTTTGGAGGGTTACTTTGATACCCTGAAATCTTTTTCCACTCTTAGAGGTTGTCTCACAAATTTCGAGTTTAACACGCCCCCTAATCACGTTAATGCATTGATCAGCAGACACTTATTACCTAAACAATCAAAATAATGACTGGTGACGTCATTAACAACGAGGCATGCATGGTTCTTTAGAAAACTTTTAGGGGTTTTGTGATGGCCGGCCAAAGTTCAGAGGATTTGTGGAAAAAAATTAAGTTCAGGGTTTTATGGAGATCTCCAAAGCTCCGAGGGCATTGACAGATTTACCCTTCTTCTTACAACGTGTGAATGATCAATTTTCTAGTGTATAACTTCACATAGCACTAAATTAACTTTTTCGAATTTATAGTAGTTTTTGCATAACCCCAAATGATTTTTGGAAGCTTAGGAAATTAATCGTTGTCTTTCATCTGCTGCAATATTAATTTTAATCCTATCTCCTTTGTAAAAGACAATTTTTTTTGAAATATTAACGTAAACGATAATTTAAATCATTATTAGTGTTGTTGTTTGAGGTACGTCACTAAGTAATGACATTTTTCTGTGCCCAAATTTTTTTATCAATATATGTGAAGTTTTTTCTAATATATATGTTGTAGTATATAATTGATTCAAATCCACAGTTAGTTAAATCATACAATGCCTAAGACTCAGAGATACAAGAAAATGCATTCAATTCAATTTAAAAAAAAAAATACAAGCGAGAAAGTGTAGGGGTATACGGTATACCAAGCCTTAAAAGGATTGTTTTATACGCTTATATGTTAAGTTATTTCTTGAATAGATTTCTTCTATATATGCTACGATAACCATAAATGGAAAGGAGTTGGTGAGACGCTATTTTTAGGCCACAATCAAGTAATCCATGCACTGGACTATGACAGGCATCTCTGATTGATCAGACCATCCAACCAATATTCAACAATGGTCTTCTAGTTAACAATCTTATCACTACATCTACATGCATTTTGGATCATTAATGATTTTTTTTCCTTTCCTCTTTCTAACAGGGCGTAACTTCTTCAAAATGAAATTTAAATCCCAAATTTCATGCTTTTATGTCATGTTTCAATTGCAACCATGTTAGTTATATA
>BQKN01000250.1:347618-397906 GCA_022839385.1 Asparagus kiusianus
TATGTATATATATATATATATATATAGAGAGAGAGAGAGATACTCTCGGATGTTAATTTTTTCTTACTTGCGGTTTACTTGTTGATATGATAAAAGGCTCCCAAGTAATCAGAAAATATAGGATTTATAGTTTGAGAAACTAACTAAAGGGTTGATTGATTATGCTAACAAGAAGCAAAATGAATTAAAATTCATGTTTGAGTTACGAGTTTAAATATATAAATGAATATATCCATAGTAGTTAATTACACGAATATATGTTATAGTAAACTCATGCAGTTCCGACATCAAAACTATTTGAAATTGAGTGGATTAATTAACATCCCCATATCAACCTTGTTATTCAAAAGAAGATACAATTGTGTACACTGAGCACATTCTACGTACGCAGTAAGTTTAGTAGCTATTAATTTATTTTCAAAGGAAATTCGTCAACATATTTATGGAAATAAGGCATGATTTAGGGTCTAGTTTAACATATATTTCTTTAGAAATAGACGAAATTTTCTTTACAATTTTGTTCTATAACGAATAAATTCTTTGTCCCTTAGCGTCACATGAATGAAAGTTTAGATTAATTAATCTTTATCAATGTCTTTGTCGCATAAACGATTACCATTAATAACACTTAATCTTTATCATATTACAAATACTAAAAGAAGATAAATAACCAAATATGGATATATAAAAGACGTAAAATCTCAAACTAGCTGAACATGTCCAACAAAATAAATTACAAATTAAACCATCAATCATTTTACTTAAAATTTGAACTATAATTTATCCTTTCCCCTCGTTCTTCCAATGGCCTGTAGTATCTAATTACGTGTGGTGGATTTGAACCAGCCTTGCAGCTACTGCATCCATCACCGCTTCCAAACCCTAGATTACAGCACAAGCACACTACACCACTACTCCCTTCAGCTACAGCTACAGCTGCCGTCTCCTCTAGCTTTACATGGTCTTCTGACCAAGGCAAGCCTATACTCAAATCAAGATTCAGATCCGGGCACCTCTCCTCCTCCGTGCCTGTGCTTGTTACGCTAGCGCTACTGTGTCCATCCTCCTCTTCTATTTTCTTGCTTTGGTTTGCTTCCAACATCACAGGAGAAGCAACGCCGTTAGCGATGACGGGCCTGTGAGTCTGCGGGTCGACGCCTCGGCTGAGCAGCTTACGCTTGATGTGCGTATTCCAGTAGTTCTTGATCTCATTATCTGTTCTTCCCGGCAATCTCCCAGCTATCAGTGACCATCTAAGAGTACCAGCAGAAATTAAATCAAGAGTTATTTTCACGTAGCTAGGATTAATTTTAGCTGGTTTTTGGTTCAGAAAATTTAGGACAATATCCATGGTGGGAATATTATTATTCCTAGCCTAGAAGGAGTTTGAAAATTAGGCTGTGCTCGCTCTGGATTATGTATTCCTCAAGTTGCCAGACTGAACCTTACACGATAGGAATTTGGAGCTACGGCTTACTTGTTGCCGAGGAGGCTGTGGAGTTTGATGATGAGCTCGTCCTCCTCCTCGGTGAAGTTGCCACGCTTGAGGTCGGGACGGAGGTAGTTGATCCAGCGGAGGCGGCAGCTCTTGCCACAGCGGAGGAGGCCGGCAGCCTTCGGTAGGGAGCGCCAGCAGCCCTCGCCGTGGGCCCGGATGTAGGAGATGAGGCGCTCGTCTTCTTCTTTGGTCCAGGCTCCTTTGTTTGTGTGGGCTTTCTCACAGCAAGGAGATCTTCCCATGTTAATTCCCCTTCTCGTACTTGCTCGGTCTAACGAGAGGAGGAAGACATAAATTAAGAAAGAGCCAGAAATCTACTTTTTTTTTTAATTCTAATTTTTTTTTCTTAGTTTGATTGATTGATCGATCGATGGTCTTTTTGTTTTTGAGGATTGAATTGGATGGACTTTTTGTTTGGGGAAATCAATTCAATTCAACGCGAGGAGATTGGAGCGGAAGATAGGTAGCTGGAAGGGAAGATAGAGAGGATTATATACTAATATTCAAGAGATATGAGAGAGAGAGAGAGAGAGGGATCAGGGAGATTTTGACCGGAGAGACTGGCTACACGTAAATTAAAGGTTGGTCCCTTTGACCAACCAAGTTACTGGCCGAAGTAGGTGCAGAGGGAGAGGAGAGCGAATGGCTATGCAACAAGAGAGCTGTTCGGTAGCTTTTTGCATGATCTGATCACCGTTTGCTTTCCCTTTCTACCTCTAAAAGACACTTGTTTATGGATTTGTACAATTTCAGTGTGGTCTGCAGTTAGAAGTAGCATCAGCAACAAATGTATTTAATATGTGCTACAGTCCTAACAATTGATTTCGCAGTACGTTAGTAGGGGATATTTAAAAGTACGGCTAGCTGCAGCTTTGCAACATCAAATTTGTGCGGTTCGATCAACCTTGAATTGAAGTTTGTTACAATATATACTCTCATTTTGTACTTATCTTATTATCGTAACAACATTTGATTGGTATTAAAACAAAAAATCTAACCAAATTAATAATATATATGTAGTTCCAACTACTCCTAATTAAATACACTCTTAATTTGATTGTAGCACAACACTCTTATTTTTAGATGGTAAGATGATTTTGGTGCGGCAACAACATCTAACCAAATATGTATGTAGAAATTTAAATGTAGTTGGACACATGAGGCTCTAACTCCACCCAATCAAACATACCATAGATACATCATGATGCTACTGTAGAAATGACGAAAATATTGATAAAGTTTAGGAAATTTGAAGCGGGAAGGAATTTGGGTGCTTGCCGGTCGATCGCGAGCTTTGGCGCGGTCGACCGCAAACGTGCACGAGTACATGGTAGCTTCTAGAGTTCTGGTCGGTTGACCGCGAGGTTACGTCCGGTCGACCGTCAAACCCTACAATGGTTTTCTGGATTATGTCGTTCTGTCCGGTCGACCGCGAGCTTTGGCGCGGTCGACCGCCAGTTGGGTTTGGGCCTGAGCTTTATTTCCTGTTCTGATTTGATTTGTGTTTTGATATATATTAAAACACAATTTTACGGTTTTGTTTATCAGAGATTTGAGATTGTACTGAGCATATTAAGAGGAAGAACTTGTGAGAAAGTTAAGAGATTTGGTTTAGGGTTTATTTGAGTGATTTTGTGAGATTGTAACCCTTTGTACTCTCCTTGATTTAGTGGAATCTCCCCATCCTCTCCTCGTGGATGTAGAAAAATTACCGAACCACGTACATCTCTGTGCTTGGTTTGATTTGTCATATTTTGGATTGGATTGTGCTCGTGTTTGGTTTGGTTATCTTCTCTCATGCTTACGGATTTGTTGGTATGCGAGCACCCTTCCGTAAAGGCGGGCAACAATCAGTATCAGAGCTCAAATTTTAGATCTAGGGTTTTGGCATTTGGTGGAGGAAGATTCATCGAGTAAGCTTGGTTCTTAGAGTTCTAGGCTTCGGTGGAGATAGTGTTTAGGGTTGCCGTTAAAGATTTTGTTTTTCTCGTGTGGTTAGGAGATCTATTTTAGAATTTATTCTAGGGTTCAGTTGGGTAACTTCTAAATTCTATCAAATTTAAATTTTTCTCTACAATTTGGAGTCTATGAGTATGGATGAAGAAGTTGGTGAAAGCAGCAAGATGACGGGTACAGTTCAAATTGGTTTTCAGAACACTAAAATTAGTTTGGTTAAATATAACGATAAGATCAATTTTAGTTTGTGGATGAGCGACGTACATGATGCGCTCAATGCTTAAAATTTAGAGCAGACCATCATGGTCCACGAGAGGCCACCAAAATATTAAGAGGCGGTATAAGAAAAGATGAATAGGAACGCTTGTGGGATGATCAGGTCCTATTTAGAACAGAAGCTAAAGTATGATGTGATTGGGGTGAAGTCTATAATAAAGATGTGGGAAATTCTCAACAATAAGTACCTTACGAAGAGTGTTGGGAGCCGTTTGTACTTGCTATGAAGATTATTCAAATTTCAGATGTCCAGGGGCACCTCACTAGCAGTTCATATGAACAAATATACTAAATTGTTGTCAGACTTGGCCAATATGGATGAGAAGATTACGAATGAATACAATGCTATTATTCTTTTGGGCTCCTTATCGGATGAGGAGTATGATACTTTCGTACTTACTTTGTTGAATGGAAGATCTTCTTTCACATATAGTAAAGTTACTAATGCTTTGACGAACTATGATTTGAGGCGGAAGGACAAGGAGACTTCCCGTGCTAGTACTTCAGGAGAGGCCTTGTCGACTAGAGGTAGAAACCTATATCCGAGAGGTGGTAATAGGAGCCGGTCAAAATCTAGAGGCTATCACCAGTTAGTAAAAAATCAGTGTGCGTTCTTCAAGGAACAAGGATATTAGAAGAGAGACTGCCCGAAGCTCAAGGAGAAGGAGAATCGCAAGAAGAAGGGCTCGAAGGCCAGTGAGGTGAACGTTGCGAGAGGCGATGATTCAGATAATTCGAGCTTTTCTCTATTGATTACTCCGGAGGTGAACTACTTCGATGCATCAGATTAGATGCTTGATTCTGGCGCTACCTATCATATGACCCCTAGGCAAGATTAGTTTGTATCATTTGAGAGACTCGATGGGGGGGGGGTATTGTTATCATGGGAAATGATTCGTCCTATGGTATTTGTAGGATAGGTACCATCAGAATTCGGATGCACGATGGAGTAGTCCGTGAATTGAATGATGTAAGATTCGTTCCTCAGCTGAAGAAGAATCTTATTTCTATTGGAGCTTTGGAGGTAAAGGAATTCAAGGTGACCTTTGAGGATGCTGTAGCAAAGGTTACTAAGGAATCATTGGTGGTGATGAAGGGAGTCCGCAGTCAGAATTTTTATTATCTAATGGGGAGTACTGAGGTTGGCCAGGTAGCTTCAGCTATTTTAGAGGCAGACATGAGTAGACTTTAGCACTACAGGTTGGGGCACATAAGAGAGAAGTCACTAAAGGTGCTGTGCAAACAGGGACTATTGAAGGGAGCCAAGAGTGAAAAGGTTGAGTTCTGTGAGCACTGTGTACTTGGCAAGAAGACAAAGGTGAAATTCGGGACTTCCATTCATGGGACAAGGGGCATCCTTTATTACGTGCACACAAATATTTGGGGTCCCACTAAGACTGCATCATTTAGTGGTCGATATTAGTTCATCACGTTTGTCAATGACTATTCTAGGTGTTGTTGGGTGTATACTATGGCAAAGAAGAGTAAAATCCTAGATATTTTTGTGGAGTGGAAGAAGAGGTTAGAACTGCAAAGTGGAAAAAAGATCAAGACGTTACGATCAGACAACAGTGATGAGTACACATCAGACCCCTTTCAGCAACTATGTCAAGACGAGGGCATAGAGAGACACTTCACAGTTAGTCATACACTATAGCAGAATGGGGTGGCAGAGAGGTTAAATCGGTCTTAGCTGGAGAAAATCTGATGTTTGTTGGCGCATAGTGGTTTAGAGAAGATCTTTTAGGCTGAGACACTTTCATATGCGAGTCACCTCATTAACAGGCTGCCTTCATCTGCGATTGAGGGGAAGACCTATATGGAGATGTGGCCGAAAGAGCCAGCACACGACTATGACCAGCTTAAGGTATTTGTGTATCCTGCATACTATCATGTTAAGACTGATAAGTTAGAACCTCGAGCTAGGAAGGTCATATTTGTAGGATTCAAGCGTGGTGTCAAGGGATACAAGCTATAAGATCCAGTTGATAGGAAGATTATGCTGAGTAGAGACATCACGTTCGATGTGGCTTCTATATTGAAGCTTTCCAGCACTCATCAGGTGGAGAGCAACTTGACGGAGGAGATATCACAGGTGATGGAAATCGATGCAGTTCTACATTGTCTAGATGGTATAATATCCATTAGAGTGTCGACTGAGATCACGCTAGGCAAGCACGATGATGATGAGGAGGATACGAGTACAGATGTGCAGGATCAGGATGGATGGCTCAGGTTCAGGATTCTATTGCGGTTTGGAGACAGAGGAGAGACATACAGATATCAGCATGGTATACGGACATAGTAGTTGCGTATGCACTTCCGGTGGAGAGTATCGATGAGTTGATACCTACTACTTTTTGAGAGGCTGAGCAGAATTTGGAGGCTAATTCATGACAGGTAGCTATGCAGGAGGAGGTGGAGTCTCTTCACAAGAATGATACATAGGAGCTTGTTGAGCTTCCAAAGGGGGGAAGGCAATTGGTTGCAAGTGGGTATACACAAAGAAGGAGGATATTGAAGACACTCCATTGAGGTTCAAGGCTAGGTTGGTTGTGAATGGTTATGCACAGAAGGAATATGTTGATTATAATGAGGTTTTCTTTCCTGTGGTGAAGCACTCTTCGATTCAGATTTTGCTAGCTTTAGTGGCACAGTATGGTTTGGAGTTAGATTAGTTGGATGTGAAGATGGTATTCCTTCATGGTGATTTTGATGAAGAAATTTATATAACTCAGCTATTGGGATTCCGAGCTGTAGGAAAGGAAAAGTTGGTTTTAAATTGAAGAAATTGCTATACGGTTTGAAGCAGTCTCCTCGACAGTAGTATAGGTGATTCGATGGATTTATGATCTGTTATTCGTACACTCGGAGCCAATTTGATTCTTACGTGTATTTTTACAAGTTAAAAAGAGGTGCATATATTTATTTGTTGCTTTATGTCGATGATATGTTGGTTGCCTCTATTTTCAGGTCTGTTATAGATGAGTTGAAGGCATAACTTTCAAAGGAATTTGAGATGAAAGATTTGGGTGAGGCAAAGCTTATTTTAGGGAAGGAGATCGATAGAAATAAAGAGAAGGGCAGAATTTGTTTGACACAGGTGACTTATTTGAAGAAGATTCTACAATGATTTAATGTTAGCATGGATACAAAACGAGTTAGTGTATCTTTGGGAGCCCATTTGAAGCTTTCAGCTAACCTTTCATCAAAGACAGTTGAAGATAGAGAGTTAATATCAAAGACTCTATATGCTAGCGCTATTGGGAGCTTGATGTACGTGATTGTATGTACAAGGCTGGATTTGTCATAGGCGGTAAGCATGGTTTCGAGATACATGCACGATCTAGGAGTGGGTCATTGGGATGCCGTAAGATAGATTTTGAGATACATTCAATGTACGCTCAATGTTAATTTGGTTTATGAACGAGACACTAGAGGTGGGCAGTTGTACATTGGCTATGTTGATTCGGATTATGCCGGAGATTTGAATAAGCGCCGGTCTAATACGGGGTATGTGTTCACATTGACTCATGCATCAGTGTGCTGGAGATGCACCTTATAGTCTATGATGGCTTTGTCGATGACGGAGGCAGAGTATATAGCGATAACAGAGGCTGTGAAGGAGTCTATTTGACTTCGGGGACTTTTGGAGAAACTTGGTATATCGCAGCAATTCGTCACCATTCGTTGTGATAGCATGAGTGCTATCTATTTGGTGAAGAATTAGGTTTTTCATGTGAGGACGAAGCACATTGACATTCGTTATCACTTTGTTCGGGATGTTTTTAAAGATGGTGATGTGAAAATTATGAAGGTCCACACGAAGGATAATCCGGCGGATATGCTCACAAAGGTAGTTCCGAGCAACAAGTTTGATCATTGTCAAAACTTGTTGCACATTCGTGATTGTTGAGGCCGTTGACGGTCATTTGGAGGAACTACGGACGGTTGATCCCTTGGTAGAGGGGGTACATAGGCAGTCATTTTGATATAGCCGGTTTGGGTTCTCAACTTATTATGGATTGAGTCCGTTGTCGTGGATTTATTCCACTTCGTACTGGATGTAATAAGTGGGACATTTATTTGGTATTGGTGTCAGCTCAGTTTTTGGAAAACTTCACCGAGGTGGAGAATTGTAAAAACAACAAAAATATTGGTAAAGTTCAAAAAATTTAAAGCGGAAAGGCATTTGGGTGCTTGCCAGTCGACCGTGAGCTTTGGCATGGTCGACCGCAAATGTGCACGAGTATAGGGTAGTTTCTGGAGTTCTGGTCAGTCGATCGTGAGGTTAGGTCCGGTTGACCGCAAAACCCTATAATGGTTTTCTAGATTCTATCATTCTGTCCGGTCGACCGTGAGCTTTGGCGCGACGACCGCTAGTCCGATTTGGGCCTGCGTTTTATTTCCTGTTCTGATTTGATTTGTGTTTTGATATATATTAAAACACGATTTAGGATTTTGTTTATCAGAGATTAGAGATTGTACCAAGCATATTAAGAGGGAGAACTTGTGACCAAGTTGAGAGATTTGATTTAGGTTTTATTTGAGTGATTTTATGAGATTGTAACCCTTTATACTCTCCTTGATTTAGTGGAATCTCCTCATCCTCTCCCCGTGGACGTAGGCAAATTGCTGAATCACGTATATCTCTATGTTTGGTTTGATTTATCATATTTTGGATTGGATTGTGCTCATTTTTGGTTTAGTTATCTTCTCTCGTGCTTACGTATTCGTTAGTGTGCGAGCACGCGTCCATAAAGGCGCGTAACAACTACAACTGCACTCATCCAAACACACTTGCGATCAAGTTAAAAATAGTAATCGTGTACCTAAACAACAAATAATTATGACCAAAAAGGTAATTCCTCTATTACATGAATATAACAATAACAAGGCCTTTATCCAAAATATTTAGGATGAGCTACATGAATCCTATTCATTCAGTCTGCTCTGGTCCAGGGCATCTCCTTTGTTAATTTAATCAGTATCATATTATTTTTTATTGCTTCTAACCAAGTTCTCTTATATGTCTATCAGGAGATCTCTTTACCTAATTAATATAATATTGTTACCTTTTTCTTTATTGGTTCACTAAGTGATGTCCATTATACATAATCAAACCACCTTAGTTAATTCTCTCTCATTTTATCCTGTATATGAGCGACCTCAAATTTATTATGAATATGCTCAATTCTTATTCTATCTTTTAGCATATACCCACAAGATCATCGTAACATCTTAATTACTGCTATGCTCATATCTTACATATATTGTTTTTTAATTTCTCATCATTATGACCCCTAAAGCATTCTCAGTCTTATAACTATTATATAAAATCTTTTCCATTAGTGTCATAAGTATTCTACAATCACCTTAAACTCATGAAGAACTCATCTATTTTAACCATCTTGATTTGACTCAATGAAAAATATCATCCTCAATCCTACCATCATGATGAACGGTTGGTGCTAACTAAATAACGAAAATAATTACTTTTAGACCATCAATGTACTATAGGCTCGTTTCTTTTTTGGTTTTATTAAAAAATGTACACTGCATTCTGTTTTGTTCCACTGATTCTAAACCCTTTAGTTTTAGGATTTGCCTCTATCTTCCATTTTAGAAATATATATTTTCTAGTTTCATGAACTAATACTATATCATCAGCAAATAGCATACACCATAAAAACTTCATTCTAATATAATATCACTTTGATTGAGTGGTGAAGACCTTTGCCTTCTAAACACATGGGGTTTCCCCGTAAGAATTCTCTATTATCTGACTGCAGTGGAAAAAATATCTTTGGTTTATCCCTCTTCTCCAAAGGTTTAGACTTTACTCATCACGATCCAAAGTTGTATAGTAAAGATAAGGGGTTGCTTTTTTTATGTTCATCAATTGAGTTGTTAGTTTGTTGGGAAAAATGTGTCGGAGCCTAAAAGCAGGAACTTCATGTGCTGTAGCCCCTCTTAGTTTCCCCCATATGGTTCAGCCTCTTGAAGTGTGACATTTTATGCTGCAGCACCTTTTTAGCAATTATTACAGTCAGCTAAGCTTAAATCCCCAAAATATCCTTATCCCCTCCCCTCAATCCCTCAGACCCAGCACTCATATGCTCTCTCTCTCATCTCCTCTCTCTCTCTCCTATCTCTCTATAAAACCAATGGCTTTCTCAAGCTCGTCGCCCTGGACCTCGCCCTTCTCACCGTTGCCGCCTCCGCCGAGGCCCCTAAGCCTCCCCTCGGGTTCGCTGCTGCATCCCCTCCTCTCCTCCGCCCAACCTCATCGCCGTAGCTCGCCGCTGCTCCCCGCCTCACCCTCAACTACGCCGAAGTCCGCTGTTGTCGCTCTCCGCCTCGCCCTCGAGTTCACCGCCGCCTCCTCCCCGCCCGACCTTCGAGTTCAGCCTTCACCCCACCCTTGAGTTCAGCCTTAAGTTCAGCCTCCAAGGCTCTACTTTGAATTCTGCCACCTCGATCTCATCGATTCCCTTCTCTTAAATAATTTGGAAGAAAAAAAAACATCCACTGTAATTTATCTACCGCATCAAGAAGCTCAGTCCGTCTCTTTCCTGCATCAACTGTAGCTAAAGCCTTCTCACGCCAACCAAGTTGAAGAAGCCAAGAAATATGATCTTCAGTATCTCTAGAGAGAAAAAATATGTTAAGATTTTTATCAAACCAAATATGTAGTTCTACAAGTTCCCCAGTCTGTGGACTATATACAGTTAGAACTAACACGCCAAAGAGGGATCTAAATCTTTATCTTTTAATTGAATCCGCGCTCATTTTCGTGAAATTCTTGTTCTTGTATGCATTGGCTATTAATGTATAAAAAAGCATGAGAATTTCTGAAGCGATCAAGGATGTGGAAGTGAACGAGAAGGCGTTAAATCTAGAACTAACACGTGGTGTGTTAGAACTAACACGCCGTGGGTTAGAACTAACACGCCGCATGTTAGAACTATAGTGAAAACAACATTGTAAACATACCTAAAAAAACATTAGAACTAACATCAGAGGTCACAGAGCTAACATCAGAAGTCACAGAACTAACATCATAGCTTACAGAACTAAAATCATTTTACACACAGATGTAGTTCGAACCTGGAAAAACTCAAAAAAAATTAAAGTTGTAGGTCTTTTCAACAGCTTTCCAACGCATCTCAAATCACTTTATTCCAAGATCAGATAAGAAAGTTATAACCAAAATACAGATCATATGAATAATTTGAATATATCATCATAAATGATAATAAATATGTAAGGTAAATTTGAATATATCATAATAAATGATAATATATATGTGAGGTAAATTTGAATATATCATGATAAATGATAATAATTATGTGATATGGTTATAAATAATATTTATCGATGTTTGAGTATGCTAGGAATTGATTTGAGATCAATTTAATATATATATGTGCCCAAATCTGGAAAAACTCAAAAGACCAAAATTGTAGGTCTCTTCAACAGATTTTTAACGCATCTCAAATCACCTTATTCCGAGATCGGATGGAGAAATTACAACTAAGGCAACATTGTAAACATACTAGAAAAACATCAGAACTAACATCATAGCTCACAGAAATAACATGGGAGCTCACAGAACTAACATCATAGCTCACATAACTAACATTAGAGCTCACAGAACTAACATGAAAGCTCACAGAACTAACATTATAGCTCAAAGAACTAAAATTATTTTACACACAGATGTAGTTCGAATCTAAAAAAACTCAAAAGACCAAAGTTGTAGGTCTCTTTAACAGCTTTTTAATGCATCTCAAATCATCTCGTTCCGAGATCGGATGAGAAAGTTATAACCAAAATATAGATCATATAAATAATTTGAATCCGTAATTTGAATATATCATGATAAATGATAATAAATATGTGAGGTAAATTTGAATATATCATAATAAATGATAATAACTATGTGATATAGTTATAAATAACATTTATCGATGTTTGAGTATGCTGGGAATTGATTTGGGATCAATTTATACTAGTATTTAAACCCGTGCAAAGCACGGTTTCCAAAAGATTTTGTCTTTTTTTGTTTATTCTTTTGTGGTCTTCGACATAAAATGTATGGAGAAATGTATGTATGTGCATGTATCTTTTATTAATTTTAATAATTGTTTCTGCTCTCACTTTTTTTTTGAATTCTCATGGCAGTGTCAAACTCCTTGACATCTATAGAAACCGGCACAATATCAGTGTTGCTTCTAGTTTAAATGACCCAGTTGTTGCTACGGGGATATCTGACCTTATATATGAATCTAAAGAAACACATAAAGATCCTGGTTCCATTGATCCTGACTTGGCAATGGCATGGGCAGAAGGCTACTTAACCCGTGCATTGCATTTAAGCAATTAATTGATAGTTCAAATAAAAATGCACACCCACATAAAAACTTTTTAAATGCATATAAAAAATCTATCGTTAATTAAAAAAATTGCTTCGGGTTAAAAAATACATTCCCTTGAATCAGTTACCAGAAACTTGAAAAGAAAAAAAGGAAAGAAAACCATGATAATTGATGAATAAATGCTGTAAAACATCAGAAAAAAAGGAAGAGAAAATTCCCAAATTAGATATTTAGTCTGGGCAAGCTTGGTGTGCCTTTCTTACAGTGAAATATAGGAATATAAAAAGGTTCAGACTAATGAGAGGAGTCTGAAAATCAGAGGTATGTAAATCTGTGTCGTCTTTAGCTTATGTGGGCAGAGATATATAGTTGATAGCTTAATGCTGGCAACCTGCAAATGCTAGAAGACTTCATTAAGACTTCCATTCCACTTGTATTCGATCAATAAATTCCAATACTTTTAGTGGTGCTTCTTTGCTGATTTTTATCTGTGTGATCTTGCCATGACAGCATGCTGTTAAAATCAGTTCGATTATGCAGAAAAAGCGAGAATACATCATGAGTTTCAACAATAGCTGATCGCAGTACTCAGAGCAACTAACACCATATTTGCATGAAACCAAAAGATACATATCTACTGATCATTCAAACATTAGCACATGATATTGTAGCCCATGTAAAGGCATATACTACTTATTCATGATGGATAAGTGAATTTTCTCAATTAAGATTGACTTAGGATTAGTTACGCAAAATTGTCAAAGACACACTTAATGTTAGATAATGGTTCACATCAGTTAACTTAATATGTCCGATTAGCTGCTCTTGCTTGTACATAAGTCAAAACTGATGTTAGGGTATACTCACAGCTTTAATCTTATGAAAAGATACACATTTTTATAGCTCAATTAGAAGAAACAGAAGCTATCTTATGAAAAGATAAACATTTTTATAGCTCAATTAGAAGAAACAGAAGCTATACCTAGAAAATATACTTGTACACTGTCATTTCCAGAGCTCTCTACAGCTCTCTACAGCTCTCTACTCCAGTTACAATGCCTTCCCACTGCCCATCACTCCACCAAGCATCCACAGGGGTTCCAATCTCCAAAGCAACATTTTCCATAAGACAATCAATTGAGGGAGACGGTCGAATATTGAGGCGTCCTGAACATCTCATAACCAGCTTATCAGGGGCTACCTTTCTCAAGGCAAGAACTCATAATAACCAACTTAGTTTCTAATCTTATAAGACTCAATACGCACTGAGAAAAAACTTCCTCTAACAATTGTTGCATTAGCACATGATTCATTATCAATTACAACCCTAACATGGAACAAATTCAAGAAATTAGAAGATTGAAAGTAAATGAATAAAAGAATAGACCAAAAAAAAAATCAAAAGATGCAAACCTTGGTGGGTTCATTCTCTGATTGAATTTTTCGTACTCATCGTCATTGTCCCAATGAGAACTCATCAAATCTGTCTCTGTCAAATTAAACCCAGAAAATGGAAAGAAATTTAATTATCAATCAACAAAAAAAACACCCTAATGCTCATATTAAAAATCCCCAAAATGAATCAACAACATAGAGAACCAATTAAAACCAAATAATTAATTCTTGTAAAATCATAAAATCAACTCGACAAGAAAATATTTTTAGAGGAAAACCGACTGAAGACATCAAAATAATTGATGGGTCCATTCTAAAATCATTAAGAATTATAAAGGGAACGAATTAAAATTGAAAGAAAGAAGGATTACCCATTTGAGAGAAAGGAATCAAGAGGGTCGTTGAGAGATCAAACAACCTATTTATCGAGAGGGTTATTGAGAATTAGGGGGTGAGCGACGCCAGGAGCGGGCTGCCGGCGAACTGGATAGTGTAGTTGGAGTCATAGATCGAGCTTTTTAGGGTTTCGGCATTGGAGAGGAGGGAGCGGAGGTCGTCGAAGGCGCGATTGAAGTCCTGGTAGTGAGCTTTGCAGACGGACTCGATCTCGGACTCCTTGGATCGGGCGAAGAGGCGGAGGTTGTGGAGGAGGGCCTCGGGCTTGAACTGGGCGAAGAAGCGGCGGATGAAGGGGGAGAGGTCGTCGTCGTTGGAGATGACGGCGGAGAGAAATCTCGTCGTCGTCGTCGTCGCCACCGCCGGTTGAGAGTGGAAGTGGGGAGGGAGAGAGATCGCGAGAGCGGAAGGGGGGTTGAGATCGAAGAAAGGATGGAACGTTGGAAGTTTGGGAAATGGGAACATGGGAGAGAACGTGGGAGTAAATGGATGAGTTGAAAAGTGGGTCCTCATTTTTTTCATTGTTTAGAAACTTATGTTACTATTCATTATAACTTTTTATTGTTCTCCTTTAGTAATAAAAAAGTAGATATGTGCCAGAATCTTAAAAAATCTCAAGAGACCAAAGTTGTAGGTCTCTTCAACAGCTTTCCAACGCATCTTAAATCACCTCATTCCGAGATCGGAGGGAGAAATTACAGCGAAAACAACATTGTAAACATACCTAGGAAAACATCAGAACTAACATCAGAGCTCACAGAACTAACATGAGAGCTCACAGAACTAACATCACAGCTCACAGAATTCCTCATGCGTGTTAGACGTTGACTTATCTCTACTTAGGATTTAAGATAAAATTCTTCATGCGTGTAAGGTACGGATTTTGGTATTATTAATAACTGCCTGCCACGATATTGAATATGTGGGCTTTTATCCTTTTTACGATAAAAGACTAATCAGTAATGCGTGTTAGACATTGACTTATCCCTACTTAGAATTTGGGATAAAATTCCCCATGCATGAAAGGTATGGATTTTTTATGCTACGGTGTTGAATACGTAGACTTGGTTGTTTTCACGGGATCGAGATAAAGTCTTCCATGCACGTAAGGTATGAATTTTGGTGTTAGAAGGTGGTGTCTTCTCTTAGGACAAAGACGAACCCGATACTGGAGAGAAAAAATTTTATATTCTATCTCTAGGTGTAAAAGAAACTCAAAGTGGGATCTCCACTTTGAGAATCAAAAAAATTCGGATAACCCTAACTGTTAGAATGTTTGATTACCCAATCTGAAGGTGGATTTCTCATTTATCAAGAGGGAACTCTAGTTTTGACCCTAATTGTAGCAATGTTTGACCAAGTGGGAGGTTTGAGATGACCCTAACTGTAGGAAGGTTTGATCGCTCGATTTGAAAATGGACCTCTCGTTCATGAAAGGAATCAATAGGGGATTTGGCTTTGGTCTTAACTATAGGAAGGTTTGACCAAGAAATAATGGGAGTGAAGATACAACTAACACTAGGAATGTTGACTCGTACAAATCACTTAGTGGGTTTTTTAGTGTCAAGTGGCTAGGACATAACACGAAGAGGTTTGATAATTGCCATCGATTAGCAGCTTAAATTTTTTAATACCGTGTTAAGACTTTAACATTGGGAGTGTTAAGTGCGTCAATACAATGGGAGTTTAGATGGACTCAGCCGAAAGAATTTTGGTGGACCCACTGTCAGTTAATTTGATTAGTGAAAGACTTTACGGTGGAGAACCATGAATCATCAAGCACTCCATAGTTACACTATGGGAGTTTCGTAAGGGAAGATTGACTAGATGAAGTCATTGAATCTCATCTTGACGAAAGAGTGCTCGAAAAATCACGGTGGGTGGGTTTTAATCATCTTGGAAATATTTAAATAGCCATATTGGGAGGTTCTTAATTATAACTAGGAATGAATTATTCCGATAACTGATTATCACCATGAATAATCGGTTTTGGGTTATCCTTAAGAATACCATGTGTAGTATCCTTCCGGAACTTTCCTTTGGAATGCATTAAGGTATCCCACCCCAGCTCTTTGGAGAACTTGAATTCAATTGTATTCGGCCACATTGTCGGGTTATCCTTAAGAATATTAAGAGTAATATTCTCTAGAAACTTTTCGTTATTAGAAATAAGGGAAGTAGTTTAACCTCGTATACCCATTAGAGGAATGGAAGAAGTAGTTTAAACTCTTATACTCATCGGAGGAAACTGTTCTCATGCGGCTCATTTCGACATTATGATGCCGGCATCAACTAAGACTTGAATGTTGTTCTTGAGAGTAAAGCAAGCCTTGGTGGGATGAAGGATCCTCCTGTGGTACGCATAATACTTTGGATCCAAAGTGTTGTTAGCTTCCTCCTGATTTGTAATAGGTGAGAGCTTGATTTTATTATTTTAAGGAAGTATTTAAAGATAGCTGGAACCTCTTCATCCTTGAAAGAGTATTCTTTTTGGAGTCTCGGATCCGGAGTCCTTTGCTGCTTCTGAGGTTGCTGTTTTGATGTCTGATTAGCATTAATAGCCGCTGCAGGTACCTTTCCCTTACTACGAGAAGAAAAATTCAAGTTCGGGGGTTAATCGTTGTTTGGCCTCTTTTAAGCTTTTTTCTTTTGAGAAAGCGCTCGGCCTGTTCCCCGTGTAATTTTAATTCTTTTCATGTTATAGATGACACGACCCCCAGGGCTTCCAGCACATCAATGGAGAGATTGTTATGGTATGTCTGTAAGATGAATTCCTCTGTGACAGGATCCCTATAATTCATTGCCTTATTGCAGAAGTGTTTAACAAAGCTATCAAGTGACTCCCTATCCTTTTGCTTCTCATCCAAAAGGACTCTAATCGACACTTCAGTATCATCGTCGAAGAAGTTATTAAGCAACGAGCTTTCCACGTCATTCCAGCTATTGATACTTTTTAACTTAAGACGACGATACTAATCGAAGGTGGCCCCGCGAAGGATGCAAACGAATGACCGGACCATCAAAGGTTCGTTATCGAGATCACACCCAGGTAAGACTTAAAGTAAATTAGGTGTTGAGGTGGTGAGCCCTTTCCATTGAACAGCATGAAGTTAATTAGATTGAACTTCACTGGATACGGGATTGACTCCCACTCCCTTAGGTAGGAACATGGAATACCAATCTTCTTTACCTCTTGAACGGACATTAGTGCGTTAACCTTGCTCTCCACGTCTTTTATTTTCTCGTCCTCGCTTGCATTTTTCTTCGGCCGATTTCTGGGGGGGGAACAACTGGACCACCCCTAATATTATCATCTTCGGTGGGACCACCCCCAACATTTTGGTCAACAGGAGGGATATTAGCGTTAAGATTTTCTTCCACTTCTGAATCGCTATCTACTTGATTAGTAATGTTGTGACGGCTAAATTCACTAATCTGATTCGACAAGGCTTGAATCTGTTGATCATAAAATTCCCTTATCCGTTGTACAGTCATTTCTATTTCGAATTTGAAATTCTCTTTCTACATGGCCATAGCGTCTTCGGGGATTTTGGCCTTTTGTTCAGCATTGATCATGAACGCCTCACGAGATTCTCCTGTAGTGGACAATGTATTATTGGAAGGGATCGCAGATTTGGTGTTTGACATTTTATCCATCGAGGAGTGTCCTCTATCTGGTCTAGGTCGTCTAGTTCTTGACCGTAACCAAGTAATGCGCTGAGATGCCTCTGAGAAAGAGTCAGGGCTGTAATGCCTTGTCAATTTTCCTTTATCGGCTATATTGATGGTAACTTTTGGAAGTTCGTCATCATGGCCGACAAATTTCTTCTTGTATAAGCGTCTTGATTTAGATTTGGACACTTTAGTGGAGATTCTTTCGAATAAAGACCCTCCGTGAAGCGGTCTTGGGGCAGCTACACTCCGATAATATTGTCCTTATTAACCTCTCACAAGGACAATGAGAGTCTAATTTTGACGTACTTCTCTTTCAGAATTTATTCGTACCCCCAGCCCGATAGTACAACTCATCAACGTTGCAGTCGGAGTAACCTATCAATTGTTGGTTAGAGTCTTCAGGTATAACATTGTCGTTTGACGGACACGTTTTCTTCTAAATAGGTAACACCTTGTTGGCATTCGTAGGAATCACACGTTTGGAATCACACCTTCGCGAAGGTGGAACTTTAAAGGGCTCCTGGTCTTCCACATACTCCCCCAAGCGGACGGTTACTAGAATTTTCTGGTCGACCGACACTGTAGCGCGGTCGACCGACACTGTAGCCGGTACTGTAGCAGGTATATCCGGTTTTATAAAATCAGTTAAAAATAGTAAAACAGTTCTAAAAATTATGAAATTTTGTGGGAAGGTTCTAGACATATAGAATGACATGTTAGAGAAAGAATTTCTGAAAAAGCATTTCTCAGTTGAGAGAAATAAATGTTTTAACACAGAAATACAGTTTCTGAAAATCTGCTGTGATACATGATTTTGTAAAGTCAATTAGGCACAGTAAATCAACTCCAAAAATAGTAAAATTTTGAGAGAAGTTTCTAAACATATAGATAAACATGTCAAAAAAAGAATTTCGTAAATATCACTTCCCATTTATGAAAACTCATCGGTTTTGTAAATACATGCACGAATGAAAACATGATTTTGTAAATTTCATTAAACATAACAAATCAATTCCAAACTTGATGAAACTTTGCGAAATGTTTATAAACATGAATACAAACATGTTATAAAAAGAATTTCTCAATTGTGAAAACTCATTATTTTGTAAAAACATGCATGAATATGAATTTGTTAAGAACATGTTTTTGACAAAAAGAGTTTAAACGCATATTGAAACTTTATGAAATGTCTTCATAAACATAATAACACATGAATATAAAGTAAACATGGTCAATAAAACAATATCACAAAGTTTTCTCAAAATAGCTTATTTTGTGAGAAAATCCAATATTGTGTGTGTATATGATATTGAGCTTAGAGTATTAAACACACATAATATAAACATATACTAAATATACCCAAGCTTGATGAAGGTCTTCAATGAGCATGACTTGGTAAACTTTGCGGAAGAAGCTTGTAATTAGATCTTTAACTTAAATTGACGTTGCTTCACTCCACAATTCCGCCAACCTCCATTTGATATGATCGTTAAGGCTCGATTCCATCCATCCTCCAACAACGTTGTTTGCCTAGAATAAATGCGAAAACACAAACACTAGACAAACAACATTAGAAGTAAATTGTTTGTTAAACATCATCAAAACAAGAAGGCCAACATTCATGAGTCGACTCATCAGAGTTTTCCAGATTCATTAAGGACTCTATTCACGTGTTTTCCTGTTTGGGTTGGGCTTGGTTATTTACCACTTTGCCACCCTCGTTGGTACACCTATATAAGGGATTGTTTTAGGGTTTAAAACAATCAGAGAGTTTAGTCTAGAGAGATTAAATTATAATTGAGATTTGGAGAGCCTGTTCTTCAATTCTAGAGTGAGATTGTGAGAAATTATAAATTGCATACTCATAATCTACAGACGGTATTTTCCTCCACCCAAAACCTGAGTTGTTCTTGTGTTCTTATTGTTTTCTCCTTAACCCACCTTTGATAATTCTGCGATCAAAGGTGCTCGCATGGCAACTCGTATTAAGTTGGTATCAGAGCGATCAGATCCTGCGAAGGGGACATCCTATGTATGGTCCTGACTCGATCGCAATACAAGAAGCTAGGCGAGGTCCTTATTTCATTAGAAGAGGTCCAGAAGATAAGGAAGGAGAAGATGACTGAAGCAGATAATTTAGCAAGACTTGATACCATGGAGAAGCAGATCGAGACAATAGGGACGACTCTCACCCAACTCGTAGGTCTCATCAACGGAGGGGACCAAAAGGAGGAATCTTCTTCGAAGGGTAAGAAGAAACTCGTCGAATCCGACGAAGAGTGTGAGAAATCCAATTCAGATAGGGAGACTGAGATTGTTAAGACCGCTGGGCATCAAGGGGGTAAGAATTATTACCAAAACTTGAATATTGATTTCAAGGTAAAGATTCCTGTCTATGATGGGAGTGTCAATTTGGAGAAGCTCGATGATTGGATTGAGCGTATGGAGATGTACTTCACTCTCTATGGATATTCATCCAAGGAGAAGATCGTGTTCACAATGCTGAAACTTTTGAGGCACGCGTTGATGTGGTGAAAGTCCTATTGCAAATAGGAAAAGAAGGCGGGATCGTGGAACAAATTCAAGGAGCTACTGAGGAAGCAGTTCTATCCCGTGGGGTTCCTCGAAGAGCATTGGTACAAGTGGTACGACTTACACTAAAGATTCAATCAGACCGTTCAAGAGTATACGACGGAGTTCCAGCAGCAGGCGATGGTTCTAAACATCGCAACGGATGAATACTCCATTTTTATGAAATACATGGCGGGACTGAATGATTATATCTGAAAGGAGATGAAGCTGTTCACGGTTAAGACGATCGCAGAGGCGAGCGTGAAGGCCATTGCCATTGAGGGCAGACAGAAGAAGGGCAATGAGATGAAGGGAGACTCCAAACCATCGGGGAGAAAGTCAGGTGGCTCTCAACCTAAGAAAGAGAAGAAGAAGGGTGAGTCGGGGAAGGCAGGATTGACATGTAATTACTGCAAGCAGACAGGGCATGTGGCTGATCGTTGCTGGGATAAGTATCCTCATCTGAAGCCGAAAGGGTTGAACAAGAAGGAGGAGAAGAAGGCGGACGTGATAGCATAGGGTACGAAGGAGGTTCCCAGGATGACTGAACCCAATAGTAGTCTCAACCTTATGGCGGGGAAGCATGCTACTAGAGAAGACGATGACCCGAGGGAGCAGCTCTTTGTTTTTAAGTTACAGGTCAAGACCAGTTTAGTGGATGCTATTGTAGATACAGGAAGCCAGAAGAATCTAATATCTGAAGCATTAGTATAGAAGCTGGGATTGAAGACAGTGAAGCATCCGAAGCCCTATCCATTAGGGTGGATTCAGAAGGAAGCATGATTGAGTGTGGTGAACCAGTGTTCGTTCAGATTTGCACTCCATGAGTCATATATTGACGAGGTCACATGCAATGTGGTTCCGTTGGATGTTTGCCAAGTTATTTTGGGTAATCCTTACTTGTGGGATAGACACGTGGTATATGATCGACGGGCCCAAAAGTATACGCTCACCAAGGATGGCGCACAATTCATTTTTCGTTCGGCATCTCTTTCGCCGGAGACGAGTTTGGTAACGGTGACTCAGGCTAAGAGGTTGGTGAATGCAGGCAGGAAGTTTGTTTTGTTGTTCATTCGGCCTTATGAAGAGCAGCTGAGTAGTATATGCTTGTCCATCTTGAGTAAGCTTCAGGAGGGAGATCTTGATAATTTGAAGGCCAAGTATGCGGACTTGTTTTCAAAAATCACGGGACTACCACCATGGCGAGGTGTAGAGCATGAGATTATGTTGACCAGTGAGAGTTCCTTGCCAAACATAGGCATATACCGCACATCAGTACAGGAGTCCGATGAGATCAAGAAACGGGTTTAGGAGCTCTTAGAGACGGGAGTGATAGTGCCGAGTTGTTCACTTTGCGGGTCACCGGTGTTATTGGTGCCCAAAAAGGATGGAGGTTGGTGCATGTGCGTGGATTACCGGGCTCTCAACAAGATAATGATCAAGAATCGTTACCCACTACCACGGATCGATGATCTTATGGACCAGTTAGAGGGAGCGAGGTTCTTCATAAAGTTGGATCTGAAGTCTGGCTATCATCAGGTGAGGATTCGGGAGGAAGACACTTGGAAGATGACGTTCAAGATCAAACAGGGCCTGTTCGAGTGGTTGGTGATGTCGTTTGGTTTATGCAATGCTCCAGCGACTTTTATGAGGCTCATGAATGATTTGTTGCGACCTTTCATAGAGGATTTTGTGATTGTGTACCTTGATGATATTTTGGTGTATAGCAGAACCTGGGAGGAGCATCTTGTTCATGTGGAGAAGGTGTTTAGGGTGTTGCAGGACGGACAGCTGAAGCTTAACGGGAAGAAATGCGAGTTTGGGAAGGACGAGTTGGTGTATCTCGGCTTTATCGTGGCGAAGGGCCAGAGGAGGATAGATCCGGGTAAGGTGGCGGTGATCACGAAGTGGCCGACGCCGAAGATAGTGACTGAGGTGAGAAGCTTCATGGGGCTTGCCAGTATTTATGCAAGTTCATTCGACATTTTTTGACTTATGCGGCACCGTTACATGGCCTCACAAAGGCTAAGGTTCAGTTCGAGTGGGAGAGGACGCATGAGGAAGCTTTTCAGTTGCTAAAGAGGAAGATCTCGGAGGCACCGGTGTTAGCTTTGCTGAATTTATAGCTGACTTTCGAGGTGGAGACTGACGCGTCGAGTATGCGATGGACGCGGTGTTGATTCAGGATGGGAAGCTAGTGGAATACCATTCTGAGATATTTACGGGTGCTATTGTGAACTACCCGACCTATGACAAGGAATTCTATGTACTTTATCAGGAGATTAAGCATTGGAGGGTGTACTTGTTGGGGAAGGAAGTGGTTGTGCACTCGGATCACAAGCCGTTGGAGTTCACATGCCCAGACGAAGCTACAGCAGGCGTGGCTCATGAAGTGGATGTCTTATTTGATGGCTTTCAACATCATTATTAGGTACAATAAGGGGGCGACAAACAAGTTGGCCGATATGTTATCTCGTCCGCCGGTAAGGGCTTTATTGGTGGCGACGCGTATTCAACCATTGGTTCCTTTAGAGTATGTACAGCTGTACGCATCCAGTAGAGACTTCGGTAGTGTGTTCGAGTAGGCGAAGGCTGGTCAAAGGGGGGAGTATGCACTTGGAGAGGATGGCTTGTTGTATCGTGGGACATCACTATGCGTTACGGAGGATGGTGATAGGTTGCAGTGGATTAGGGAAGCACATACCTCGCATGTGCAAGGGCATTTTGGAATTCAGAAGATGCTTCTTAATCTACGGCGACATGTGTTTTGGCCACGGATGCTTGATGATGTGACCAAGTATGTTGGAGGGTGTAAGTTATGATGTGTTTCTAAGCCTTCTAACAGGAAGAGGGGATTGTACCTACCACTATCGGTTCCTTCTAGGCCATGGGAGAGCATATCTATGGATTTTCTAGGAAGGTTGCCGACTACCAAGTACGGGCATGACTATTTATAAGATGGATTTTGATTCCTTGTAAGAAGACTGTGACGGGAGCGGGTACAACACAGTTGTTCTCCAGGCATGTGTGGAAGCATTTTGGGTTGCCGAGTTCGATTATTTTGGATCGGGACAGCTGCTTTCTCAGACATTTTTGGGATTCTTTGTGGAGTCTGATGGACACTAGATTGAAGAAGAGCATGGTCTTTCATCCACAAACAGACAAGCAAATGGAGATAGTCAACCGGACTATGGTGCATATGTTGCAGGGGTATAATTCTAGACATCCAAAGACTTGGGATGAGAGCTTACCATATTTACAGTTTGCTTTTAATCAGGCGATTCATGGATCTTCGGGAAGGTCACCGTTTGAGACATGTTATGGATTCTTACCGCCGAGTCCATTTGATCTCGTGTTTTCGAGTGAAGCTACGACGGACGGCAAGGAGGGGAATGAAAGACAACATGCTCAGCGATTTCTGGAGAAGATTACACATATTCATGCCTCGGTTGAAGCACAATTAAAGAGGTCACAAGCAAGGTACAAGGCAAAACATGATCAACATCGGGTTCCTTGTAACTTTAGAGTGGGAGATATGGTGTGGCTGAAATTAAGTAAGGAGAGGCTAAAGGGAGAAGGGAAGAAGTTAAAACCGATACGTTATGGTCCATTTCGGATTCTCGATCAGATTGGCGACAACGCTTTCAAGCTTGATTTACCACCTTACTTAGGCATGTATTCGGTGATCAATGCCGAGTACTTGAAGTCGTTTGAGCCTCCATTGCCGGATGATGAAGGTGATGACAAGGTGATCTTGTCGCATGTTGAAGAATTATGGTTTGATAGAGAGGAGCCGCTGAAGGAAGATTGTATTTTGGAGTAAAAGACGACCACGACGAGACGGGGGATGAAGGAATCGTTTCTCATTGGACGTTAAGATCAAGTTCCTAGCAAGGCTAAGTAGTTCAACAAGGAAGGAGGAGCTCGTGAGTTTCCTCAGCTGAAGTTCTAACTTGAACGATACTTTAAGTTCCTAGAGGGAGGACCCATGATACGGGTGTATCTTCTCTTCGGAACTTAGCGATCCTCATGGGAGCTTGAGGATAGATGATTCATATGATAGCATGAGAATAAAGGTATCAAACAGTACAGGGGAACACAGGTTGGAGTGTGGAACGAGACGACGAGCAGCAGATTCGAAGAATTCAGTTTTCAGCTCGTGAGTCGACTCATACATGTACATGAGTTGACTCATCAGGTTGAGTCGACTCATGCCTGTGATAATCATATTTTATTATAATTTTATACCCTCACTATCTATTTTATATGAATAAATATATCACTAATAATTGTTTTTATCTTTAATTGCAAGTAATGAAGAATAAATCTCAAAACTGTCATCTCTCAACAAAAACCCCTTGAATAAATGAAGAAGGGAAATCAAGAAGCCAATGGGAATTCAAGAAGCCAAAGTGAAAAACCAAACCAAAAGCCCAAGCCCAAAAGAACAAGAGCTAGCTTCGGACAACAACCAGAAGAAGGTCCACATCGATGCCCGTATCGATGCCAGCATCGATGCCCGTATCGATGCCAGCATCGATACCCCTATCGATGCTGGCATCGATACCATCGGTCAGGCAGTTACAATCCAAAGGCTAAAATTTATTATTTTTGGATAAGATTTCAATCTAATGGCTCTCATTCATTGATGTTTACTATAAATAGGGGTAGAGAGTAAGGGGTTGGGGGTGTGAAAAATTTTGTAACTCCATTTGGAGAGGAGGGCTACTCTTAATTGAGAATACCTTCCAAAATTATAACTTTTGTTGTAATTAATAATAATAATTTTTTTTCACTTTAAATTTATCTTTCTCCTCTTTGTTGAATGATGAGGATGGAGATGAAGAGCAATTTGAAGGTATGCATTTCTTTTATTTTTCTCTTTTATTTCTTTTTTGTAATTTCTTTATTATTGCTTATTAGTTAGATTTACATTCATGCTTGTAGTATAGATTTATTTTCTTATCTTTTTATTTCTTTTTGCACTTTAATTTATAGAGTAGATTTATTTTCTTACATTTAATTTTTGCAATTTATTTTGTAGTTTAGATTTTAATTCTTTGTAGTTAAATTTATTTCTTGTTCAAAGTTTAGATTTTTATTTTCTTTTTAATTTTGTAATTAGTTCTTTTTCTTCTTGTTTTTATTTCTTAAGATGTGAAATTAATTACTGTAGGAATCTTAGAATTGTATGATGCTAGTCTAATTTCCTTCATATTATGCAAATTATTCTCTTACACTTAAAATAGTCATGTTTAGGATCATCAACTAGAGAACTAATCGGTAGAAGAAAAATTTGATAATCTATGCTTATATTAAATGGTTTGATAGGTTATGCTTATAAATTCTAGGATTACTATCTTGTTGTTATTTTTATCATGAATAGTAATTTTAACTTAGATGATAATTTGATAGGTTATACTTTCCTTAAATGGTTTGATAGTCTATGCTTAATAAATCTAAGTTGAAATATGATAAAAAGAGAATAATTTGTATTTTATATTTGAGTTAGCTAGTGGATTAAATTCTAGATTTTTCATATCTTAATTGAATCCTCCATCTTGACTTTCTTGAATTTTCTTTTCATTCTTGATTTTATTTCTTGATTTTATTCATTCTTCTTTCTTGCCTTGTGATTTCATTTATTCTTTGATTCTTTCCTCTCTCCTCTAAAATTCAATTTATTATCTCTTGCATATATTCACAACAATCACTCATCACAAGCACATTTATTCTTTAATCCTATTTTTGTCATGCACAAAACATAAGAACCAATTCTAATAATCTCTTAAAATCACCTTCGTCGTGGGATCGATATTTTTATACTATAACTTGATTAATTGTGCACTTGTAATTTTGGTACATAATTATGCCGCATCAGCCTGTCATGAGTTGACTCACGAAGTATAGTCGTTTTGTTAAAAATTTCTGCTCGGTCGACTCATCATTTTATGAGTCGACTCATCAGTCATGAGTCGGCTCATATACAGTTTTAAGTTGACTCAAGAAATCAAGTCCTGTTAGCAAAAGTTTCTGACGAGTCGACTCATCAGTTATGAGTCGACTCATATGAGGTCATGAGTCGACTCATAACTATTCATGAGTCGACTCATCGAAGTTTTCCAGATTCATTAAGGACTATATTCACGTGTTTTCCTGTTTGGGTTGGGCTTGGTTATTTACCACTTTGCCACCCTCGTTGGTACACCTATATAAGGGATTGTTTTAGGGTTTAAAACAATCAGAGAGTTTAGTCTAGAGAGATTAAATTGTAATTGATATTTGGAGAGCCTGTTCTTCAATTATAGAGTGAGATTGTGAGAAATTTTAAATTGCATACTCATAATCTAGAGAATGTATTTTCCTTCGCCCAAAACCTGAGTTGTTCTTGTGTTCTTATTGTTTTCTCCTCAACCCACCTTTGATAATTTCGCGATCGAAGGTGCTCGCATGGCAACTCGTATTAATTATACTTAAATACATGTGGTTCTTTAGAAACAATTGACAAAAGTGGATTCTTTTTTAAATCAAAACAATACATGGCCAAATGACCAAAACGACCACAATAATCACATTTGTATACATGAGCTTGTTTATGATGTGCAATATGTTCATGTACATGTGTATGAGATGAAGAAGCTTGATTGGATGCACAAGGATCTATATTTTTAGGCATAGTAGATTTTTATGCATCATAACAAAATTTAGTAATAAGGTCTTTTCGACCGCAAATGGTACACTTGTAAACTTTGTTATACATGCGTGCATAGTGAATAAGTTTTTTTGAAATATTTTTATGGGACTTTGCACACAAGTCCATAAGCTTTTCATTGTTGGTAATACATGTATTTAATGTTTAATCTAAGGATGATATACGTTTCTTTATTTGATTCAACTCTTCATTAGAAATATGTGCATTGTTACAAGAAGTAGAGCACACATACTCATTTACAAAAGTATCTAGTTTATTTTTGCTAGCCTCTACTTCTAACATGGCATTATTCTTGTCATGAGTCAAGCTTGCAATATCCAATCTTAATTTCTCATTGCATTCTTTAAGATCAATATTTTCATTTGTAATGAAATCAAACTTAGATACAAGGGACTCATGAACGAATTTTAATTGAACATACTTGCTTTTTAGTTCTTTAAAATTATATTTTAATTTCTTATGATCATGCAATAAATTTTTATATTCATGTAAGAGTTCATCAAAAATAAAATCATCATTGTTATCGGACTCACATACCTCACTAGGGCTATCGCCTAGTGGTCGAGTGCATGAAGATGAGGCTCCTTTTGAACTTGAAGCGGAATCCTCCATAGCTTGTCGGATCGCCTCTAAGTCACCTTGGTGCTTCTATAAGTGTCAACAATATGTAAGTACTATCAAAAGAATCAAGTTTGTAAGAAAAAGATAACCCAAAGGCATCAATTAAGAATTACAACAAAGCCTTGTTCATAGCAAACAATATATTATCATTATTACTCCCCTTGGATTTCTCAGTAGTGGGTACAATATAAGCACATTCAATAATTTCCTAAATATCAATATTTTTAGATCTAGGAAAAGCTTAAATCTAACACACCATTATGCATAGGGAAAATTACTAATTCTAGGAGCAATGTTAATATCATAACCAAGACTAAGTGCACTGTACATGTCCAAGATATGTGCAAACAAGAAACAAATAAAATAAAAACTAGATTAGCATAAAAATAATAACAATGGATCTTTAACTCAAAGCGGTTAAACCTTAAATCAAAGAGCACCAAGCTCTGATACTAATTATTAGACCATAAGGGGGTGAATAGGGTCAATGCTAATCTAATTCCGATTTTATGCCAATTAAAACAACTTTTTTGATTAATTAATTCTTGCAAAAGATATATGAATGAGTTATAAGTAAGAATGTAAATTACAAGCACAAAATAAATATACACAAAGCAAACTCAAACACAATATATGATCACGGAGTTCGGTCAACCCTTGACCTACGTCTTCGCTCCCCACCTTTAGGAGATCTCCACTATATCGACACACCCGATTTGGAAGTCGGAACTTCTCTACACACTTAATTTTCTTGTTCACCGAAAACTCTACAAGTCACTCACAATGTACATATACAAACTACAACCTTAAGTGTTGGTCCTTACGTATCGTCTCCCTCAAGTGCTCGGCTTTACTACCTCTCACTATACTGACACCACTCCTCTTGGAATCGATTACGTCCTCACCACACACTCCTTTCGGTGTAAATATGTATTACAAAGTCATACTCCTAAATGAAGCTCAAATACAATAATCTGTTCTCTAATAATGAATGAGAACACAATGAAGCTCACTCTCACACTCACCACAACCCACAATATAGTGTATATAATCCTAGAAGCTCAATTGGGATGTGTGTGTGATAAATGAGTACAAATAAAATCTAAATCAAAAAGAACTAGCAATAAAATAGATATAAAATACAAGAATAAAATGCTAGATAATTGAGTTAGGGAAACTTCTCTATAAACACAAATGGTAGATGATGAAAGATTGAGGATGAATTTCTCAACGAAGGATGTAAGCTCCTCTTTGTGAAAACAAAACACCAAACTTGAAACAAAATAAATCAAACTTTAAAACTCTTTTAAAAATTGTTTAAAACATTCTTGGGTTATTGGAAATAGTTAATGTAAATGAGTATTTATAGGCTTAAAGAAACCAGCCCAAGAATCCAATAAAATGACCAAAAAACCTAACCAAAAACAGAATCTGGAAATAGGCGTTACTATGTAATGGTCGGATTTATATGTCAACTTAACAGTGTCATAAGTTGACTTGGTATAAGTCGACTTAACAGTGCACACGAGTCGAATTGGCAGAAGAAAATAACTGACTGGAAAACAGGCTATAAGTCGACTTATATAGGATCACAAGTCGACTTGCTATAAGTCGATTTACAAAGTATGATAAGTCAACTTGGCCGTGGAAAAAATGCACACTCCAAGACAGTTCATAAGTCGACTTATTAGTACTGATAAGTCGACTTATGAACATGCATAGAGACTGTGCATGTCCAAAATCTAACTTTTGAGAGGCTTTAAAAAATAGTAAATAATTTTCAATAAATGTAAAACTTTAGGAAAAGTTTATAAACATGAATACAAACATGTTGGAAAAGGATTTTTTAATTTACACTTACCATTTGTGAAATCTCAGAAATATTCAAAAAACACTAAAATACATGTGTATTTAAATATGTTAATTTTGATATTTTGCTCAAATCAAGTTTTGAAAACTTGTATAATATTTTTATGGACTTAATAAAAGATGTTTATAATGTTTGTATAGTCTGAACCATATTAAAATATATTTTACATAAAAACACCCACGATTTGAGAAATTTCACAAATAAATGTGTGTGTAAAAATTGAGCTTGAAGAATTAGCACACATTACATATAAACCAATACTAAGTATACCAATAGTGAATCATATGAAGCTTAAACTTAATTGGTTGACTTGATTTGCATAGGCTTCAATATCAATGTAGCTCATTTTCCTGTGTATGCTAAACAACCCAAAAAAAATACTAAAAACAATATTGGTCATAAATTGTTTGTTAAATCATCATCAAAATAAAAAGGCCAATACTAACCACCTTGGGGTGGCTCAGCACTGTGCCTAGCCACCTGGCCTTGGCCTAGCTACCTGGCCTTGGCCAAGTCGTTTTGATACGACTCGGCTGCTAAGAGCTTCTCAAGACTCCCCGGCTTGGTCTTGTTCTGCCATTTTGCGCATTTCATCATTTCGCTGACTTGTACGCTTCATCGATTCGCTTCATGTATTTCGTTAACTTGGAGGTGGCTGACGAGTGCGCAGGCCATTTAGAAGTGACTGATGAGCGCACGAGCCACTTGGAGGTGGTTGATGAGTGCGTGAGCCACTTGGAGGTGGCCGGTGAATGTGCAGGCCACTTGGTGGTGGTCGGTGAGCACGCAGGCCACTTAGAGGTAGCTGGTTAGCACGCAGGCCATTTGGAGATGGCTGGTGAACACCCGAGCCACTTGAAGATTGCCGGTGAGCACGCGGACCACTCGGAGGTGGCCGATGAATACACAAACTATTTGGCGGTGGCCGGTGAGCGCGTGCACCACTTGGTGATGGCCGGTGAACACGCGGGCCACTTGGAGGTGGTCGGTGAGCACGCGGGCCACTTGGAGGTGGCCGGTAAGCACGCGAGCCACTTGGAGGGGCCGGTGAATGTGCCGGCTATTTGGAGGTGGCCGGTGAGCACACGAGCCACTTGGAGGGGGCCGGTGAGCGTGCAGGCCACTTGGAGGTGGCCGGTGAGCGCGCGGACCACTTGGAGATGGCTGATAAGCGCGTGGGCCACTTGGAGGTGGCTGATGAGCGCGCGTTCCCTTACTTTGCCGTTCCGGTGGCTTGTTGTTTCGACGGCTCATCGTCACATCGTCTGACGGTTCGTCGTTCGACGGCTCGTCGTCTTGAGCTGTGTTCGGGGACCTATAGGTAATTTTTGATGCCTATAGCTGTCTGTATGTAAACAATAGTGAGGCTTGAAGCAAGAAACCTCAATGTTGTATTCCTTGACAATTGGCATAAGAGGGGGTTAGGTAGCCATATTTGTAATTAACTTCATACTTCATGACTTTTGGGCAGATTGCACATGCATGATAGCTTATCAAGAACTCAATGTATAACATGTAAGATAGTTGCTTAGATCATGTAGTACAAATCCCGATAGATTTATTTGGAAAGACGATGTTAGTCATAAGAGCTAGCAATGATTAATAAAGATGTGTTATTCGTATCAGATGAGATGATGGAGAAAATTAGGTAGGAAAGCTGTACATGAATATCACTTAGAGAAGTTTTGAATATCCCCTAAATTGTGAAAATATACATTGTGTTGAAATGTAGGTTACAGAGAAGTGATGAATGTATGAGATATTTATTGAGTAACTATTAAATTAGTAGTATAGTCTAATTATATAGAGGTGAAATACCACTATAGAGGATGTGAAGTTAATTTAAAATAGATTATTATACAGCTGAGCTATGGGCTTTAGAGAAATTTTTCTTGCAGTTGTTCTGGCTTTTTCAGATCACTGATCAATGATTTCTCTTTGTTTATTTTGCTATCCTAATGGATACAATAAATATACACAATAAAGGACAAGTAATAAACACAGTTCAGAGTAGCAAAAGCCACATGCGTTCATCTTTGTAGAATGTTGGGAACACGGAGACAATAATTGAACTGAGATTCATTTATAATGTGAGGAAAACAATAACACGCAATGTGATGAAAGGAAGAAAATACAAAGATTATGCACCGTCAGGGATAGGAGGAGAACTAGTAAGAGCATGAATTTAACTGATTGTTTATATAGCCTCTTGAGTTTTGTCGTAAAGTTCATTGAATCTCGATATCTCACATTAAGCAACTTGAATTTGAATTTGGTTTGCTTTGTCTGTAACTTTTTTAATCAAAGAGACAAATTGAGAGGGCAATAAGGAAAGAAGAAAAGGATTTTATAAATTATTATTTTTGAGAAAAAGGATTTTATAAATTATTATTGTTGACTTTAAGTGTTTGAGAAGGCAAAATAGCGTACTTTAAGTGTTTGAGAAGGCAAAATAGCGTACTCTTTGAGAAGATATTGAGGCTTAGGCATGTCTCCTGGTTTAATTTTGAATCATGTGTACATACTTGTTAGTAGCCCATAGCATCCTGTTTTATTTTTTCTTCCCAAAAAATTTAAATTAGTTAAAGAATGTGCTATTGTCATGCGAGCTTTCAGGATATGAGGAGAACATACCAATAAAGTTGTTTGCCCAAAGGCTGCTTAGAAGAAGGACATGTTGTTTCTTAAATGATGAAGTAAAAAAATTTATTTCTTTGATATTATTCCTTCTAGATAGTAAGCACATAAACTCTTAAAAGTGTAGTCTCATCTATCATGAAACCGCACCAAAGTGATTAAGTTTCTTCTTTTTATGTCTTGTAGCTAGAGGGCTGACATCAATGACAACATCTATAAAAAGAAGATAGCAGTAGTAAGTTTCTAATTCATTTTTAACATTACTTTTCTATGCATTTTTCAAATGTGACGCGCTAGGTTAAAAGGCCATATATTTTTTTTACTAAGAAAACTAAACAACACAACATATTAGAAGACCGATCATATTAGCATGAAAGATAATTGCGTAATGTGCAAGACACGCAAATTGTGTCATATTGAGGAAATTAAGAGAGTAGTAGACGGTTACCTTTCAGAATTCCAGACTTGGTTGTAGCTTCTATAGGATGTTCGATTTTCTTAACCTTTTCCATTTTTTAAAGGGGATCAAACTTTTGGAGATTATATAAAGCCTCTAGTAGAATATTCGTATCTGGTAGCGGGATAAAGACCGTCCTCTTAGTAAAGGTCAATTGATGCTTGTGATTAATAAGTTTGACATAGCTGCGGCAATCAATGATGGAAGCCCTTGAAATAGTATATGATGAACCCTCATCAAGGATGGATTTTTAGTGTTCAGTTAGCACAAACGGTACAAATCCTTGTCTGCAATTAACCTATTATATATTGTTGATGATAGCTCTTCAAAAAGTATGTTGGCAAGAATTACTAAAAAATAAATATATAACACACAAAATTTATTGATATAGTTGTGCAATCTATGTTTGAATTTATCAACTTTCTATGACGTGTTTATTATTTTGGAAAATATAATTTAAGAGTGCTATAGTTTAGTAATAACCTTTTAATCTTTAGCAATGAAGATAATTGATTACATGCTTTCGGCACCATGAAGCTAGCTATACAAAAACTTTAATATATGAAGATTGACATTATATTCTTCTGCGGTGCTATGCATGCCATCAAAAGTACTATTGCATATAATTTCTTTAGCTAGGGATTGTCTTTCTTTTAAGCAATGACTTCTCCTTTCGCTTCATTGTTATTGGCTCATATTCCAACCTCTTTTTAGCCTTGCTCTTGGAAATGTTTACTTGTCCTTGCTCTGCCTTTCTCTTCGTTGCACTTTCCTTATGCTTTATCACTTGTTCAAACAGTAGGGTAAATGGTAAACACTTGTTGTAATTTTCTTCAATTTTGTTCTCAAACTTCTTATGGTTGTAGTCATGTAGAAAGTAAGATAAATATAGAAATAGTCCATAAAATCAAGTGAGATGCAAACAAGGATAAAGGACCGTTGATCATCATATTTTATTGTACTTTTATAACCTCATTATCGATTTTATTCGAATAAATAAATCAACCAATAATGAGTTTTTGTCTTAATTTGTAAGTAATGAAGAATTAATAAATAAGATCCAAATAGAACCAAATTTCCTTAATTTCCTATTATTTATTGAAGCCTAAGATCAAGAGTAGAGAAAGTCCACAAAAGCCCAAGCGATCAAGAAAAAAATCACCTCAACAAGTCAATAGAATAATCAATTCTACTAGGAACTAATAAGTTAACTAACTAATTGGCCAACCTATTGGTTCATAATAAAATAAGTTATGGTTCAGATTTATTTCTTGAAGCTCAAGACAAATATAATTGCTCTTGTTGATTAGTATGTGCTATAAATAGGGATAGAGAGTGAAGGGCTTGGATGTGAAAAACTTTGTAAAAACATTATTTGGAGAGGAGTGTAACTCTTAATTGAGAAGACCTTACAAAAATTATAAACTTTTTATTTGCAATCAAATAAAAAATTTCTCCTTTTTTATTTTACTTTCTTCTTCTTTAATGATGAAGATGAAGATTTGCCTTTAAGGGGCCAACCCCTTACAATGTAAGTTTTTATTAAAATTTTATTTTATCTTTTTTTTTAGAATTACATGTCTTATAATTTTATTTTATTTATTTTATTTCATCTTTGTAAATTAGATTTATTTCATACTTATAGTGTAATTTTTCTTCACGCTTATAAAATAGATTTACTTGCTTGCTCTTTGTTGTTTTGATTTTCTATTATTAGTTGTAATTAGTTTTTTTTCCTTCTCTTTGCTTTCACACCTCATAGCATTCATTTTCTTTTTAATAATTTCTGTAATCTCTTTAGGAAATCTAAGATTGTACGAAACTAGTTTAATTTCTTTTTTGATTTTATAGATTGCACTTTTTATGCTTAACAAGATCATGTTTAGGGTAGGGCAATCAACTAAAAACGAATTGGTAGAAAAAGAATTTAATAATCTATACTTATCTTGAGTGATTTAATAGGTTATGCATATAAATCTTGAATTACTAGCTAGTTATTATTCTTTTCATGAATGAAGTATTTTCCTTGGATGATAATTTGATAGACTATGTTTTTTAAGTGGTTTGATAATCCATGCTTATTAAATCTAAATAAAAAATTATAAAAAGAGAGTCCACTTTTCAGTATTTTTAATTTTTGAATTTGTGTATTACTTTGAGAAGAACTAAACTAGAAGATTGGATATTAAAGATTAAAGATTAAAGAAAAAGATTTTCTTAAAAAAGTGAGTCCTCTTTCTAGTGTTTTTAATTTCACCCTCTAGTTAGTTTTTGTTAGACCCTAGAGGGGGGGTGATTAGGGTCTTATGCTAATCTAATCCGATTAAAATGTCAATTAAAATTACTTAACAAATATATTCTTGCAAGATAGATATACGAGAGATATAAGCAAGAATAAGCAATATGAACAACAAGATATATCCTAACAAAGAGATATAGACAATGTATGTGCAAGGATATAAAACTAACACAAGGTGATATATCCTACCAAATAGATATACAATATAATATATGCAAGGATATGTAAACTAACACAAGGGTAAATAATCTAAACTAGATAGTGGGCAATATAATCAACAAGCAATATACAAAGGCGATATAAGATATGAACATAAAAGTAAGTGCGCCAATGCAATCACAAACAAACAATATGATTACGGAGTTCGGTCCCCACGACCTACGTCTCCGCTCCTCACCTCGAGGAGATCTCCACTATCACAACCGGGTTTTCTACGTTCACCCGAGCAACGTTTACACCTCACAATACAATCACTATGCAATCACACCTCACACACTAAGTGTTGGTCCTAGCCCGTGTCCTTCTCCTTAAGTGCTCGGTTACAACCTCTCCCTAGGCACGTCAACCGACACCACTCCTCTTGGATTCTACCCCGTCTCTCACCACACACTTCTCTCGGTGTACAAGTGTATTACATGTGAATTCTCACAAATAGGCTCAATACAAAGTGTTTGTTCTCTACAATGAATGAGAACGAATTATAAGCTCACTCTCTAAGATACACAATCCCACAACCCAATTATACTATGAATGTAAATACAATAAGCTCAATGGTTGTGTGTGTACAAAGAGATAAATAAAATCAACTAAACTCAATATAAACACTAGCTTAATAAAATGATAATCAAACAATAAAATGTAAAGCTAGATTGAGTTTAGAAAAACTTCTCCAATGAATGACAAGAGAGAGGGAGAAGAATGAATGCTCAAACACCAAGGATGATCTCCACTTGCTCTTGTGAAATTTGCTTCACAAACCAAACTCTTGTAAATGCTTAAAAGCTTTTTAAACAAACACTAAACCCTTAAACAAAAACTTGTAAACCTCTTAAAAACTTTTCTTTTGTTAAAAAAAATCAATAATGAAAGAGAGCAGAAATAGGGTATATATACCCACTTGAAATCTCAGCCAAAACCACCCAAGAGAAAGACAAAAAGACCCAGAGAAAATCGGCTCAGAAAAGAGCCGTTAGAAAGCAACGGTCACATAGTCGGTCGACCAGAAATCTCGTCGATCAACCGATGGGGCTTTCGGTCGACCGGACCGGTCGACCGGACCGGTCTCTGCTGTGTGGTGACGAAAGAACAAATGATCGGTCGACCGGTGCGGTCGACCGAAGACTGACACAGCATAAAACAGGTTTTGAAAACAGATTTTTTGACTTTTGGAAATTTGTTAAAAATAACAAATGAAGTCCAAAAATTATTAAACTTTAGAAAATGTATATAAACATGAAAACGAACATGTTACAAAAAGAATTTTCCAAATTACATTTCCCATTTGTGAAAAATCATCATTTTGCAAAATAGTCCAAAACACGAAAATATGAGATACTTGAATTTTGATGTTTTGACATAAACCAACTTTTAAAACTTTGTGAAATGTTTTTATAGACTTAGTAAAACATGTATAAACTGATATTGAAGTCTATAAACTAATAAGATAGTATTTTCACAAAATTGCATATTCTATGCAATGTTTTCAAAAACACAATAGTAAATATGAAATATGTGATTTCATATTTATAAATATGAAAACTCAAAACTATGTATGTATATATATAAAACTATATATATGCATAGAAACCAAAACTTATGTATATATATATAACTATATATATATACGAGGAAACCAATAGATGTGTGTGTATAGATATTGAGCTTAACGTACTTAACACACATAATATAAATCCTAAACTAAATTACCCAAGCTTGATCTTGATCTTCATTGAGCTCAACTTGGTACACGTTGCGGATGAAGCTAAACTTGGATCTTGAACTTGAATTGTACGATGCTTCACTCCACAATTCCGCCAACCTCCTCTTGATATGATCGTGTAGGCTTAATCCATCCAACCTCCAACTACGTTGTTTGTCTACAACAAATAAGAAACCATAAATACTAGACAAACAACATTAGTGGTAAATTATTTGTTAAATATCATCAAAACAAGAAGGCCAACAGTTTTTTCACATTAGAGACAATTAGAAACTAATTAAAAAATAAAAAAAAATTCTCTTTTGGACCCTAATAAAATCCACTCTCCACTTAGACAACTACTAACAAGAGAATAAATTCAAACAAAAACTATCTTTCTCACACTTGTTTGATTGTTGACCCTAATTAGAAAATATTTTCTTTTGCATCCTTTTCTAGTTGCTTTTAGTTCTTAGGGTTTCATTGTATATAGTTAGTAGGAATTCACAAAAATAATTTGAGCTTTTTGACTTGAGCACTCACTTGAAAATACTCTTAAGGGCAAAGCCATCTAATTAACATAAGGTGAGAGATTTTATCGCTCTTTTCTTAACCTACATATCACTAATTTCTTACTATACAAACTCAAGTCTTCTAAAACTCGTTAGCATTGGTTCCTACGGAATCGAGCTCATTAAGGAACAAAAAATTCTTAAGTGAATCGTTTACAAGAAATTCTTAAATGAACTAGTTTACATTTACTTTAATCTGATAGTGTCTAAGGTAAGGTTTAGGGATTGTGTAAAACGTATTGCAAGTAAATAGGTACATGATTGTTCCTTAGCCTCCCTCTAGTACTATCCTTAACTGACTAACTAATCAAGTATACTTTAATCTTTTTACTAAAAAAAATTTTGGTTAAGCACCGGTCTTGTTGAGTTTAGGCTTAACCCTAGAATTAGGGGAGATTGTTTTAAGTGGTTGCTCTTGATGTATTTAGTTAGGTTTCTCTTTTATCATTCTCTTTTCTTTCACTATTTTTTTTTGGTCCTTTAATTTCCCTAAAAAAACTTAATCAACTTTTTTCTAGATTTTTTCCTAATTTTCTTTTTAGATATTAAAAAAATAAAATAATAAAATAAAAAATTTAAAATAAATTTATTTTGGTGTATGCAAGTTTGGATTAGAGATAATACCAATCGCTTAATCCATGTTGCACCAACTTTTGAGACTATAGAAATAGCAAATCCTGATCCACCCGCTCTTCAAGATATGTGTTATCCTATAAGGAATGCAATCCCATATTGTATTAGGCTTTCTTATATTAATGGAGCCAATTTTGATCTTATAGCTCGCTTCATAAACATGCTTCTAAAGTTTTTAGGAAATGAATTCGGAGATGGATACATTTTTATATCAGAGTTTGAGAAAGTTTGTCTTATAATTAAGATTAGAGAGCTATCTAAGCTCGTGTTTAAGCTTAGATTTATCATATTTACTCTTATGGACAAAGCCAAGACATGGCTATATAGCTTACTAATAAATTCCATCTCAACCTAGGATATATTTATTACCATTTTCTTAAAAACTTCCCAGTTTATAAAATGGTAAAGCTTAGAATCAGTATTTAAAATTTTAAGATAATCCCAGAATAGACATCCTAGAAGTATTATGATAGGTTTAGTGACCTTATTTTCCAACATCTACATCATGGTCTAGAGAAGTGGCATACCAAATTATCTATAAAAGATTGGATTATTCTTCAAAGACATCCTTAGAATCTATATGCCAAGAGGATTTTATAAAGAAAAATGACGATGAAGCTTGGGAAATTTTAGAGAGTTTGTCTAAAAATACATACCGTGAGAAGACTATGATGAAAAAGTTTTATCAATTCTCCGAACTAAACCCAGTGAACTTTCTCTACAGTTAAACATAGTCTCTGAAAAAAAGATGGCTACAATTATGCGTATGTTAGAAACCCTTGAAATCAAGGAACGAGCTCTAGCTCAAATCAACCAAGTTTCTACCACAATATATCATAATTGTCATTCTCTAACTCATGTTTTAGAAAAATATCCTCTCTTAGAAAATAATCAACTACTACAGTAGATGAACGCTGCATTTTAGCATCCTAGAAATTATCTATTTTCTTCAAGTTATAATCCAAGTTGGAGAAATCATCCAAATTTTATATGGAATTAGGAAATTGTTTTAGGAATTAAAATTTCTCTCCCACTTCACCCCAATAGTTTCCTAGAGGAAACACAGTCTACAATGAATAATTTTTAACAATCCAATATGCTTTATTCAAACTAGCTTCCCCATCATCAAGTAGTAAATTCTATTCCTCTGAGTTTTGATCATGAAAAATATTTTAGTGTCCTAGAAAAGAGTTTAGAGGACATGATTAAAGCTTCTACACAAAGCACAATCATGTTAACTCAGTCATCCAACACTTTGAATTCCTTCATGCAGACAATCGGTCAAATTATCAACTCAAATACTCAAGCAATAGCTAGGTTAGAAACCTAACTTCGTCAACCAGCTAGTGTCATGAGTGAAAGAAAGAAATAAAATTTTCGAGCCAACCTATTGCAAACCTTAAGGACCTGGGGTCAAGTTCAATCTACCTAGCTTAAGTGAATATTTCAATCAGGCAAACATATTTATAATCAAGTTAGAATCCCTACATATCAAACTCCTTCTCCCTCTTCTCCTGTTCAAAATACCCCTTTTGATAAATCAACTCCTTCTGATAACCAAGAAGATGAACCCAAAACTAAGACTAATCTAGATAGATATAAGCTCATTGCTCCCTTTTTAGATAGACTCGGACCTAGGATAAACTCTTCCCAATTTGAGAAAATCTGAGAAACTTTCAAATAGATCAATGTTAATATTCCTCTTTTAGATGCGATTGAATAAATCACCGCTCATGCAAAAGTTTTGAAGGATTTGTGCACTAAAAAGAAAGCACTAATATTTCCAAGAAAGTCTTATTAGCTAATAACCTTAGTGACATACTTTCAAAGCCCATGCACATAAAATTTAAGGACCCTAGTTGTTCACTATTTCATATGTTAAAGGAAATACATTCATTGATACTTCTAGGCTTAGGAATTAGTGTGAATCTTCTTCCTTATTTAGTCCAAAAAAAGATAGGGGTAGGTAAATTGAAATTAACCAGATACAATCTAAATTAGTTAATAGATTTGTAAAAGGACCCAAGGGAGAAATAGAGGATGTTTTAAATAAGGTTAGGGAGTTTATTTTTCCTCTTGATTTCATAGTCTTGTAAATACAGCCATTTTCCAATTTTTAGGGTCATTTTTCCTCTTTATTTTATAGTCTCAGAAACACAGCACTTTTCCAATTTTAAGGGTCAAATCCCAATTATTCGAAGTAGACCATTCTTAGTAACTTCAAATTCCTTGATCAATTGTAGAACTGGTCGAATAAGTTATCTTTTGGGAATATGACTAATTAATTTTAATATTTGTAATCTACGAAAATAGCACCAGTGATCCATCACATCAACTCCGATAGGTGAATTTTATCTAGGAAATTTCTAGTAAACAACAAGAAGAAGAGTGCGCGTAAGATTTTTGTTTATCTAACTTGAGTTTTGAGGAGATATTTAATGAGGAAATTAAATTGTTAGAAGAGCTAGACCCGTAGTAGATTATGTATCTGTATTAAGATAACTACTTGAATCTTTGATACATAACACTGAGTACATTTCGTCTGTCTATAGAGGAAACCCCAAAATTTGGGCTTAAACCTTTACTTGAAAATTTGAAGTATGCTCATTTAGGGGAGAATGAGACTTTGCATATAAATACGATAACCCTTTGCATCAATTTTTGTGAATTCATTATAGATCATTGGGTAACCTCTTGAGCATTGGTCATTTTTCATGCAGTGCGATTGTAGGTTATGAATTCTACATGGCCCATATATCATAAAAGTGGTTTACCAATTGCTACAATAATGAATCAATTTCTTTATCTGGACTTTCAGTGCAAATTGTTTTATCAATTTGCTTTGTTTTTATCAATTTTCTTTGTTGTTCTATTTTTTTTCTTTTAGGCATTTTTATCAATATATGTGCATGAGAAAAACCTTGTTTTTGGAACTCAACAACTGAAAGACCTGCAAGAATCATTGTTATGATATTAACCTTGAAAGAATGGACTAAGGAAACTAAGGGATAGAAAGTGCTTAAAATTAAGCGAGGCTATAAACTCTTACGTGCAATGGCCTTTACAAGTCTTGATTTCCTAGTTAACTCACCTGACATTTATCATAGCATAATCGAAAGAACAATTGCAATAATATCGGCTCGATCAAGGCCTTTTTTCCACGTATTAGCTTCAAGTATCATCTATTTCGATCCAATTTGGATTGCATGCAAAAATGATGAACAAATCTAGCACTCCAATCCAAAATGAAACTTTCATTGCATATTGATAAATTTGCACCATGTATCTTGGACCATCTCTAAATAAGGATGTCAACACTATTTTCCCCCCCACTAGTGCTATATTGGTATCGCCAACCTTTATGTGTCATGTAGACTGCTGTATAGTTTGCCACAAAGTGTCCTTGTTTATTTCTAGTCCAACGTAGATGATCTTTTCTGACTGCTACATAAGCATCAACTATGATTATTGAAGAAGCCTTCCACCTTACAAAAGAGTTGTGCCCTCAATTGTGTGTTGCTGAAGTAGATATACATAATAATCTTTCATACTCATTTTTATTCTTTTTCTTTATTTTCCATTAGGGTTATTATAAAACCCCGTAAAATTTGAAAATATTATGATAAATAGTGATAAATGATTTTTATTATGATTGATATCATTTAGAGAAGAATGATTATGATTGTAATCGATTTGAGATCGATTAAGTACATATATGTGGATATAATAGAGCAAACATGCACAAGTGCACATAAACCAGTCGGCAAAAAATGCCACTGATCGGTCGACTGATTCCCTTTAATCAGTCAAGCGATGGGTGCCCATTAGTCGACCGATCAAAGAGGACCATTCGACCGATCGGGTACACAGGCAGATTTTAGTTTCGGGTTAGGATTAGGGCCTGTTTGATCACACATGTATATATATCATACATACCCATTTTCCTCTCTTTCTTTTCATCATCTATCATGTCCCAGCAGCCACCAAAACCCTAGAACATCAGTTTTGAGTTTCGGGAGAGAATTGTGAGGAAAAAGCCTAGAGGAGGGTTAGATCAACGGAGTTTGGTGAAAGAGGATCGAAACTCTCGCGTGTTTGGGAGTTCACTACGAATGTTGAGGCAAGATCATCTTCCTTCAAACCTATTAATTGTAATAATTCATGTTTTTAGTATGTACAATTGGTTAATCTAATATTAGAGCTTAATTTGATTTTTTTAAACCTAGATTTTGATGTTAGATCTTTAATCAATGAAGAGATTAGTAGAACTAATCCTTAATTGATAAAAATAGATGATCATGATCATTAGAGTTATAATTTATTGTTAATTTACATTTTAAATTGTTATAAAACCCTAATAAATCAAATAATTTGAGAGTTTGATGATTAGGATGTTACACCCTAAGTTTATGATATCTAGATGATATGATCTTGTTTATATAAATTTATGTTTGTGTAATGATCAGAATTAATCACGTTTTTACTAATCATGTTAATAAAATACAAGAAATGAGAAAATTACAAAATACAAAAATCTAGAAATTAAACTCCTAGTCGGTCGACCGATCCCAAGTGATCAGTCGACTGATCATGTCATCCAGGAAATTCAATTCCTTTCTAGTCGGTCGACTGATCATTAACAATCAGTCGACCGATGGGCATTACAAAAATTAGAATTTTTCTTGACGAACTGTCGACCGACTGGTGAAGACCAGTCGATTGGTAGGGCCTTCTTCTTGTGCATGTTTATGCACGTTGGTCGTCGGTCTTCCGATGCCCTAGGGCAGTCGACCGACAAGTTGCTTTGTCATAATGATAATTCTTGCGTGTTGTTCATGGACACGGGTTTCGAGACATACAATGATTTACACGCGCGACCATACATGTACTCCTATGGAGATTTAGCACACACGGACCTCCAAAAGGGGATAATTATAAGTATTGTTTTGACCATGACTGGGAGACGTATAGTTAGAATAACATACGTGTGTGTATGGATACCGTTGATGAGCACAACTCGGTACTGCTTAGGGTAGTGTGTCGGTAAACCGTTGAAGTAGGTCGTCGAGCTGTATTTACAGGATACCTGAATAGGTAGTTCGTTCTGCATAGCGATGTGATGAGGCTAGTGAGCCGTATCTGCAAGATACCTAATTAGGTAGTCTGTTCCGCATGGTGATGCGATGAGGCTAATGAGTCGTGCTTGTAGGATGCCCGAGGAGGTAGTCCATTCTGCATGGTGATGTGATGAGGCTAGTGAGCCGTATTTTCTTAGGATGTCTGAACATGTAGTCTGTTCTGCATGATGATGTGATGAGCTGTAAAACTTTACAAGAGATAGTAATGTGCAACTTTTGATAGATTAAGTCGTAGGCGGGAGTTAATTATGAACATAGTTCACCATAGGGTTATATTGTGATGGGATATATTATACTATGAGATATACATGATTATGTACTTGTATATGTAACACCTACCCAAGGGTAGCGTGAGATGTTTGGTTTGACATTTTCTTTATACTATTTGGGGATAGTATTTTTTCATGCACTTCTTTAATATTTATTCTTAGTCTGGAATTAATATTTAGTGATTCACAATTTGAGATACATGGTATATACATGAGGGTTTCCTTATTTGGATTATTTCATTCGACGTACCAGTCTCGTATTGTGGATTTCTAAGTATTAACCATATTTAGTATATGGTAAATGGTTTAGGTAGACTATGCATATTTTAGGTAGAGCCTCCGTCATATGTAGTAGCCCTTCTCCTAGGAGCGAATGGAGATGATCTTGCTAGCACTCTGACGCTGTTGTTTTCCCCACTTTTCAGGCAGCAGATCAGAGCTTCAGAGAGCCGTCGGTTGATGGAGTTTCTGCATAGTCGTCGTCATTTTCTTAATAGTCAGCTTATTCTCCACATTAGTCTAGTAGTTGTTTAGTTGACTTATAGACTTGTATTTTATTTTGGAAGGCTATGTACCTTAGTACTATTTAAGTTGACTCTTATGTATTGAGATATTTCATTTATATTTCGGACATCAGTTGTACTTCATTTATTTTAGATGGAACATGATTAATATTATTTTGATATCTCTTTCCTTTATCATGTTCATTGCATTCTTATCTTTATCTTATCTGTTTGTGCCTATACTTAATTATTGGATTCCACTAGAGAAATATTACTATGATGGTGAAACGTGTTCTTACAAAGTGTGGGTGCATGGTTTTAAAACCAGCAGTTATGGAGCTCTTTAGGTTCACCTTGGACTGCAGCATTGTGTAAAATCAAGGGCATCACAGTTGGTATCAGAACTCTAGTTCTAGAATCCTTAGGATCATTCTGTGTTGAGTTATGGAGCTAGAATAGAGTTTCCTAGGATTCATGTATAGAGTCCGTTAGGAATTCCTAGTATGAGTGAGGATGTTATACGTATACCTCAAAAATTACAAATTTTTTTATGAAGACTATCTTACTTTGAATTATAAAGTATGTTGTGAATGATATGTGATATGTTTTTCTATTGTTATATGTTATGTTACTTATGCTTGAGGTCTCATTTAGTGTGTCTTATAAGCCCTCCTCTTGAAATTACAGATGTCAAGACGAGGACGTGGTCGGAGAGGATCCCATGCTCAGGGAGTTAGGAAAGCTGATTCAGAGCCCGAGCCCTAGCAGGCTCCGCAGTTAATGATCGACCTCATAGCACCGCTTGCAATCTTGTTAGCAGCGATTGAGGAGCAGATGGCACAACAAAGTCCACTAGCGACACCACCATCTGTGGTTCCACTAGTTATGCTAGCTGAGCCTATTACAAAGGTGACACCAAGGTTTACGCCACCACCAGCTACTGATAGGGCCGCAGAATAGGAGGCTTGGCTTCGTTTGGTGGAGAGGTACTAGAAGATGAGAGCACCAGAGTTTCATGGCACATCTGATTCAATTGCGGCACATAAGTGGAAGGAGATGTAGGGAACATTTTAGACATGCTTAATGTTGACACCGTCCAGAAGTAGAGGTTAGCAGCTTTCAACCTCAAGGGTGATGCCGGAGGATGGTACAAGCTTCAGTTCACCCCAGAGCAGCGAATGATGCTTACTTAGGAGGACTTCACTTACTTTTTTGACGAGCAGTACGTCTCTACTACGGCAAAGGCCGGGAAAGAGTTAGAGCTATCCAGATTGGAGCAGGGAGACATGTCTATAAATGATTATGAGAGTAAATTCATGAGCTTACTTTAATTCACGGGCATGTAGTAGACAAGAGAGCGTCAGGCTTAGATGTTTTTGATGGGACTTCGTCCAAACCTTTGTCGTTACCTTGTCTCTAGACAATTCCAATCAGTACGAGAGGTTGCCAACGTGGCTATCTCATAGGAGACAGAGACCGCTCTCTTTCAGAAGAACAAGGAAGGCAAATCTAAAGGAAGATAGCTTGGTGATAAGGGAAAGGGCAAGAGATCATTTTCAGTACCCGGTATGTGCGTCAAAAATTACCTATAGCTCCCAAACTTAGCTCAAGACAAAGAGAAGATGAAGAACGTCATCATCTAAGTCAGAGAGGACTAGCCAAAGCAAAAGGAAGCAACAAAGAATGCAAAATAATACAGAAAAGGACTCGGAGCTGTCTCACTGTTGGTGAGACAGTCTCCACAATCTTGTGTAACCGAGACAGTATAGACTGTCTCAGATACTCGAGACAATAAGAGCTGCCTCGCCAACTATGAGACAACTTTTCCTATTTTCTGATGGTTTTATTGAGTTTTACGGGGGGGCCGTAGCTCCATAACTGCTGGGAAATGTTTATTAACGTTAATAAACAGTTATAGCCATGAATACGCCCACTACCCTTGAAAAATACGGTATTTAACGCACTTCAAGTGGTGGGACAATGGTTACAAACTGGCTAAAATTGCCTCCTTTAGCTAATACAGTAAACACTGTCTCACCCAAAGGAGGTAATGGCCACCAGTTATTTCAACTTCTTTTCGACAATTATGGCTTCCAATGGCTATAAATACCCTTTGGTATACTTGTGCAAGGGGTACTGACAGAGACTAATGAGAATCTAGAAGCAGAGATGAGCATTTGGAAAATTTTGAGAGCAAGAGAGAGTTATTCATCAACTTTCAAGCATCCTCAAAGCTATTTGGTGTTTCCTTAAGTTCAAACTTAGATTTGATCTCGAGAAGAGTGTTCATCTTACTTAGGTAAGATATTCACTTCAGTTCTTGTTTTCACATCGAAACATCAACTTTCAACCTTCTTCGTTTCCGGCTTGGAATGTTGATTCGATGGTCCACAGATTTTGCATCCCTAGTACAGATAAAGATCCCACGCAAGTAGATGCTACTATGTAGGAGTTTTTGCATGTGTTTCTAGAGAACACAAATTTTGTTTCATTGTAAAGAGAGTGAATTTACACGTGTAAACCTCATTCAGTTGTTCTTGTTAAAAGGTTTTAATTGAAGCTACAATGAAAATTGTTCCTGATACAAACACGCTGGCGATCATAGTGGGAGCCAACATTCTCAACGTTGAGACTAGAGTGTCGCAGCCAATCAAGATCACGATCGACTCAACGGTCGAATATGAATTCGACTAACCTTAGTTCGAGGAGTATCTCTCCTCATCGGACGCTAGAAAGCTGACTCTGAAACTGGTTGTCCTGTGAGGTTGCTACGAATTCGACTAAGCTAAGTTTGAGGAGTATCTCTAACTGGTCGCGTACAAATCAGCACCCTGATCTCAAAACATCACCTCCTCGATGAATGCCAGAAATGACTCTAAAACTGGTTGCCCTGTGAGGTCGCTACGACTAACTTGATCCCATCGGACGCTATCAAGCTGACTGTTTTTACTAAATAGTCGATATTAACATGATAGGATGATAGCCAATCCATACAAAGAATTACGTCGAACTCAAACATATGCAAAATGATCAAATCAATAACAAATGCAGACTCGTCTAAGCTGATAATGCATCTCCTACAGATACTCTCTAAGAAGGACACTTCTCCTAAAGGAGTAGAAATTGACTGAGGAATATCTAAGGGTTATGCTACAAGCTAGAGTCTAGTCATGAAAGCATAGGAGATGAAAGAATGCGAAGCTTCTGAATTGAAAAGAATACGAGCTGGGAAGGAGTTCACAAGGAATGTACCTTCCACTACGGTCCCCTTCACACCATGGTGATGCGGTACTTCTACATACACTCTACCCAAAGTTGTGGTCTACTACCCTGAAGGCTCTGCGGTGTACGAGACTATCTGACCCTGAGGAATTTCCTGGATAGCTCGCACCGGCTCCTCAATCCCAGAACTACTGGCGGTGCATCAAGTCTCAGTTGCTGGCCCTGACCTTAGCCCTATCCATGGTTCTGCTGTTATTGACCCTGATTCTTACCATGCTAGCCTCTGGCTGGTGCGCTACGGCACTCTACAGCTCTGTGTCCAAACTTGTGGCAGTGAAAACAAGTGTCTTGAAAACTACGCTGCTACTACGCCCTATGATCCGCTGAGGTCCCTTCTTATGAGGGCCTTGCTGTTGCGAACCCTTGCCCTGCTGCTGGGGTCATTCAGGTCCTAAAAGTGGTCTCTTTCTCTTGTCCTTATCTCTAGTCTGTTCTGCTGTAGAATTCCCTTGCTTGCCCTTCTGAAACATAGCCATCTTGGTGTCTTGTGAAATGGCAGCATCAGCTACCTCCTGCACTGAGTGAAATCATCGAGACACTAAATAGCACATAAGCTCGGGTGAAATCCCATCAGAAATATCTGAGCCAGACGTTCTCCTGTCTGCCACATGCACGTAAAGCTGAGCAAACCCACAAACTTGTTCTCATAATCTGTTACAGACATGTCTCCCTGCTCAAACCGGGCTAACCCTAACTCCTTTCCGGCCTTCGCCATCGCTGATACATACTTCTTGTCTATAAAAAAGATTAAGTCCTCCCAGGTGAGTGTCATATGCTGCTCTGGAGTGAACTGAAGTCGGTACCACCCTCTTGCGTCACCCTTAAGGCTGAATGTTGCTTGCTTATGCTTCTGTACTGTGTCCACATTAAGCATATCTAAAATATTCCCTACATCCTCCTTCCACTTGTGTGCCGTAAATGAATCCGATGAGCCATGAAACTCCGGTTCCCTCATCTTTTGCTACCTTTCCACCAAACGGAGCCAAGCCTCCTACTCTGCGACCTTATCAATAGCTACTAATGGTGGCATAACTGCTGGAGACTCATCTGCAATAGGTACATGTGCTGCTAGTGGCGACACTACCAGGGGTGGTGTCACTGGCAGAACTTGATTCGCCATTTCTACTCAATCGCCGCTAACCGAGCTGCAAGCGATGCTATGAGGTCGATTAGATACTGTGGAGCCTCTTGCATCTCAGACTCTGGATCAGCTTGCCCATCTCCCTGAGCACGGGTTCCTCCATGACCACGTCCTCTTCCTAACATCTGAAATTTAGGAGTAGAACTTATAAGACACAGTAAATGAGACCTCAAGCAAAATAACATAACATATAACAATGGGTAAATCGTATCATATATTAGCCACACAAATACTTTTCAATCAAGTAAGATAGTTATCATAAAAAAACCTTAATTTCGGGTTATACGTATAACGTCCTCACTCAATCTGTGACTCTCCGTACGCCATACTTGCTGCCTAAAAAGAGGAAAAATAACAAGCATCAAAGCACTAGCGAGATCATCTCCATCGCCCCTAGGGGGAGGGGGTTAGGAGTATATATATGAAATATAAGTTAGTACTATAAATATAAAATCATCTATCGTAAACTAGCGAAAATTGATATTTAGAAACCCTCAACACGAGAATGGGTACATCGAGCAAAATAATCCAAACATGAAAACCCTCATGTATATACCTCGTATCTCAATTTATGAATTGCTAAATACCACCTCCAAATCCTGAGAATAAAATAATGAATGAAAGACAGAACAAGACCAAACCTCATCCAATACCAAACATGTAACACATCTCACACTACCCTTGGATAGGTGGTGCAGTCATATGTACAATAATCTAAAAAAAGGAATTCACTTAGTAAATACCGTGTATGGCAACTTTAGTCTTGTACCCTACTCTTGGGTAACTAACATGGGAGCATGAATGCAATCTATGTAATTCTCTATTAGAAATAATAATATTCTTGTAAGGCGTTCACGATATCATGTGGCCTCAACAACCTTACTCAATCGTCCTACAGAAATGGGCATATCACCCTATACCGAAAACAATGATGCAACGTAGAGTGTCGTCCAGCCGTGATCTCATTACGGAGTATAACTGATGCACTTTGAGTGTAGTCTAGCCGTGGTCTCTTTGCGGGAATTCCGACTAACCCCACTCAGCATCCACACATCTATGAAATGCAATATATGCTACTATCTATCATGACTAGATCAAAGTATATGTTACGCACCTCTGAATGCTCGTGCATGCTAAAAAAATATGTGTACCCTTGCATACGACGAACGTATCTTGATGTGTAGCTCCTACTTCGTATTCACGATCAAACACGTATGAAAAATCAACATGTGCGAAACCACCTTTATCGGTTGACCGAAACACCCTCTCGGTCGACCGACATATCATGCAAAACTTGCACACAAACAGATAGGGATCGGTCGACCGATGCCCTTGGTATGATCAACTGACTAGAGAAAATTCCTAATAGTCGGGTGGCCTATCGGTCGACTGATCACCCTTGATCAGTCGACCGATTGACACAAAATCGGATTTTTATTTCTGATCGGTCTATCGATTGGCACAAAATCAGATTTTTATTTCTGGGGACAAGAAGATATTCAAATAAATTTGACAAACATCAAACTTTTTTAATAAAACTCATGTGTTAAACTTAAATCAACATATTTAGGGTTAATTCTATTGCATAAAATCACAATTACAGATTTGAGAATTTAAACTAAAACCCTAACATGTTCATACGTGTCATATGTGTAAGATTATCATGAAAGCAGCTAACCATAAACAAAACTCATGTTAAATCATGTTAAAAACTTTAAATCCGCATCTGGAAATCTATTTTATATTTTTTTAAATAAAAAAGATTAGATATTTATATCATACGGTTCAAAAATAAGTAATTTTTATACATAAACTAGGTTTATAAATCTGACCAAACTAAGTAAAAGCATTTAAAAATGGAGGATGTGTTTGGAGGAGATGAAACTCGCCTCAAAACGTGCTGGAAAACCCAAACATGCAAGAAAACTGATCCTCCTTTGTCAAACGCCGACGATCTCACCCTCTTCTCAGTATTTGCTTCACAAAGCTCTCTAAAATCACCAAAATATGATCTAGGATTTTGAGGGGACAGGGTGGCAACTAGGGTTTAGAAAATATCATGAAAAGAAAGATTTTTGTGATATATAT
>BQKN01000250.1:402906-426726 GCA_022839385.1 Asparagus kiusianus
AATCATGTTCATTCATCCCAGAACAATATCAACCATAATAAAACTCATTTAATATTATTTACCATAATATTTTCAAAATTACGGTGTTTTACGTTCACCACTCCTTAAAGAGAATTTCATCCCGAAATTCAACAAAAAATTCTAAATCACAAAACATGTGTCATATACACAATATTTACACTTAACATCTAGAATGTGAATACACCCACTTAACCTCTAATTAAACAAAACTAGTACGCCGAGTGAAAAATCCAAATAAGGAACCCCCCATGTTTATACCATATGTTCCGAATAATTATGTGTTAAGTGTTAATACCCATATTCCAGTGTGAAGTGTAAAATGCGGCCATATAAGTATGATGAACACAAACAATACTATAGCTAACAATTTACCTGCTCGAACAAGAGTGGGTAGTCGCGATGCATATCCTCCTCGTGCTCCCAGGAAGCATCCTTAGCTTCTTTCCTGTTCCACTGCACTTTAACTAATGAAATAACTTTATTCCGAAGTCTCTTGCCCTCTCTAGCAAGAATGCAAACTGGTATCTCAATTGTAGTCAAATCCCCTTGAAGCTCTAAATCTGGCAAATTAAACACTCTCTGCTGCTCCTCGTCGCGTAAGTGCTTCTTGAGCATTGAGACATGAAAGACATCATGTACACCCAACATCGATGCTGGAAGATCTAGTCGGTACGAGACGGCTCCAAAACGATCAATAATCCTGAATGGACCAATATATCCCGCAGCAAGCTTTCCCCGTCTGCCGAACTATTTGACACCCTTCATCAGTGAACCGAGCTGATTGGTCCACAGATAATACCTAATCGGTCGATCGAATGATGATACCTAATCGGTTGACCGATGCTTTGTGGTCAGTCGACCGACGGGGTCAAACGCACTTTTCCTAATTTGACTTGGTTTCGGGTTTAATTGCTTTGGTTCGGGTTTAATTGCTTTGGTTCGGGTTTGTTAGTATATAAATGGATATATTACACAAAAAAATTCTCTTTTACGTCATATTTCTGAACCCTAGCAGCCACCCTCTCCCCTCAAAAAAGGTTAGAGCATATTTTGGTGAATTTTGAGAGCTTTGTGAAGAAAATACCGAGAAGAGGATGAGATCGTCGGCGTTTGGCGAGGTAGGACTTGTTCTCTTGCACCCTTAGGTTTTCCAGCAGCGTTTTGAGTCGAGTTTCATCTCCTCCAATCCCATCCCCATTTTTAATTGGTTTTTATTGAGTTTAATCTAGTTTTATTAGGCCTTAAAACCTAATTTAAGTATAAAGACTGCTCTTTTAAATTGTAAGATACAAAGATTTGATCTTTTTGCTTTAAAAAGTTATAAATGAATTCTTTGAATTTGATTTAAGATCAGAAATAAATTTTAACATGGATTTTGTCGATGATTTGTGGTTTTCATGACGTTTCATACGAACATGACTATGTTAGGGTTAATATAATCCACTTAAATATATTAATTATGTTTCATGTAGTTAATTAAACCTTAAGCACATTAAACAAGTTTAATTATATGTGTTTTTATGTGAAAATCTCATTTTGTTGTATTATAGATCGAAAACCTGCACTGTAACTCACTCTCATTTTCTGCTCGGGTCGGTCGACCGAAGCAAAGGAATCGGTCGACCGATCCTGCCTGTTTTGCCTAGGGTATGGTTTGTGCATATTGCTGGTCGACCAATGAAGATACATCAGTCGACCAGTCTGTGTAAATTTATGAATTGGTCATTTTTGTCATGTGAGTTGATTATGAACCTGAAGTATGAGTCGCACATCAAGATACGTACATTGTGTACGAGGGTACACGTATTTGGATTTGAGCACGCACGAGCAATTGAGTTGTGTAATCTAACATTTTGCTTTTGTCATGTTAGTAAGTGACGTATGCTTCATTTCATATTGCATATCGTGTTAGTTGGGGATCCTTGAGTGGGTTAGTCGGTATCCCACAACGAGATCACAGATGGGCTACACTCAGAGTGGGTTAGTTGGTATCCCACAATGAGATCGTGGATGGAACACACTCCATGATGCATCATGGTTTCCGGATTAGGCTGATATGCCTATACTCTGCAAGGAGATCATCTGACATGCATCATTCCGAAATAGGGGGATATGCCTATTTATGCAAAGCGATTGAGTATGGTGGTTGTTGCCACTGGATATTGTGATGGCCTTATAAGAGCATCATTGTTTTTCATAGAGAATTACATAGATTGTATTCATGTTCTCATGATAATTACCCAAAGGTAGGGTATAACACTGAGAATGGCATACATGACATACTCTATGCGAGATGATTTTATCAGATGTTTATTCTGGTGACTACGCTATCTACCTGAGGGTAGTGTGTTTTGACATGACCTATATCAGTGGAGGTTTGAAGTTGTATTTTATTTTATTTATTATTTCATGCATAGGATTTGGATTTGGTATTTAGTGATCCGTAATTTGAGATACGAGGTATATACATGAGGGTTTCCTTCAATGGATTATTTCACTCAATGTACCTATTCTCGTATTGTGGATTTCTGAATATTAATCTCTCCTTAGTTCAGGATAGATAATTTTATATCTATATGTACTAACATGTATTTTCATAAATATACTCCTAATCTCCTTTCTCATGGGGGTGGTGGAGATGATCTTGCTAGCACTTTGACGCTCGTTGTTTCCCCTCTTTTTAGACAGCGAGTCAGGTGCACGGAGAGTCACAGGTTGATGGAGTTTCGGCCTAGCGTCCATCATTATTTATATTAGTAGTTTATTTCATGCTCCACAGTAGTTAGTGTTTATTTTTAAACATTTAGAGTGGTACTTCACTTTGGAAAGGCTTTGTGCCTTAGTAATCTATCAGTTGACTTTATGTATCGAGATATTTTATATTTGATTCAGTTTGTTAGTCGTACTTCATCTTATTTAGTTGGAATATGATTATGAGTATTTAGATATCTCTTTCCTTTATCTTAGTCATTGCAGTATTACCTTATTCTATATGCTTTGTATTTACACTTATTTATTATTGATTCCACTAGATAGATATTACTGTGGTGGTGAATATGTTGTTGCACAGTGTTGGTGCATAGCAGGTTTGACATCCTTGTGTTCACCTTAGACTGCAGCCTTGTGTGAAACCAGAGACGTCACAGTTGATATCAGAGCTCTAGTTCCAGCATCCTTAGGATCATCCTGTATCGAGTCGTGGAGCTTGGATAAAGTTTCCTAAGAATCTTGTATAGAGCCTGTTAGGAATTCGTAGATTGAGTGAGGATGTTATATGTAAAACTCGAAAATTTACAAAGATTTTTTATGATAATTACCTTACTTTGATTTAAAAGTATTTATGTGAATGATATGTAATATTATTTACCTATTGTTATATGTTATGTTATCTATGCTTGAGATCTCAGTTATTGTGTCTGATAAGCACTACTCCTAAACTTATAGATGTCGAAAAGAGGACGTAATCATAGAGGAACCCGTGCTTAGGGAGCTGGGCAGTCTGAGCCAGAACCCGAGCCGCAGCAGGCTCCACAGCACTTGTTTGATCTCATAGCACCGCTTGCAGCTCAGCTAGCAGCGATAGAGGACCAAATGGCTAAGCAGGTTCAACAAGAGATACCCATTGAAGATGAAACACCAGAAGCAGCACCACCACTACCACTACCACCACCACCACCAGTAGCAACAGTTGATAAGGCCATAGAGCAGGAGGCTTGGCTCCCTTTGGTGGAGAGGTACCAGAAGATGAGGGCGTCAGAATTTTAGGGCACAACAGATTTTCTTGCAGCTCACAAGTGGAAGGAAGACGTGGGAAATATTCTAGATATGCTTGATGTCGACCCAGTTTAGAAGTAGAGATTAGCCGCATTTAGCCTGAAGGACGACACAGGAGGATTGTACCGACTTTAGTTCACTCAAGAGCAGCGTATGACACTCACCTGGGAGGATTTCATCTATTTCTTCGACGAGCAGTATGTTTCTTTAGCAACAAAAGTCGGGAAGGAGTTAGAGCTAGCCCGGTTGGAGCAGGGATATATGTCTATAGCAGATTATGAGAGACAGTTTGTGGGCATGTGGCAGACTGGAGAGCATTAGGCTCAGATGTTTCTAATAGGACTTCACCCGAGTTTACGCCTCTATTTAGTGTCTCGGCATTTTCACTCAGTACGGGAGGTGTCGATGCCGCCATATCACAGGAAACCGAGACGGCTATATTTTAGAAGGGCAAGGAAGGGGATACTAGAGCAGGACAGACTAGAGATAAGGGCAAGGGGAAGGGGCCATTTTTAGGGCCCGAAGGGCCCCAATAACAACGCAAGGGTTCACAGCAGCAGGGTCCCCATAAGAAGGGACCACAATAGGATCAGAGGGCACCGCAGTAGCATAGATTTTAGGGCACTTGTTATAACTACCATAAGATTGGACACAGAGCCGCAGAGTGCCGTAGCGCACTAGTAGGAGGCTAGCAGGGTAAGAATCAGGGTCAGCAATAGCAGAACTGTGCAAAGGGCCGAGTTTAGGGCTAGCAGTTGAGGCTTGAGGTACCACCAGCAGTTCTGAGGATTAAAGGTCAGGTGCGAGCTATCCAGGAGATTGCTCAGGGATAGATAGTCCTGTATACTGCAGAACCTTCAGCGCAACAGCCTACAGCTTCGAGCAAAGTGTATGTAGTCGTACCATGTGATCATGGTACGAGCGGGACCGTTGTGGAAGGTACGTTCCTTGTGAACTCCTTCCCAACTCATGTTCTTTTTGATTCAGGAGCTTCACATTCTTTCATCTCCTATGCATTCATGATTAGACTTCAGCTTGTAGCACAGCCTTTAGATATTTTTTTGTTAGTTTCTACTCCTTTGGGAGAGGTATCCCTCTTAGAGAGTATCTGTAGGAAATACATTATCAGCTTAGATGAGTCTGAGTTCGTTATTGATTTGATCATTTTGCATATGTCTGAGTTCGACTTGATTCTTCGTATGGATTGGTTATCATCCTACCACATCAGTATCGACTATTTTATGAAAACAGTCAGCTTGTGAGCGTTCGATGAGACCAAGTTAGTTGTAACGACCTCACAGGGCAACCAGTTTGTGAAGTTATTTTTGACATACATCGAGGAGGTGATGTTTCAAGATCAGGGTGCTGATTTGTGCGAGACTAGAGTCTTCTCAGAGTATCAGGGTGTCTTTCAGGATATATCTGGATTACCTCCAGTGAGAGAGGTTGAGTTTTGCATCGAGTTACAGCCAGGCACAGCAGAGATCTCCTGTGCACCTTATTGTATGGTACATGCTGAGATCAGGAAACTACAGTTTCAATTAGAGGAGCTCATTGCTAAGGGTTTTATTCACCGGAGTCATTCTCCATGGGGAGCACCGGTCCTCTTCATGAAGAAGAAGGATGGCAGCATGTGTTTGCATAGATTATCGTGAGTTGAATAAGATCACTATCCGAAATGGGTATCCACTACTAAGGATTGATGACTTATTCGACAAGTTGTAGGGAGTGAAGTATTTCTCAAAGATTGATCTTCGTTCTGGCTATCATCAATTGTCGGTTCGAGAGATGGATATTCCCAAGACCACCTTTCTGACTTGATATGGGTCTTTTGAGTTCCTTATCATGCCATTTGGGCTAACTAATACACCCACAATATTCATGGATTTGATTAACTAGGTTTTCCGTCCGTACTTAGACTAGTTCATGGTCGTTTTTATCGATGATATCCTCATTTATTCAAGGTCGGAGGCCGAGCATGAGCAGCATCTTCGTCTGGCGTTGCAGACTTTGCAGGAGCATCAGTTGTATGCTAAGTTCAGTAAGTGTGAATTTTGGCTTTCAGATGTCAGATTTTTAGGTCATGTCATTAGCAAGGAGGGTATTGCAGTTAATCCAGCCAAAGTAGAAGCAGTTCTTAATTGTGAGTCGTCGAAGACCATTATAGAGATTCGTAGCTTTTTTGGTCTAGCTGGCTATTATAGGAAGTTTATTCAGGACTTTTCGAAGATTGCCACCCGGCTGACACGCCTTACGAAAAAGGATGTTCAGTTTGTTTTGGGCCCGGAGTGTCAGAAGGCCTTTTAGACTTTGGGGCTAAGTTGACTACGGCACCAGTATTGACCATCATGAGCAGAACTTTCCCACAAATGGCTTTCTGTTGGTAGCAGTGGTCTTCGCAATGAAGATGTGAAGATATTACCTTTATGGAGGCCAGTTTGAGTTATTTACAGACCATCAGAGTCTAAAGTATCTTTTCTCTAAAAATTAACTCAATTAGAGACAATGGCGATGAGTTGAGTTCATTAAGAATTACGAGTTTGCGCTTCAGTTTCATCCCAAGAAAGTGAACGTAGTTGTGGACGCATTGAGTAGGAAGCGTTGTCACGGGCTTGCATCTTTGTGGTGTTCGTTGTATCGAGATCTTCTTACCCTCAGCCAGTATGATTTTTGGCTAGAGGTTGGTGGGAGCAGTGCATTTTTAGGAGCTTTGGCCGTGCAGCCATCATGGACTGATAGAGTGGTCAGCGTTCAGTTAGGAGACTCTTGGATTCAACCCGAAAGGGGGAGATTTCCAAAGAGCCCAAAGCTAATTGGACCAATAGAGCAGATGGAGGTCTTCGAATTAAAGGCCAACTAGTGGTGCTAGGTAATCCGTAGTTGAAGAAGGATTTTTTTGATGAGGCACATCGCACGAGGTACACGGTGTATCCAGGCACAACCAAAATATACAAGGACCTAAAGAGGTATTTTTGGTGGAGCGGCATGCATAAGGATATCGCGGAGTATGTAGCTAAGTGCTTTACCTGTTAGCAAGTAGAGGCAAAACATCAGAGACCTGTAAGAACCCTACAGCCTTTACCCATTCCAGAGTGGAAGTGGGCAGATATTTCGATAGATTTTATTATAGGATTGCTGAGGTCGAGCAATGGGAATGATTCTATTTGGGTGATAGTTGATCGGTTAACGAAGTCAGCACACTTCTTGCTAGTTAAGACGACTTATACGGTGGAGACTTATGAGACAATTTTCATCCGGGAGATAGTTCGATTACATGGAATTCCAGAGACAATGTATAGTATTTTTATTTCCAGAGGGGTTTTTACAGTCTAATTACATTGAGGCATTCACTGAAATGCCTTATAAGTTAGAGAAACCCTGATGTTTTCATAGCTTTGTTCTCCGCTTATCATTTGGTAGAATTCCTTGGTTGCTATAGCACTGAAACAGTGGTGGTAGCCTCTTGTTCTGGGATCCAAAGCCGGAGATCAACCATTTCCTCAAAAGGAGAAGAAGAAGGCCCTATGGTTGGCACTAAACTGTTTACGTCAAAAGATTCAATGTGTTTTAGGAGTGATGAAGTCAACTTTTGGGTCCCTTGATCTCCCTTGATAGTTGACCTTCCCGCTGTGGATTGTACCCTCTACTTCACTACCCACAGAACAGAGGTTAGAGGCATCGAAGGTTGTTTCCTCCAATGTGCCCTCTAATGCTTAAGTCAATGACATTTTTTAGTTAGTCTCAATAGAAAAACAGAGTATATCTTATTGAATTTTTTATGGTCAAATCCCTTACCATGTTGTAGTAGAAATCATCTATATTTGTAGAGCGACTATGGGAGCATGTTGGTAATTTTCGGCTGAGTGCATGCAATACTATTTTAGATCTACTTTACGCATGTTGGCGATCTGTTGGCCGACTCGACTTCGCATAGTAGAAAGACTATGGGATTTATAGCGTGTACAAGGAGCATGGAAGGCTCTAGCGCACACAATCATTATGACTGATGCCACATTAAATGCCAATGATGACTAGACAACGGATTATGGGTGCTAGCAGCACACTCATTAAATGTCGCGTGACTTTTGAGGAATGTTTGTTAGACCTAATGACTGTTGGAGATGTGTTTGAGTACATGATGTCTTTCATCTCGGATCGGGCATCTTGACTGGATTCAAGTTGGCTGCACCTTTCCAATCAGATTTGAATCGCAAGACGGGTCGATTGACTCATTACTCAGATCGTGTCTTACAGATGCTCTGGGGATTGGGTAGCAAATCAATATTTGGCCACTCTTATTAGGCTAGGTAATTCCAACATATAACAGGACTAAATGAGTTTTTGGGTCAAATGGTATCCATTCTATTGGATCCAACCCAGTAAGCTTATTTAGCATAAAACTCATCTCTCTAAATCCCCCCAAAACTCATCTCTCTCAAATGGTATCCATTCTTTGGAAAATTAACATTTTAAATCCAAAAGCCTAATTTAGCAAAACATATAATAATTTTTTATTTTTCATTTAAAGAAAGTCATGTGACACTTGTCAATATCATAGGACTAGATGAAATCTAATGGTTCAAGTTTGCTCGATTGAGATCTACGATAAAAATTTATTCATAGTGAGGTAGAATCCTTACACATATTGAGACTGTTTCAGCACACATTTGAGACAGATGATCTTAGCCCTATTTGATATTTTTTTGCTCTTGATGTCACCTACTCTCCTCGTAGTTATCTTTCATCACAATAGAAGTACACCATCGATCTACTGTCTCATGCATGTTTGACTGATGACAACGTGCATGTTTGACTGATGACAAAGTGCCTGCCACTTCTACCGAACTTAATGTTAAACTTACTTTTGAAAATAGAGAATTGTTACCAGGTCTCACTCGGTATCTAATAGGGGCATAATAAACATACACAAAAGTTGCAAGAAAATATCTATCAAGTATAGTACAAGAAAACAACCATCAAGTATAGTATAGAAAGATTTCAAAACCACGTGGAAGGTGTGTGTTTAGAAATTCCTAAAATTGGTCCTAAAAGTGTGTGGACAAAAAGGAGTGAATAAATTATGTTGAGATGTAGAGAGAGTTGATTTGCTACAAAAATCAGAAGTAAAATTAAGAGGGGAGAAGTATAAAAACAAAGACACAAATAAAAGAATAACAAGACGGAAAAATAAAAGGAATAAAAATTAACAAAAGAGAAGGAATGAAGAGCAGAGGATTTTTATTAAAAAAAGACCCTTTTTTTAAAAAATAATTAGCAAAATCATTCTTTTTTTGGCCATCTCACCAAGCATTGCCAAAAAGAGGTCGATTTTACAAAATTTGGCTTTAAAAACACACAGGACTACTTGTCCTGTGTATTTAGCGTTGGTTAATTAGTCCCTAAATACAATGTAGAAAACACACATGACTAGTAGTCCTGTGAGTTTACTGCATCGTATCAGAAAACACATAGGACTACAAGTCCCGTGTGTTTTCTAAATAGTCTTAGAAAGCACATGGGACAAGGGATACTGTGTGTTTTAGAGAAATCCCAAAACATATGCACGAAACATGCACACTTCTATTTCAACTTATATCCTGCGTATATATAATATTTCATGTACACAAAAAATTTAAATTCACCTCATTTACATATATAAACAGTATAATCTCTATATAACTTATACATTTCAAGAAATAAATATAACTTAATACATATGTAATCAGTCCAAAACATCACAACAAAATAGATAATGGTCTAGGCATCATATTTTATATCCAATGCCAAAATATTGCCACAAATCTAAATATACTAGGTATATTTATTTACAAATAGCGTCCATACAGAAAATCCATTAAACTATCACATACAACCTAAAAGTTTGTCCCTTCCCCTTTGTCTCCCTCTTAGTACCTGTTTAGATCGTCATTGTCCTCCATTGACTTGAGCTTGTATGAGCTCACTCTCTGGTTGCATGTGTGGAAATGACAGACCAGCTTCATTATCGTGCGTACGAAATCCATCTCATCTTCATCTATTTGGTCGGCGTGCACATAAGAGATCCTCCTCTTGTGCTATCTCCTTGTGACCATCATGAAGATCATCATGAGTTTGATGAAAAGCTTTATGAATCCTCCACACTATATGTTGACACAGAGATGCATGTACACTTGGATCTATTCCTGCGACAAAAATTATTTGGTCTTATTTGCCATTACCTCAATATCATCCATAACATTTATCTGCAATTATGTAAAAAGGTATATATATAAGTAAACTGTAGAAATACCAAATAAATGAATTTAATAGTAAATTACTTATATGTTCTCTCATCTCCACCCTTGGCACATATCTTCTTTGTAGGACACGTTGTTCGTGTTCATTGAATGGAGCTATGGTTTGATTTATTATTCATCTTTTAGCAATCCCCTAATACTATATGACATAATCTGATTCCTACATAGGAGGACCAATCTATTCTATGATACTAAAATGCCGATCAATCCATCTATGCATGTACTGATAATGTGCACTCTCCCAGTTTATCTAATGTCCACCTTTGTTGGCGTTTCTCTATATTCTCTTAACTTCTTGTGAAACATGTTACGCCAAACCAAATTGTCTAAGCACGTGATCCGATACATGCATCTCCACAATCTCAAAACATATGAGAGGAACCGTTGCTCTTCATATAGCTTGCTCCTCCATGCAAATTAGTGGTAGATAAGGTAGGCACTCATGTTATGGCTTCCACTTGAATTAGAAAATATTCCACATATTGATAACTCTTTGAAAGTGGTCAATAGATTAAATTTTCTTAAATTAGAATTCCATAGCTGATAAATTTTTATGCGATCAAGCTCATTTCTATAAAAGTCTAGTTTTCTTGCCCGAGTCGCATCATAGCATTTTTGGATATTTTATTTGCGTGAATGATCAAAGTTTAGCATCTAATACCGTAACTAAAATTCTAAACCAAGTTTGCATTAGTTAGATTCGAAAGTGTTTATCTCTAGCCTACTGGAATCTATCCATCTAAAACTCATTTCTCGCATAATCTTGATTTCAAAACTAGTCTCTCCCACACCCAAACTTTTAATAAAGTCAGACTCCCTTTGAGCTCTCTATCTTTTCTAAAAGCTACTTTGGACATTTCCCTATACAGGTATGCTACAGTAGCACTATCCATGATATTATCCCACAAGTGTCTAAGTTCTCGAGAAGTAGTAACCACCTATCATATTAAAAAATACACTTAGTTCTATACAAGTAAACAATTCAATTATATAACTATTCAAATTACAAATTATATTACCTCAAATGTACTTTATCTTTACTAGAATCAGGAAATAGATGCGTCGATCATGTGTAAAATATATGCCCGTGTATGTTGCTAGATCATGATTTTGGGATGCATCTTTTGGCAACGGGTATGAGAAAGTATCTCCTAACCACTTCAATCTAACATTCCCCTGGGATAACATGGTGGAGCTACGCCCAAAAACTCCTTACAAACTCGGAGCTATGCATGTCTATCTATCCCTGTAACACAAGGACCATCAATATGGAGAACAAGGATTATTGATACATCATAGAGATTAATATTTGACTTTCCAATACGTAGATGAATAGTGTTAGTCTCTAGCCTCCTTCTATCCATTAATGTACTAAGTAATGGCTAATCTAATTTCATCCAGCATATCCTTGAGCATGTGAGAGAACCGGCTTGGGCTATCGCGGTAATCATACGTTCATCCTCAAGTGGCCAATGCGTATGTCCGAGGCTATGATCAACCATAACTAACTCTGGTCCTCTCTGCACAACAATGAAAAATATTATTAGAGTATCAAATAAAATAAGCAATTTATAAATTACAACTCTTTAATGTATGTATGCGTCAATTTTTGTTACCACTAAAAATGATATAGTCTCCAAACGGTGTCGTGACCGATCATAGAGAACGTCATTACTAAGCGGCTCGGGAAGCATAGTGTATATACTTGAACATATAATTAGTAACATATTAGTTATTGATGAATAATTTATATTATAATAAAACAAATAAAATAAATATAGAAAACTTATTACCCATTAATTGTTATCTACGTGTTCTTGATGGACAACAATACCTATTATGACTAAATTGATCACATTGACTACATTTAATATGTGATGCCACTCCTTCCCGCCCTTAATTCTTGGTACCTATAATGCATATGGAATGAGGTTGTCCTTCTTATCTTTTGTACTGAGGTGGTAATAAACATGTTTCATTAAAATCTTGCCAAAAGCAAGTATTATTAGGAGGATGAAAACTCTCATTGTAAGCCTTGCGGTAATAATTCAATGAATACCAAGCTGAGCAATGCTGATCATAAGGCATTCTAGCACCATGATCTTGATTAGATCTAGCCGCTAAAACATGTTCACATGATAATTTTTACAATTGTGATATATTACAAGTACAACTACACTCATGGTCATAGAGATAAATGGTGTAAGTACATTCACAATCTTTAACCTCATATTCATTGTTGTTGAATGGAGTAATTCTACATGATCTTATAGCCATAATCCTTTTTTTGTAGTAGGCCCTTATTTTTTAGGGTGTAACTCATTATCCAACTTGCGCCATCACCATGTCTTCTGTTAAAGTATGTGTTTAACTTATAAAACATCCTCACAACCAAGGTTTGAACTGGAATAGCTCGGGCACCCTCAAGTACGCCATTGAAACTTTCAGAATAATTATTTGTTATCATATAATAGCACACTCAACCATTTTTACTTAACGCCCATCAATCTTTGTATTGCGGCTTCAGATTTTGTTTCAATCCATTTGTTTGCTTTAACCGTTGGTAACTTAATTTCTCCCTACAATGCTCATACACCAATGTGTCGGCTACACACCCAGCTTGCCACAATAGACTTTATAAATTGACCACTCTGTATTTTTTCTTAAAATTATCTCTTATATGCCTCAAGCAATATCGGTGATGATGTAGTGCTGCAAAACCCTCATGCAAAGCCTGTGGAATTCCTTTCATCTGACTGGAAATAAAAGTAATCATTCTAGGACATTGGATAGTAGGAATGAATTTATAAATACATTGCAAAAACCACTTCCAACTCGATGTGTCCTCTACCTTAACAACTACAAAAGCCAATGGAACAGCCCACCATTTGCATCTACACTGGTTACAATCAAAAGCTCTTCTTTGTACTTGCCATATAAATGTGTGCCATTGATACATAAGATCAGACGACAAAATAAGAACCCCTTGATAGCAAGTCTAAATACCCAAAATACTCGCGTGAACCTCTCCACTCTCAGTACAATCTCTTTAGACAATATTTCATATTCGGTACTTGGATTTTTCCTCTTAATTGCTTGAAGATATTACAAAAGTATTTCATAAGATTTCTCCCAATTTCCAAAGATTTTAGTAACGCCTTCCTCCATGCATCATATGCCTTATATTTTGATATAATTATTTTTCACATATCGTATACCCTTGTAATTATCTGACCTAGAATCAGATCAAGTTCTCTCCTTGCTTCAGACATAATTAGCTTCAAGATATAAGAGGAAGTTGATGTCTTATGATCAACATTGATAATTGGATTGAAACATATATGAAGTCCGCAATAACTAGAGATCATACATTGCCTATTAGATTTATTTTCTAACAGCTACATTAATCTTCCAAAGACACTTTGAATTTCTTTCATCTTGATCACTTGCATTCTCTCCTTGAGCTTTCACGTTGAAGTAACACTTTACATGGTATTGGTTGTATTAGTTTTCACCAGCTTATATTTGATCTGATTCTTGATTTACCATTCACGTATAGTGAAAATCAACACTTCCTTATTCTCAAATAGATCTCCTTTTTTAAAGTGAAGTCATCGTTTCGTTCCAAATTAGAACCAAGATCAACAAACTCAGCTTGTGAGGCATTTATCCACTCCTCATTTTAAAACTCTTCTAGCAACGGTTCGTCAAACACCACATAATCATTGTTTATAAAAAATTCATTTATCCAACATGTGTCCTCATCGATTCCTTCAATTGCATACTGCATGCTATCAATTCAGCTATGAGCTCCTAGCAAAAGTGATCAGTTCAGCATCAACTCAACGACACGAGCAAATTCAACCTTTTAGACAACAAATCAGCTACCGTTTCTGATTTCAACAAATGGTCAGTGACGTTGCAATACCATAAATTAAGAAACTGAGGCAATTCATTAGTCCTTCTACATGGCCCAACGTTGGACAAAAGCAGAGCCTATCTCGTCCAAAGTATTTCACACTCCTCGATAAAAATACTGATGAGGCTAAAAACTTTGGAGGGGGTATCTGTAGGCATTAAAAATTACCTATGAATCCAAAACTTAGCTTAAGTCAGAGAGAAGAAAGAATGTCATCATATATATCAAAGAAGATCATCCAACACGAAGGAAAGCAAAGGAGGACACAAAACATCAAAGTCAAAAAGACTTGGAACTATCTCACTGTTGGTGAGACAGTCTCAACTGTCTCGCATATGCGAGATAGTGTGGACGATCTCGCATATGTGAGACAGTCCTGACTCTCTCACCAACTGTGAGACAGTCTCCTAAGGTTTTATGGCACTTTTATGTGATTGTGTGGGGTCCACTTAGCTCCATAACTACTGGAGGAAGCTCATTAACGTTAATGGATAGTTTCACCCTGAAAATACGCCCACTACCCACAAAAAGTGCATCATTTAATGTACTTCAAGTAGTGGGAGGGTGGTTACAAAACACCCTGGCACTGTCTCCTTTGGCCGAGATAGTAAACACTATCTCGCACACATATGACAGTGGCCATCAAGTCTTTTGCCTTCTATTCGACGGTTACAACTCCCTATTGCTATATATACCCCCTACACACTTGTACAGGGTAAAGAGGCTAGCATTTGGCGAACTTTGAAAGCAGGATAGAGTTCTTCATCCACTCCCGAGCATTCTCAGAGTCTTTTGGTGTTTTCTTGAGTTCGAGCTTAGACTTGATCTTAAGAAGAGTACTTGTCTTACCTTGCTAAGACACTTACTTTGGTTCTTGTTTCCTCGTCAAAACATTAATCTTAAGCTTTCTTCGTTTCTGACTTAGGAACGGTGCTCGGTGGTCCACGGATAACGCATCCCCGGCACAGGCAAAGAATCCCACGCAAATAGAGGCTACTACGTAGGAGTTCTGTATGTGTTGAAAGCACCCTAATGCCACTAGGAAAGAACCCTAGAAGGGGTGAATATGGTTTATGCTAATTTAATCTGATTTTATGCCAATTAAAACTTATTAACAAATATATCCTAACAAAATAGATATAGATTGAATTAAAACAAGGATATATATGCAAAGGGCAAAATAAACAAGAAACAATATAAACAAATAGTTCCGTCCTTCCGACCTCCGTCTCCGTTCCCCACTCCCGGGGAGAATCCACTATCACGACAAACCCAGTTTGGAAGCCAAAACTTCTCTACACACTCGGTTTTCTAGCTCACCAAAAACTCTACAAGTCACTCACAATGTACATACACAAACTACAACCTCAAGTGTTGGTCCTCACGTATCGTCTCCCTTAAGTGCTCGGCTTTACTACCTCTCTCTAGGTTTTACTACTGACGTCACTCCTCTTGGTATCGACTGCGCCCTCACCACACACTCCTCTCGGTGTAAATATGTATTACAAAGTGATACTCACAAATGAAGCTAAAATACAATAGTTTGTTCTCTAATAATGAATGAGAACACAATGAAGCTCACTCTCACAATATCACTCACCACAACCCATGATATAGTGTATGTAATCCTAGAAGCTCAATAGAGATGTGTGTGTGATAAAAGAGTACAAATAAAATCTAACTTAAAAAGAACTAGTAATAAAATAGATATGAAATTCAAGAATAAAATGCTAGATAATTGAGTTAGGAAAACTTCTCTATAAACACAAAGAGTAAATAACGAAAGATTGAGGATGAATTCCTCAACAAACGATGTAAGCTCCTCTTTGTGAAAACCAAATCCCCAAACTTGAAACAAACTAAATCAAACTTTTAAACTGTTTTAAAACTTGTTTAAAACTCTCTTGAGTTCTTGGAAATAGTTAATGCAAGGGAGTATTTATAGGCTTGAAGAAAGCAGCCCAAATACCAAGAAAATCCAGCAACATGACAAGAAAACAGAAGGCTGAAAAAACTAGTCGTTGGGCCGTCAGTCGACTGATACAGTTAATCAGTCGACTGATGAGCTAACCGTTACAGGCTAGAAACACGTCATTAGTCGACTGATGAACTCGTCAGTCGACCAATAACCTCATCATTAGTTGGCAGAAACTTTTGAAGATTGCAGGCAGTTCCATCAGTCGACTGATAAAAACCATCAGTCGACTGATAACATGTTTTCAGCCTGAATTTAATTTTGAAAACGAATTTTAAAGCCCTTTAAAAAATAGCAAATAAATTAAAAAAATATAAAACTTTGGCAAAAATTTTTAAACATGAATATAAACATGTTGGAAAAGGAAATTTTCAATTTGCTCTTATCATTTGTGAAATCTCAAAAATATTCAAAAACACTAAAATACATGTGTTTATAAACATATTGATTTTGTCATTTAGCTCAAATCAAGTTTTGAAAACTTGTGTAATGTTTATATGGACATAATAAAAGATGTTTATGATGTATACATAGTCTAAAATATATTAACATAGAATTTGCATAAAAGTACCTATGTTTTCTAGAAAATCACAAATATATATATGTGTGTGTGTGTATATTGAGCTTAAAGAATTGCACACACAATATATATAAACTTATACTAAGAATACCAAGGTAGAATCTTCTGAAGCTTGAACTTGATTGGTTGACTTAATTTGCATAGGCTTCAATATCAATGTAGCCCATTTTCCTGTGTATACTAAACAACACAAAACAAAATACTAAAACCAATATTAGTCGTAAATTGTTTGTTAAATCATCATCAAAACAAGAAGGCCAATACGTGTTACTAGGGAGCACAATTTTATTTTCTTTGTAAAGAGAAGAGTTACACGTGTAAAGCTTGTTCTTTTGTTTCTTTTACACGATTTAATGAAAGCTACAAAGAAAATTATTCCTGAAGCAAACAAGTACATCTTGTTTGTAACAAGCCGGACATGCATGATAAACATGCTCCGGCTTAAGGGGGAGTGTTAAGGAATATAATATAGAGATCTATAATGTTATAATTATATTAGGAATATAAATTAGAGATTTGGTGATTGAGAGACATTAAGAATGTGACTAAGATTATAATTGTGATTAGGTAATTGTGTTAAGTCTCACATTGATTATACAATAAACTTCTTGCTATTGCATCCTTATATGAAGGGAGTAGTTATAACTTTTAAAATATGAATGAGAATCTACAATGTTTTATTGTTTAACAACCTTCAAATTTCCCTAAACAAGGAAGTGTATGAGAAAAAGAGAAAAGATGAAATGAACTTCCATAAGGAATTGAATTCATCTCTGTGATATAGAAACGAGCCGGAGAGCCAAAGAGGAACCATATTACTCCCTAAAATTAAACCATATGGTTTAATTCACTAGCCATGCATCTTAAAGGCTTGACTAATACTTAAAGTAAGCCTTCAAATTCGCTAGGCAAGGGAGATACTTGATAACGGTTTAAGATGAAATTAATTTTGATAACGAATTTGTTCATGTCCGAACCACATAACAAGACAAAGTGCCAAATGGGGAATGGAAATCATCTTTAAATTTTTCTTAATTCTGCTACTTGTTAGCAGGCAAAGCCAAATATAGCAGCAAAGTTTGAAAAAACAATTGAGGTGGGCCCCACGAAATATCTCATTCACCGAAAGAAGCCGAATTATTTGAAAATCAAAAAGATGCACAGTGAACGCACAGTAAAATATTATATTTTATTACTGCATAGTATTTTTTTAAAAACTATAAATAGGCTCCAAATCCTTAAAGAAAAACTTATCTCAGAAACAACTTCTCTTATAGAAGAGTGAGAGAGAAAAAATAGAGAGAGAGTATCTCCTTGTAAAGAGAGATTGTAACTCCAGAGTTTTCTCCTCATAGTGCATTCTTCTATCCTTGCCCGTGGACGTACGTAATCAAGTACCGAACCACGTAAATCTGTGTGTCTAACTTTTTATCTCTACTTTTACTCTACTATTGCTGCGATCCTGCTCTATTAGGCCCCGGATTTATCCCAACAAGTGGTATCAGAGCCAACTTAGGGTGCTTGTATATATCTACTTATCGTATACTCTACGGTTGCCACCAAAGGTGGATCCTCCACATCAGAAAAATAAGTTAGGTTATCATTTACCCTTTGAAGGTGACGGGTACTATTCACGAGTACAATAATGTTCATAAATACGGTATTATTCACAAGTATAGTACTATTCACGGATATGGTTACTGTTCATAAATATAATTACTATTTACGTGAGATAGTAAGAAGTTACTATTCGTGGTAGAAGCAATGGCGGCAAAATTCAAGATCGAGAAATTCGACTGGAGTAATTTCTCTCTGTGGAAGTTGAAGATAAAGGCTATCTTGAGAAAAGAAAATTCTCTGGCGGTCATCGGTGCAAGGCCGGACAACATCACAGATGATAAGAAGTGGAATGAGATGAACGAAAATGCTATTGCAAATCTTCATCTGGCATTAGCAGACGGAGTGCTGACAAGCATAGAGGAGAAGAAGACAGCAAAGGAGATCTGTGATACTCTAACAAAGCTATATGAGACAAAATCCATGCACAATAAAATCTTCTTAAAAAGGAAACTTTAAACTCTGAGGATGGCGGAATCTACATCGATGACCGACTACATCAACAACCTAAACACATTATTCTCCCAACTCACAACGTTGGGGTATACAGTTGGTGCGAATGAACGTACAGAACTTCTACTTCAGAGTCTACCTGACTCGTATGATCAACTCATCATCAACCTGACAAACAATGTCCTTACGGACAATCTAGTCTTCGACGATGTTGCAGCTGCTATTCTGGAGGAAGAAAATCGGCGCAAAAACAAGGAAGATAGGCAAACAAGTTCTCAACAAGCGGAGGCTTTAACGGTGACGAGAGGAAGATCAACGGAACATGGCTCCAATGGGAGTCATACCCATGGTAGATCCAAATCAAAAAGTAAGAAGAATGTCAAATGCTACAACTGTGGTAAAAGAGGGCACGTCAAATCGGAGTGTTGGCATAATAAGAAGAATGGAGATAAAAAGTCTTCAGAACCATCAACATCTCAAGGATGCGTTGTCAGCACATCAGACGATGGTAAAATTCTATTCAGTGGAGCAACCACTGTTGATAAAGGCAGAAAGAGGTTTGCTGATGTCTAGCTTCTGGATTCAGCAGCCTTCTGGCACATGACTTCTCGGAGAGAATGGTTTCACAAATATGAACCTATCTCAGGAGGATCTGTATTCATGGGGAATGATCATGCCTTGGAGATTTATGGTATTAGCACTATCAAAATCAAAATATTTGATGGTACAATACGCACCATTCAAGTTGTGCGACATGTGAAGGGCTTGAAGAAGAATCTATTGTCTTTGGGATAATTAGATGAGCTCGGGTGCAAGACCCATATCGAAAATGGGATCATGAAGATTATTAGAGGGGCACTTATGGTGATAAAAGGAGAAAAGATAGCTGCAAATCTGTACATGCTCAAGGGAGAAACCCTATAGGAAGCTAATTCATGTGTGGCATCAACCAGCTGTGGAAAAGAACAAACCATGATGTGGCATCACAAACTAGGCCACATGTCAGAACGAGGCTTGAAGATTCTCTCTGATCAGAAGCTGTTTCCTGGACTTAATTCTGTAGCTCTTCCATTCTGCGAGCATTGTGTTACAAGTAAGCAGCATCGACTGAAGTTCAACACATCAAGTTCTAGAAGCAAGGCTATTCTAGAACTGGTTCATTCTGATGTATGGCAAGCACCGGTTACATCCTTGGGAGGAGCAAAATACTTTGTGTCCTTTATTAATGATTACCCCAGGAGATGTTGGGTGTATCCTATCAAGAAGAAGGCAGATGTGTTCTCAGTCTTTAAAGCCTACAAAACGTGGGTCGAGCTTGAATCTGAGAAGAAGATCAAGTGCTTAAAATCAGATAATGGAGGAGAATACACAGACGATAAATTCCTAGCATTCTACAAGCAAGAAGGCATCAAAAGACAATTCAGCACTGCTTATACTCCTCAACAAAATAGAATAGTGGAGCGGATAAACAAAACTTTGTTGGAAAGAACAAGAACTATGTTGGCAACTACAAATCTGGATAAAGTCTTTTGGGCGGAAGCAGTAAAAATCACCTGTTATGTGGTAAATCGATCTCCATCAACTGTAATACAATTGAAGACGCCGATGGAGATGTGGACTGGCAAGCCAACTGCTTATTCTAACCTCCATATATTTGGAAGTCCAGCGTACATAATATACAATGCCCAAGAAATTACAAAGCTGGATTCAAAATCTAGAAAATGAATATTCTTTGGGTATGCTGATGGAGTAAAGGGGTATCGCCTGTGGGATCCCACTGCCCATAAGGTTATCATCAGCAGATATGTTATCTTTGTAGAGAACCAACTACAAAGTGAAGAGAAAGAAAGCAGTTCGAGGAAGGACTCAGAGACTATAGCTGTTCAGGTAGAAGATGACTCTAATTCTTCTGGAGAAACACCGGAGTATGATGTACAAGAACCGATCGAGTCTAAGGCTCCAGAAATTCGAAGGTCAACTCATAAGAGAAGACCACCAACTTGGTACTCAGAGTATATTACGGAGAGTAATGTTGCATACTATCTTCTAACAAAATATGGAGAGCCATCAACTTTTTATGAAGCTATAAATGGCACAGATACATCTTTGTAGATGGCAGCAATGCAAGAAGAAACTGAAGCTCTCCATAAGAACAAGACTTAGGAACTTGTGTCACTTCCACAAGGAAGAAAGACCATTAGAAACAAATGGGTCTACAAGATCAAGCGAAATGGCGATGATCAGGTGGAGCGATATCGTGCTAGATTGGTGGTAAAAGGATATGCTCAGAAATAAGGTATTGATTTTAATAAAACATTTTCTCCTGTAGTTCAACTTACAGCAGTCCGAATTATCCTGGCTATGCGCTATATTTGACTTATATCTAGAGCAGCTAGATATGAAAACAGCATTTCTTCATGGAGATCTTGAAGAAGAAATTTACATGCTCCAACCAGAAGGTTTTGAATAAAAAAGAAAAGAGGACTTGGTTTGCAGATTGAACAAATCTCTGTACGGTCTAAAACACGCGCCAAGGTGTTAGTACAAGAGATTTGATTCATTCATCATGAGCCTTGGACAACAGACTTAATTCAGACCCTTGTACATATTTTAAGAGGTTTGGTGAAAATAACTTTGTTATCTTATTGTTGTATGTTGACGACATATTGGTTGCAGACCCCAACAAAGATTGTATCCAATAATTAAAGGCTCAGTTGGCTAGGGAATTTAAAATAAAAGATTTAGGATCTTCAAACAAGATTCTAGGGATGCAAATTTATCGAGACAGAGTTAATAGAAAGATTTGGCTTTCTCAGAAGAACTATTTGAAGAAAATCTTACGGCGCTTTAACATGCAAGATTATAAGTCAATTTCTATCCAACTTCCTATTAATTTCAAGTTATCCTCCAGTATGAGTCCTAGCAGTGAAGAAGAGAGGATGGAGATGTCTCGAGTATCGTATGCATCAGCAGTGGGAAGCTTAATGTTCGCGATGATTTGTACAAGACCAGACATTGCACAAGCAGTGGGAGTGGTTTGTCGATACATGACGAATCCTGGTAAAGAGCATTGGAATGCTGTAAAGAGGGTTCTAAGATACATTCAAGGAACCTCAAATGTTGCATTATGTTATAAGGGGTCTGATTTTATTGTCAGTAGATATGTTGATTCTGATTATGCAGGTGATTGTGATAATAGCAAATCCACCACATGTTATGTGTTTGCACTTGCTGGCGGAGCTGTAAGCTGGGTTTCAAAACTACAGTCAGTTGTGGCTACTTCAACAACACAAGCAGAATATGTAGAAGCTACACAAGCCAGTAAAAAAGCGATGTGGTTGAAGATGGTGCTGGAGGAACTCAGCTATGAACAAAAGAAGATATCTTTATTTTGTGACAGTCAGAGTGCTTTGCATTTGACAAGAAATTCAGCCTTTCATTCAAAGACCAAACACATTCGAGTTCAGTATCACTTCGTTCGTGAGAAAGTGGAAGTAGGAACAGTGGATATGCAGAAAATTCACACCAAAGACAACCTAACAGATTTTTTGACAAAAACAGTTAATACTGACAAATTTATTTGGTGTTGATCCTCATGTGGTCTGTCGGAGATGTAAGCAACATGAAGATGGTAAGATAGAAAGAATGATGTGAAGATATGATTGATACTCAATAAAATCTTCAAGTGGGAGATTGTCAGCAGGCAAAGCCAAACGTAGCAGCAAAGTTTGAAAAAACAATTGAGATGAGCCCCACGAAATATTTCATTCACCGAAAGAAGCCGAATTCTTTGAAAATCAAAAAGATGCACAGTGAACGCACAGTAAAATATTATATTTTATTAGTACATAGTATTTTTTTAAAAAACTATAAATAGGCTCCAAATCCTTAAGGAAAAACTTATCCCAGAAATAACTTCTCTTATTGAAGAATAAGAGAGAAAAAATAGAGAGAGAGTATTTCCTTGTAAAAAGAGATTGTAACTCCAGAGTTTTCTCCTCATAGTGGATTCTTCTATCCTTGCTCGTGGACGTAGGCAATCAAGTGCCGAACCAAGTAAATCTGTTAGGCCCCATGTTTGTCCCAACACTACTATGATCAACCTCCTCATAGTGGATTCTCTTATTGCTACGATCCTGCTCTATTAGGCCCCGGGTTTGTCCCAACACTACTACGATCAACCTCCTCCATCAAATTAGCAATCACTGTATCTCCTTTTAATATGTAAGCTATAATCTCTTTGCCTTGTCCTAGTCCCACCGACTCTGCAGTTATTACTCCAAGGAGTTGGTCAGCATTGTAGTTGTAGATGACCAAAGCTTATGGTGGAAACCAGTCAATCTGTATTTCCATGTTAATCAATGATAGCATATAAACCATTAATATCACTATCCATAATCTCTTTGGCTTATTCCTAGTAGTCCCACCAACTAATGCAACTATTACTCTAGTTAATCAGCCACCAATGTAGTCGTCCTGACCAAAGCATCTACATTTATTGTCAATCTGGTTAGCATAGAAACCATTAATTTCCCTATCCAACATCAACGACTTTAGCTCACTAGCCTCAAAAGCGATGGGAAAATCCAAGATAAAATAAAGGGTTAATTTCACTAAACCCCTTGAACTTTGGGTGTATTTGGACATAACACCTTCAATGTTTTATCCCAAAAAAAACCCCTGAACTTGGGGAGTTTCACAAACCCCTGAAGTTATAACTTCTCCACGCGGAACCCTAACTTTAATTGACAAATAAGTAAAATGCCCTTGAGGGGAAAAAATCCCAATTTGGTCATTTACCATATACAGGAAATAGATGTCCCACCTCCCAATTGAGGGTTTTTTCCCTTGAAGAAAATTTTAGTTATTTGCCAATTACAGGTAGGGGACCATTGAGGAAAAGTTTAAACTTCAAGTGGGTACTGTAGATACCAGAAAGTTTAGGGGGTTCTGTGGGATAAGAAAGTTTAGAAGGGTTATGTGTAAAACTCCCAAAGTTCAGGGGGTTTCATGAAATTAACCCTTACATACTTCGCGCACTCTAGACGAAATTTATTGCCAAGATGAAAGTAATTTCTTATCTACATCCCTAAAACATCTCTCTCAATAGAAAGACCATCAAAAGAATGTTTTCGTTTTCCATCTATATATATATATTCATCTTGGCTAAAATATATGAAGATCT
>BQKN01000250.1:431726-487067 GCA_022839385.1 Asparagus kiusianus
ATGAGATATTATTGTTCCTTGTTTTTGAAAATTACAGTTTTGCAACCTTAAGATTAAAAGGATACCCACAAGTGATGCCAGTATCATTACATTGTTTGTCTTTTTAATGCATGCCCAAGTGGCATTAAAATGACACAATAAAATGAAAATCAATCATATGTAAAAGAAAATTTCTAATTATCAGCAAAGAAAGCAATATTCAGAGTAAGCTTGAGGTTTGAGTAATCGCAAAGCCAAGTGCCAAACTGCTAGAATTGATTTCTGTCTACCTTATATAATTCAGTGACTATCAATTTTAGCACCTCCATTTCTGTCCTTCATTGTCATCCCTTGCTGATTCTTGGAATAAAAAAATAATTTTAGAGAATTCAAAATAAATAGCTAAACTTTTCAGCAGAAAAAAAAAATCACCGGATTGATGATTGAATTGCAGACAGACCGCGCCCTCTAGTCTCTAGAGCTTCTAAAATGAGTTGTTAGCTGGAGTACTATCTCACTTCTCCTTCTCTTGGCATTGGGAAAAAAAAACATATGAAAAGTGTGTCAAATAATTGATTTTTAATCAAATAAAAAGAGGGCATGAAATATTTAAAATAAAAACTCTTTGGATTGGAAACAATATCATCCTTTGTGCATGCTATGTTACAATTGAAAAATGAAGGAGGAGGGCGCTAAGCTGCTTCACGACTTTAAGGAAGCTTGTAACAAAAGAAAGGAAATAGAAGAGATTTGTAAGAGACAATTGTTCTTAGAAAAATGAAGAGCTAAGAATAGAAAGGTTAATTATTAATTACTATAGGTGGCGCGAATCTTTGTGTGAGGCGTGAAATCTTTGAACAACATGACACTAATTACTAGAGGTGACAATAGAGTAATCACATTAACTGCTAACCGTGAATGTGAAGAGAGGTTAACGTAAACCTGCCCAGTGCTCCATCTTGTCATGGGTCTGCCCCAATATAGGAGCCTATTTTAGTAAAGCTTTGTTAATAATGAAATAATATTTCGAGTCGGAAAATAAACCTAAGGAAAAATAAGCTTCATCCAGTCCAATAACAGTACATTCTTAATAATTCTATAAGTTAGAACTTCATCATAATTACGTACGAAACTGTCTAATTTTGATAATAAATATGACCTGTAAGCATAATTATGAGAATTCATCATCAACTTTAGTTATAAACATAGTTATTCTTAAAAGCCCTTATTAATATTGAGTATGTATCTATGCATCAATATATGTTTGCCACTAATAAGTGATAGTATGTATACATATGTGCGTATATGATGTATGTATGTCAGAGGGAAATTTCAAAAGAAATGTTTTAACATAGCAACACATTGTTATAATAGTACTACTATAATGCACGTGCTTTGCACGTGAATGTACATGCTTTAATTTTTGAATTTCATAATGAATAGTTAAACTATGTGTTAGTGAATAAAATTGCTTAAAAGGAAATGCAAGAATTAATTACTATTGTGTGGTTATTGTAATTGAATGTTTTTTTTAAAATGATTCGCCCAGTTGTAACATCTTTTTAAATAAGTCCCCCAAATCTAATATTGTTCTTAAATAAAATTGCTAATTTTATAAGTTCTATTAAATATTCCCCTACAACTAAAAAGTTGTTAACTTAATTCTAAATTAATTAAGCTATATTAATCTTACTAGCTTTTTCCTGATGTTCCCTACATAGTTACATTTTATATATGTAACATTTTACAGTAGTTACTTCTCATTATAATTATTTAATAGGGTAAAATTACACTAAACTCTTATGAACTTTCAGTCCTTATAAACTTTTAAAAGCACACTAAACCCCTCATGACTTTTCTGTTTTAAAGAAAACCCTCAACAAATCTTTAAATTTTGCAGATAGCCCCTATAAATTAGAACCAAAAAATGGCATAATAAGGTATTTTAAAAGTTATTGGGGGTTTAGTGTAATTTATCTAAAAGATATTCGGAGCTTTCTACAAAAGATACGTGTTAAATCCTTTGTTTTGATGATGATTTACAAAAACCATTATTGGTGCTAATTGTTTATTAAGCTATATTGTAGATTAAATATCATTAGCACCTTATATGGAGGATTTGATGGAAAATAAGCTATAACGACAATATCTAAGGAGGTGGAGGCAAAGTGATGAAACAATACTTTCAAGAGCGCCATATGCATAGCTTCATCTACTCTAGAGTAAATATCAAGACTCAGGTCATGTATTTCTATGTGAGGGATATTTACTATTTTATTTTTCTCTATAGTACTTAATGTAGGCAAGTAGTTTGTTGATTACATTTGAAGCTCATAACACACTTGCACACTTTCAAAACTCGTATTTTGATACTTTTGTTAAAATGATGATTTTTACAAATACGAAGACCTTTTCATAAAATTCCTTTTTAAACAAGTTTGTCAAAATGTTTATAAACTATTTCCAGAGTTTCACATTTTTGGAATTTATTTACTATTTTTTAAAGCCTGTTGAAACTCACTTTCAAAATCTAAACAAGCTGAATATCTGTTATCAGTCGACTGGTGAGTCGACTGATAAAAGTGCCTGGAATCATCAAAAAATTTATGTTTTGTTTCACCGACTGACCAGTTGACTGACGATTTGTCAGTCGACTGAAAGTGATCGTCAGTCGACTGAAAGTGATCGTCAGTCGACTGATGAGCTGGTATTTGAATACAACGTTCAGCTCATCAGTCGACTGATAGCAGTCTAACGACTAGTTTTTATACAAAATCTGTTTCTCGGTTTTTTGGAGATTTTTGCTAATTCTTTGGGGTTTTGGTGTTGTCTTTTCTCCCTATAAATACCCAACTACTTCAGTAACTAAGCTTTCATTACAAATCTCTTATGTTTGAGTTTATTGTTTTCAAAGAGCTTCAACTTTCATTTGCTTTCATTATTTCAAAGCCCACATCCCAAGCTTCAATTGCAATCTCCTCTCTTGCCATAGGGCTACTGCAAAGAGAGAGCTTTTCTTCGATTTACTACTATTGTGAGTTTGATCTTGTGAAGATCTACTGTGTGGTTGTGAGATCTCGGTGGAGATCGTTGTGTAGAAGAAGTTCCAGCTTTTAAACCGGGTGTGTAGTGGATTTCTCCTCGAGAGTGGAGAGCGGGGATGTAGGTTAGCGGACCGAACCTCGTGAACATACCGTGTGTCATCAATTGGCTAACTATCTCTATCCTTACTCTCTTTTATTGTCATTGCAATTCATATTTGTGTGTGGTTTGTCGGAATATCTTTTAATTATATATTATTTATTCATAAACCTTATTCACCCCCCCCCCCCCTCTAGGGCCTTTCAATTGGTATCAGAGAAAGATCTCTACTGTTGTTAGGCTTAAACCCCTTAGAGAAAAGATCATTATGGAGGCTTATATGAATATGCATATGCTAGAAGGACAATCCACCACTAGGCCACCCCTCTTCACCGGTAGCAACTTTGCTAATTGGAAAGCTAGGATGAGAATTTATTTACAATGCATTGACCTTGATATCCTAGACATTGTGTAAAAAAAATATGTTAAGAAGCTTAGTAGTGAAATGACCGAGGATGAGAGGAACTTAGCTAACCTTAATATTAAGGCCATAAATGCACTAATTTGTGGTCTTACTCCTAATGAATATAAGAGAGTTTCTACATGTGCAACCGCACATGAAATTTGGGAGAAGTTATGCATTACCCATGAGGGAACCCCTCAAGTGAAGGAGTCTAAGATTAGTGGACTCATGCATGATTATGAACTATTTAAAATACTTCCAAGTGAATCTATTGACTCTATGTTTTCTCGGTTCACTAATATTATAAATGAATTGCATGGTCTTGACAAGGTCTTGGAGAATCAAGAGATGTGCTACAAAATTCTTCACTCTTTAACACCGGCTTGGGAACCTAAAGCTACGGTCATGGAAGAAACACATGATCTATCTACTCTCACTCTTGATGGACTTATTGGCAAGCTCAAGGTCCATGAGAAGAAGGTTAAGGAGAAGGAAGAAGCACCCCCAAAGGCAACCGAGGAGCCACTCTAAAAATCAAAGTCCATAGCTCTCAAGAGAGCAATTGACGATTCATCCTCCTCAGATAGTGAAGATGAAGTCTCTAAAGAAGTGGCACACCTCTCTAGAAGGATATCAAGACAAATCAAAATGAACAAAAATTTTAAAAATCGATCTAACAACAAATTTTCTTCTCGTATAGGTAAATGCTTTGAATGCAACGAACCAGGATACTTAGCCAAGGATTGTCCCAAGCTTAAGGAGAAGTATTTGAAATACAAGAAGAAGAAGGTTATGTATGCTGGTTGGGATGAGTCCGAACCAAGCGATTCGGATAGTGATGATAAGGGCGCCGAGATTGCTCTTTATGACCAGAATATTTATTTCATGGCTCATGAAGATGAGGTACAATCCAAAACCGAAAGTGAATCTCTTTATATGCAATGTGAATTAGAAGCGGTTTTAGAAGAATTAAATTTTGAATTTAAAAAAATTAGCAAAAGAATATTCTTCATTCAAAAAATTACATGTTTCTTGGGATTCTAAGTTTGAGAAACTACAATCTTCTCTTGCTCTAAAAGATGAAATGATAGAAGATCTAGACTTTTAAAACAAACAACTAAGATCTAAAGTTGAGAGATTAGAAATTGAAAACAATAGAATTAAATCTAATCATGTTTACTCTAGTCATCATCATGGTGATAGAAAATTGTATCAATCTCATGCTCCTACAAACAAGAAATGGTTTTTGTGCACATATTGTATGAAATATGGTCATATTTCTACTCATTGTAAGATTAAAAATAACATTGATCATTATGAGTTAATGTGGGTACCCAAGAGTATCAAAAATACTAGCACTCAAGGACTCAAAGCTTGGGTACCTAAAGGTTCTACAACTTGTTTGTATGTAGGGAACGTCTCGCACAAGACGTAAGAAGTTGTGGTACCTTGATAGCGGTTGCTCTCATCACATGATGGGAAATAAAGAATTATTTGTAACCCTATCAAGGATTGAAGGAGACAATGCCTCCTTTGATGGCGGAGAGAAAGGTAAAATCATAGGAATTGGTACTATTGGTAAGATACATTCTCCCGTAATTGAAGATGTATATTTTGTTAAAGGTTTAAACCATAATTTTCTTAGCATTAGTCAATTAAGTGACAAAGGCTTTGACATTATTTTTAAACCGGATAAATGTATTGTTAGTAGAAATGGTAAAATCATTTTTGTGGCTTTTAGAAGATTTAATGTTTATATTATTTAGATGAACGAGTTCTTAGATCAAGATGTAAAGTGCATTGCCACGGTAGATGAGGATCCTTGGATTTGGCACAAGAGACTTGGACATGCTAACATGAAGCTTATATCTAAGCTATCTAAGAAGAATTTAGTAAGAGGGTTACCAAATCTATCTTATATTAAGGATTCTACTTGTGAGGAATGTGCCAAGGGTAAACAAACTAAAACTTTCTTCAAATCCATAAATGAGGTATTCACTTCTAAACCTTTACAATTATCGCATCTTGATCTCTTTGGACCCATGTGTGTTGCCTCTCTAGGAGGCAAACACTATATTTTTGTTATTGTTGATGATTTCTCTCATTTTACATGGATAATTTTTCTTTCTAATAAAGATGAATATTTTGAAGAGTTTTCTCATTTTGTAAAAAGAATTAAAAATAAAAAAGATTTAAAAGTTGTTAAAATTAGAAATGATCATGGTGGAGAATTTCAAAACAAATTCTTTAATGATTTTTGTGTTCATCGTGGTATAACACATGTGTTTTCTGCTCCTAAAACACCCCAATAAAATAGCGTTGTTGAACGAAAAAATAGAACCATACAAGAGATGGCATGCACAATGATAAACTCTTATGATTTGCCAAAATATTTTTGGGGGAAAGTCGTTAATACGGCTTGCACATTTTAAATCGTGTTTTGATTAGACCTTCTTTTAAGAAAACTCCTTATGAACTCTTTTTTGACAAAACTCTACATATTGGATATTTTTGTATCTTTGGTTGTAAATGTTTTATCTTAAATACTAAAGATCACCATGATAAATTTGATTCAAAAATTAATATTGAGATATTTTTGGAATATGCTCCTAGAAGCAAGACTTATAGAGTTTTCAACAAGCGAACACTCGTTGTTAAAAAGTCTATAAACGTTACTTTTGATTAATCTAATATTGGTTTGCAAGAAAATTTGCCTAGGGATGATGATGAGATTGAGGAAGGAATGAAGCTCTTGCAACTAAATGATAAATCCTCAACGAATGCACCAATTGACGAGAAGAACATAAATAAACAAAATCACGAAGAACTCCCCAAAGCTTGGAAGTTTGCACCGGATCACCCTAAAGACCAAATTATAGGAAGTCCATCCAAAGGCGTTTTGACTTGCTCAAAAGCAATGAGCGTATGTGGTAATGTAGCTTTTTTATCCCAAATAGAATCTAAATGTATTGATGATGCTTTAAAAGATGAGTTTTGGGTTTTAGCTATACATGAAGAGTTGAATAACTTTCAAATAAACAATGTTTGGAAATTAATTCCTAGACCGAATAATACTTCTATTATTGGAACTAAATGGGTTTTTAGAAATAAGCTTGATGAGTTTGGCATAGTAACTAGAAATAAAGCTTGTTTAGTTGCCCAATTATACAATTAAGAGGAGGGCATAGACTATAATGAAACTTTTACACCGGTTATAAGATTAGAATCTATTAGGATATTTTTGACCTTTGTGACTTTTAAAAAATTTAAATTATTTTAAACGGATATCAAAAGTACTTTCTTAAATGGCTTTATTAAAGAAGAGGTTTATGTTGAGCAACCCCCCGGCTTTATTGATTTATCTTTTCCAAATCATGTATACCGGGTTTAAAAAGTTTTATATGGATTAAAACAAGCTTCTAAAGCTTGGTATGCTCGCCTCTCAAGTTTTCTCATTAAAAATAGTTTTACAAAAGGGACAATTGATAATACTCTTTTTGTTAGAAAACAGAAAAATAATTTTATTTTAGTTCAAATTTATATGGATGATATTATTTTTGGTGCCACTAATAAATCTTTATGCAAGGACTTTTCTAAAGTAATGTAAGATCAATTTGAGATGAGTATGATGGGAGATCTCACCTTCTTTCTCAGCCTCCAAGTTAAACAATCCAATGATGGCATTTTCGTATCACAAAGCAACTATGCTAGGGAGTTGGTGAAAAAGTTCGAGATGGAAAGCTCAAAACATGCCCCAACTCCAATGAGCACCATCATCAAGTTGGATGCAGATGAAAGCGGTGAAAAGGTAGACCAAAAGCTATATCAAGGTATGATAGGTAGTCTTCTTTATCTCACCGCTAGTAGGCCGGACATGAAGTTTAGTGTTTGTGCATATGCACGTTTTCAAGCTTCTCCTAAAAAAATCTCATTTGGTTGCGGTTAAAAGGATTACTAAATACATTAATGGAACCTTAGAACTTGGTTTGTTTTATCCTAAAAATACATCTTTTGATCTTTGTGGTTATTATGATGCCGACTTTGCCGGCTGTAGGGTGAACAGCAAAAGTACGAGTGATACTTGTTAATTTTTGGGTAACTCACTTGTATCTTGGGCATCCAAGAAACAAAATTGTGTTGTTTTGTCCACTATAAAAGCAGAATACATTACTGCCGACTTATGTTATGCACAACTTTTGTGGATGAAACAAAATTTGGTTGATTTTGATTTACACTTTCATGATACAAATTTTTTTTGTTATAACACTAGTGCTATCAATTTTTAAAAAAAAATTCTGTTTTGCACTCTAGAACAAACATATAGATGTACGACATCACTTCTTGAGTGACCATGTTGAATGGAAAAATATTTCCCTTGTTTATATTGACAACAAATCTTAATTAGCGGATATCTTTACCAAACCCCTTTGTGAAGTTGATTTTTGTCGTATTAGAAATGAAATAAGGATGTGCATCCTTTAAAAATATCTTTTTGTCTATTTCGTTTCTTTTTGATTCTTTGCTATACCATTGTCATATCTATATTTTCTCTTGATCCTACTGTTAGACCCTAGTGGGGGGTGATTAGGGTCTTATGCTAATCTAATCAGATTATATGTCAATTAAAACTAATTAATAAGTTATCCTAGCAAGTATGAACTACAAAAAATATATAAGCTAGATAAGCAATATGAACAATGAGATATATCCTTGCAATGAGATATACTATGGGATATATGCAAGGATATACAAATTAACACAAGGGTGAAATAAACATAAACAAGATAGTGGGCAAAGTAAATAATAAGACAATGGTGATATGAGCAATGAGCACAAATAAGAATAAACGCCAAAGCACACTCAAACACAATCAAATGATCACGGAGTTCGAACATTCCGTCCTACGTCTCCGCTCCCCACTCCCGGGGAGAAATCCACTATCACAATCCGGTTTGGAAGCCGGAACTTCTACACACTCGGTTTTCTAGCTAACCGAAAACTCTACAACTCACACTCTTGAAAACCCACTCTACACTCTCACAAGTGTTGGACCTAGCCGTGTCTCCTTCAAGTGCTCGATTACAACCTCTCTCTAGGTTCGTCAACCGACGCCACTCCTCTTGGGATGATCCCCGACTCTCACCACACACTCCTCTCGGTGTACAAGTGTATTACAAAGTGATCTCACGATTAAGCACAATACAAAGAATGATTGTTCTCTAATATGGATGAGAACATAATAAAAGCTCACACTCAATTGTTACAACTCTCATCAACCCAAATATATTATGTATGAAAATACAATAAGCTCAAGTGTGTGTGTGTGTGCAAACAATGAGTAAAATCAAATCTAAGTCAAATAGCAAATTAGCAATAATAAGAATATGAAAATCAATAATAATATTGCTAGAAAAAAGAGTTAGAAAATTTCTCTATAAATACAAAGAGAGGATGAGAAGATATTAAAGACGAACTCCTCAACAGATGATGCAAACTCCTCTTTGTAATAGCAAACCCCAAAAACAAACTAAACAAACTTAAACTCTTTTAAAACATGTTTAAAACATTTCTTGGATTGGGTTGAAAATAAAGATCAAGGGGGTATTTATAGCCTCCCAAAAACTCAGCCAAGAACCCCAAACAAAAGCCCAAAAACCCTAACGAATCAGAAATATGATTCTGTACCAAATATGACCGTTGGGCGATCGGCGGCTGACCGTGAGAAAATCACGGTCGACCGCGAAGGTCATTGAAACTGAGAAAACAAACAGAACAGGCTACGGTCGACCGCGACAGTCGACCGTGAGAACTTACAGACTAACGGTCGACCGCCACGGTCGACCGTGAAAGTTTCTGCTAACTTCTCAAGAAAAAACATTGGCGTGGTCGACCGTGGCGGTCGACCGTGAACTGATATATGAAATTTCAGGTTTTGAAAACAGTTTGTTGATTTTTAAACACTGTTTAAAAATATTAAATAAATTCTAAAACTTATGAAACTTTGGAAAATGATTGTAGACATGATAATACACATGCTACAAAAACTGGTTTTCTAAAAGGGCTTCCCAAATGAGAAATATCATTATTTTACAAAATAGTCCAAAACACGAAAATATAAACATATGAATTTTGACATTTAGGCTAAACCATGTTTTGAAACTTTGCACAATAATTATGTAGACTTAATAAAATATGTATATGATTATTGTTAAGTTCAAAAACTAAGAATATAATATTTTTACAAATACAATAGAAAATGAAACATATGAGTATGTATATGAAAATATATTTGTTTCATATCTAATTAGTTAAACCAAATCACAATAATAAATATAAAATATGTAATTTCATATTTATAAACATAAAAACCAAAACTTGTGCTGTATATATATATGACTACATATATATACAAGGAAACCAATAAAATGTGTGTGTATATGATATTGAGCTTAGACTATCTAACACACATAATATAAAACCTAAACTAGATTACCCAATCGTATATGATATTGAGCTTAGACTATCTAACACACATAATATAAAACCTAAACTAGATTACCCAATCTGATCTTGATCTTCAATAAGCTTGACTTGGTACACTATGCGGATGAAGCTGAACTTGGATCTTGAACTTGAATTGCATAAGCTTCACTCCACAATTCCGCCAACCTCCATTTGATATCGTCGTTGAAGCGTTATTCCATCCATCCTCCAATATATTATTTGCCTAAAATAAATATAAAACACAAACACTAGACAAACAATATTAGATGTAAATTTTTTGTAATACATCATCAAAACAAGAAGGCCAACAATCTCCCCCTTTTTGATGATGGCAAACAATTTACAAAAAGGATATATGCATGAAAGAAAATGAATATACAAAGTATAATATATTATGCATATAAACAAGAAAGAATATACTCATAATATTTCTCCCCCTTTGACAACATCAAAAAGGGGACAAAGGAATGAAAAGAGCGAAAGCTCCCCCTATCAATATGCATGGGTGAGTATATCACATTAAAAAATATAGGGATTGCTCCCCTATCAAAATACCTCATGAATGTATGAAATGAATGCTAAGGCATACATATGTGAGAAAGCATAGATTAAAAACATGCTAAACATAACTCACATACAAAAAGATAATGAGAACACATATAAATATGTTAATATGAAACAAGTGTCTCATTAACACAAAAAATATAAAAACCATATAAATGAATGGATTTATGAAATCAAAAAAAGAGGAACATGAGAATCATGTAAAAAGTTTTCAAATGAAAACAAACCAACCAAAAGAAATCATAAATCAAAGTTTAAATCCAAAAACTTAAAATCAAATCATCATTGATTCAAAAATCAAGAGAGGCAACTATATCTAGCTCTTGAGCTAGTATCAACCCATATAAACATTTTAGCACCCGGTAAACAAGATTTGGGAATAAACATCCAATAAATCCAGAGGGTTATATAAGTACAAACCTCTCATCAAAACAAAACCAATAATCATGAAAACAAAAGAATTTGATTAATGAAAAAAAATTGTTTTCATGTTCAAAAGTTTAAAGTATAATTTTTCAAAACCAAAAAAATAAAAACACTAAAATTTTTTGTTTAAGAAAAATTATTTTGGCACCCAAGCATTCTTGATTGCAGATTGGTTAGAGACATGATCCCTATCATTTAAGCTCAAAGACCTAGGGTTATGAACCCTCTTGGGCATATGTGGTGCACGGGATCGGTCATAGCAATAATCACTCAAATAACCCTTCCGATTACAATATGTATAATGAAAAAGAAGCATTTGCTTATGTTGACCATTAAAAGGTGCACGTGGAACATTTGCAAACAAAGGTAAATTATTTGAAGCTTTTTGCAAATGTGGAACATTATCAAAATAAAACTTTCCTAAGTGGCTAAATCTACCACAAACATTACATTTATAAATATGTGGTCTACTAGAAACATTTGGCAAATGAGATTTTTTTCAAATCAAAACAATATTTGGCCAAATGACCAAAACGACCACAAATATCACATTTAAACAGATGAGCATGCTTACGATGAACATGATGAGTATGTGCATGTGTATGTGATGAAGAAGCTACATGAGATGCACAAGGAGCATTAGCATTCTTATGTTTGTGTGCATCATAGCAAAATCTAGCAAGATGGCCTTTACGATCGTAATTTGTGCATTTGTAGCCTTTGCTATATATGTGTGCATAATGAATGGATGATTTAGACTTAGACTTGGCACACATATCCATAATCTTCTTATGATTATTAATGCATGTTTTTAAAATTGAATCTAAATATGAAATACGTTTATTCACAAGATTCAAATCATCATTAGGCACATATGCATTTTTATTAGAAGTAGAACATAAATAATCATTTATAAAAGAAGCAGTATCATTTTATATGTTCTCTACTTCTAACATGGCATTATCTCTTTCATGAGTTAAACTAGAAACATTTGAAGTTAAAGAAACATGATCCAATTTTAATTTTTTTTATTGTTTTCTTTAAAAATCATATTTTCATTAGAAATAGTTTCAAACTTAGATGCTAACAACTCATGATCGGATTTCAAATCCTCATGCTTGTTTTTTAAATCAATAAAATCATTTTGCAATTTCTTGTAAGCATGCAGTAATCTTTCACTAGCACAAGCAAGTTCATCATTAGGTAAATCATTAATAGATTCGAACTCGCAAACCTCACTAGGGCTATTGCCTAGTGGCCGTGTGCATGATGCTCCATATGAACTTGAAGCTGGATCCTCCAAAGCTTGTCGGATCACCTCCAAGTCCCCTTGATATGCTTCAATAAATTTCCATAAGGTGTAAGCACTATCAAAATGAATAAACTTGTTAGACATAGATGAATTAAAAGTATTTAGCAAATATTCTAACAAAATATTGTTCATTGCAAACATTTGATGATCATTTTTATTCCACTTGGATTTCTCCGTAGTGGGCTGTTTGTGGAAAATTTTGTAACAAGAAGAATAGCAAAAGAATTGTATTTGATTTATTCTCTCTAACTGCTTAGAAAAAGAATGTTTACAACTCTCTCAACTCTCGATTACAATTGGATTTCCTGATTACAAAAGAGAAGAGAATTGATCTGAATCCTCTCCTTTGTTTAAAAAACTGGGTTCTTCACGGTGGCGATGAGATGCCTCCCTCGAATGCTCGTGTCGAGATTGCTTCTCGTTGACGATCCGACGTCTTGTTTCACTGGAACGTGATCTCCTCTTCACGATTTGACGTTGTGGAGGACTTGCGTGGCAAGTTTTAGAACTCTGAATGAGTTTGTTTGATCTTAACCGTAATTGGTTAGACAAGCCAAGGATCTCTTCTTTACTGTTAAGGAGAAGGATCCCCAAAGCCCCTTGACCGGATCCCCCTTCGTGGCTCAGAAAAATCCGATCCTTAACTCTGTTGAGTTTGTTGATATTTATAGGAGGATTAGGGGGTGTAACCACCTCCTTAATTCGCTCCTAATTGGGGCTAATGGGATGTAACCGCCCCTAAGATCACTCCTGAGTGGAGTTGTGATCCCCTCAGATTGTGGGAAACGGTTTTGAAACCGTTCAGCTCGTGTTTGAACGAGTCAAACGCAAAATCTGCGTTTGAACGCAGTGTTTGCAAGCTCGAACGCAGTGTTTGGAGGCTCTGACGCAGTGTTTGGAGGCTCTGACGCAGTGACTGGAAACTGCGTTGGCATCCTGCTGGAAGCTGCGTTGGGCAGCGGTTGGAACTGCGTCTGGCAGCGGTGGGAGCTGCGTCTGACAGTGGTGGGAGCTGCGTCTGGCAGCGGTTGGAGCTGCGTTTGGTAGCGGTTGGAGCTGCGTCTGGCAGTGATGATGAGCTGCGTTGGGCAGCGGTGATGAGTTGCGTTTACCAGCGATTTGGAGCTGCGTCTGGCAGCGATTAGAGCTGCGTTGGGCAGCGGTATAGAGCTGCGTTGGACAGCGTTTGGCAACGGCTCTGAGCTGCGTTTGCAGCGTTTGGAGCTGCGTTTGTGCTGCGTTCGTGGCTAAGAACGCGGTGCGTCTTAATGCTGGTACGCAGGGAGGACTTCCACGTCTTGGTTTGAAGAGACCGTCGATTTGTAGTCTCTTTCTGTTATGTGAAGGCTGTTGATTAGAGCTTTCATCAGTTGTCGTGAAGGTCGTCAGATTGTAACCTTCAGCGATTTACGTGAAAGTCTTCAAATTGTAGCCTTCGGGAAGTCGTCAGATTGTAACTTCCATCATCGGTGTCTGATAGGGGATAAGCTATCTATTGTGATTTTTAGACAGCCTACATGGGCATAATATAAGCATCATCTATAATTTTCCATAAATCAAAGTGTTTAGATTGAACAAAAAGTTTAAATCTAACACACCATTGATCATAAGGAAAATTATCTAATCTAGGAGCGATATTGATGGCATAACCTAAACAAGATGCATCGTTCAAATCCATAATGTATATATGCAAGCAAGATACAAAAAGCAAAAATTGGATTAGCACAAAAAGATAACTTGGATCTTTAACTCAAGGCGATTAGTCCTTAAATTAAAGAGCACCAAGCGTTGATACCAATTGTTAGACCCTAGAGGAGGGGTGATTAGGGTCTTATGCTAATCTAATCCGATTATATGCTAATTAAAACTAATTAATAAGTTATCCTAGCAAGTATGAAATACAACAAGATATATGAGCTAGGATAAGCAATATGAACAATGAGATATATCCTAGTAATGAGATATACTATGGGATATATGCAAAGATATACAAATTAATACAAGGGTGAAATAAACATAAACAAGATAGTGGGCAAAGTAAATAATGAGACAACGGCGATATGAGCAATGAACACAAATAAGAATAAACGCCAAAGCGCACTCAAACACAATCAAATAATTACGAAGTTCGGACCTTCCGTCCTATGTCTCTGCTCCCCACTCCCGGGGAGAAATTCACTATCACAATCCGGTTTGGAAGCCGAAACTTCTACACACTCGGTTTTCTAGCTAACCGAAAACTCTACAACTCACACTCTTGCAAACCCACTCTACACCCTCACAAGTGTTGGACCTAGCCGTGTCTCCCTCAAGTGCTCGGTTACAACATCTCCCTAGGTTCGTCAACCGACGCCACTCCTCTTAGGACGATCCTCGACTCTCACCACACACTCCTCTCAGTGTACAAGTGTATTACAAAGTGATCTCACGATTAAGCACAATACAAATAATGATTGTTCTATAATATGGATGAGAACACAATAAAAGCTCACACTCAATTGTTACAACTCTCACCAACCCAAATATACTATGTATGAAAATACAATAAGCTCAAGTGGGTGTGTGTGTAAACAATGAGTAAAATCAAATCTAACTCAAATAGCAAATTAGCAATAATAAGAATATGAAAATCAATAATAATATTGCTAGAGAAAAGAGTTAGAAAACTTCCCTATAAATACAAAGAGAGGATGAGAAGATATTGAAGATGAACTCCTCAACAGATGATGCAAACTCCTCTTTGTAACAGCAAAGCCCAAAAACAAACTAAACAAACTTAAACTCTTTTAAAACATGTTTAAAACATTTCTTGGATTGGGTTGAGAACTGAGATCGATGGGGTATTTATAGCCTCCCAAAAACTCAACCAAGAATCCCAAACAAAAGACCAAAAACTCCAATGAATCAGAAATATTATTCTGTACCAAATATGACCGTTGGGCGATCGGCGGTCGATCGTGGGAAAATCACGATCGACCGCGAAGGTCATTGAAACTGAGAAAACAAACAGAACAGGCTACAGTCGACCGCGGCGGTCGATCGTAAGAACTTACAGACTGACGGTCGATCGCCACGGTCGACCGTGAAAGTTTCTGCTGACTTCTCAGGAAAAAATATGGGCGCGGTCGACCGTGAACTGATATATGAAATTTTAAGTTTTAAAAATAGTTTGTTGATTTTAAAACACTATTTAAAAATATTAAATAAATTCCAAAAATTATGAAACTTTGGAAAATGATTGTAGACATGATAATGCACATGATACAAAAACTGGTTTTCTAAAAGGAATTCCCAAATGAGAAATATCATCATTTTACAAAATAGTCCAAAACACGAAAATATAAACATATGAATTTTGACATTTAGGCTAAACCATGTTTTAGAACTTTGCACAATAATTATGTAGACTTAATAAAATATGTATATGATTATTATTAAGTCCAAAAACTAAGAATACAATATTTTTACAAATACAATAAAAAATGAAACATATGAGTATGTATATGAAAATATATTTGTTTCATATCTAAGTAGTTAAACCAAATCACAATAATAAATATAAAATATGTAATTTCATATTTATAAACATAAAAACCAAAACTTGTGTTGTATATATATATGACTACATATATATATAAGGAAACCAATAAAATGTGTGTGTATATGATATTGAGCTTTGAGTATCTAACACACATAATATAAAACCTAAACTAGATTACCCAAGCCGATCTTGATCTTCAATAAGCTTGACTTGGTACACTATGCGGATGAAGCTGAACTTGGATCTTGAACTTGAATTACATAAGCTTCACTCCACAATTCCGCCAACCTCCATTTGATATCATCGTTGAAGCGCTATTCCATTCATCCTCTAACATATTGTTTGCCTAGAATAAATATAAAACACAAACACTAGACAAACAATATTAGATGTAAATTGTTTGTAAATCATCATCAAAACAAGAAGGCTAACACCTACAATGTCAAACATGCTTAAGCACACACAGGTACCAAGAGGAGTGTAGATGTGAGAAAGCGGGACCATCCCAAGAGGAGTAGGGTAGGTGGTAATGCCTAGATGTAGGTCGTAATTCCTAACACTTGAGGAAGACACGGGTAGGCTAACACTTAAGGTGCATTTGTGTGGGTTTTTTAGCATGCATATTGTCTTTATTTTATCCCATTTTTTATGGTGACAAAAGGGGGAGAGAAATCTCCTCGTTTGTGCACATAGTAAGGGGGAGCCTTATAGATAGGAGGAGCAACTATCTATAAGCTAAATAATCTATTTTTACTTGCTCTTGTATAATGGTTGTTTGTCATCATAAAAAAGGAAGAGATTGTTAGATCCTTTGTTTTGATGATGATTTACAAACACCATTATTGATGCTAATTGTTTATTGAGCTATATTGTAGATCACATATCATTAGCACATTATATGGAGGATTAGATGGAAAATGAGCTATAATGATAATATCTAAGGAGGTGGAGGTAAAGTGATGAAGCAATGCTTTCAAGCGCACCATATGCATAGCTTCATCTACTCAAGAGCAAATATCAAGACTCAAGTCATGTATTTCTATGTGAGGGATATTTGCTATTTTATTTTTCTTTCTAGTACTTAATATAGGCAATTAGTTTGTTGATTACATTTGAAGCTCATAGGATGACACACTTGTATACTTTCAAAACTCGTATTTTGGTACTTTTGCTAAAATAATGATTTTCACAAATACGAAGACTTTTTTGCAAAATTCATTTTCAAACAAGTTTGTCAAAATGTTTATAAACTATTTCCAGAGTTTCATATTTTTGAAATTTATTTACTATTTTTTAAAGCCTATTGAAACTCACTTTCAAAATCTAAACAGGCCGAATATCTGTTATTAGTCGACTGGTGAGTCGACTAATAAAAGTGCCTAGAATCATTAAAAAGTTTCTGTTTTGTTTCGGTCGACTAACCAGTAGACTGATGATTTGTCAATCGACTGAAAGTGATCATCAATCGACTGATGAGCTGGTATTTAAATACAACGTTCAGCTCATCAGTCGACTGATACTTCCCGTTAGTCAACTGATAGCAGTCTAACGACTAGTTTTTGTACAGAATCTGTTTCTCGGTTTTTGGGGGATTTTTACTGATTTTTTGGGGTTTTGGTGTTGTCTTCTCTCCCTATAAATACCCAGCAACCCCAACTACTTCAGTAACTAAGCTTTTATTGCAAATCTCTTGTGTTTGAGTTTATTATTTTCCAAGAGCTTCAACTTTCATTTTCTTTCACTATTTCAAAGCCCACATCTCAAGCTTTAATTGCAACCTCCTCTCTTGCCATAGGGCTACTGTAAAGAGAGCTTTTCTTCGATTTACTAATGTTGTGAGTTTGATATCATGGAGATCTACTGTGTGGTTGTGAGATCTCGGTGGAGATCATTGTTAGACCCTAGAGGGGGGTGATTAGGGTCTTATGCTAATCTAATCCGATTTAATGCTAATTACAATTAATTAATAAGTTATCTTAGCAAGTATGAAATACAACAAGAATATAAGCTAGGATAAGCAATATGAACAACAAAATATATCCTAACAAAGAGATATAGGCAATGTGATATATGCAAGGATATAAAACTAATACAAGGGTAAACAATATGAACTAGATAGTGGATCATATAAATAATGAGCTAATGACAATGGCGACAAGAAATATAAACACAAGTATAAATAAACGCCAAAGCACACTCAAACACAAGATATGATCACGGAGTTCGGACCTTCCGTCCTACGTCTCCGCTCCCCACTCCCGGTGAGAAATCCACTATCACAACCGGGTTTTCTACGCTCACCCGAATAACGTTTACACCTCACAGTGTCGGTTTTCAATGCTCACCGATCAACGTCACTCCTCACACTCGGTTTTCTAGTTCACCAAAAACTTCACAACACACTCGGTTTTCTAGCTCACCGAAAACCTTACAATCTCACAATGAAACAATAAATGATTTGTTCTCTCATACAAGGGGAGAACTCAATTAAGCACAACTCAATATTACAATCTCTCACAACCCTAATATACTATGTATACAAATACAATAAGCTTAAGTGGGTGTGTGTAACAATGAGTAAAATCAAATCTAAACTCAATATAAAAATTAGCTTTAAAGAAATATAATCAAATAACTAAGCAAATGTAAAGCTAGATAGAGTTTAGAAAACTTCTCCAATAGATGACAAGATGGAGATTGGAGCCTAAACAAGAAGATGATCTCCTCCACTTGTGAAAACAATCTTCAAACCAAACAAACACTAAAAACACACTTAAACCCTTGTTTAAAACTCTTTAAACTTGTTTAAAACATTTCTTAAGTGCCCTTAGAAGTATGAGGGCATGGAGTATATATAGGCTCATGAAACAAGCCCAAAAATCTAAGAAAACCAAGAAAAAAGACAAAATAACGGATATATATAAATCTGAAAAATATAGCCGTTAGCTACAGTAACCAACCTCCAGAGAGTTTGGCGGTCGACTGTGGCGGTCGACCGCGGGTACTGTAGCACTGCATATTAATTTTGTAAAATCAATTAAAAATAGTAAATCAGCTCCAAAAATTATGAAATTTTGTGAGAAGGTTCTAGACATGTAGGATAACATGTTAGAGAAAGAATTTCTGAAAAATCATTTCTCAGTTAAGAGAAATAAATGTTTGAACACAGATTTACAGTTTCTGAAAAACTGCTGACATACACGATTTTGTAAAATCAATTGGGCATAGTAAATCAACTCTAAAAATAATAAAATTTTGAGAAAGTTTCTAAACATGTAGATAAATATGTCAAAGAAAGAATTTCTTAAATACCACTTCCCATTTATGAAAACTCATCTGTTTTGTAAAACATGCACGAACATGTGCACGAACAAAAACATGATTTTGTAAATTCAATTAAACGTAACGAATCAATTTCAAACTTGATGAAACTTTGGAAAATGTTTGCAAATGTGATTTTAAACATGTTACAAAAAGAATTTTCCAATTTGCATTTCCCAATTGTGGAATCTCATTATTTTGCAAAACATACATGAATATGAATTTGTTAAGAACATGTTTTTGACAAAAAGAGTTTAAACGCATATTAAAACTTTATGAAATGTCTTCATAAACATTATAACACATGAATATAAAGTAAACATGGTCAATTAAACAATATCACAAAGTTTTCTCAAAATAGCTCATTTTGTGAGAAAATCCAATATTGTGTGTGCATATGATATTGAGCTTAGAGTATTAAACACACATAATATAAACCTATACTAAATATACCCAAGCTTGATGAAGGTCTTCAATGAACATGACTTGGTAAACTTTGCGGAAGAAGCTTGTAATTGGATCTTTAACTTGAATTGACGTTGCTTCCCTCCACAATTCCGCCAACCTCCATTTGATATGATCGTTAAGGCTCGATTCCATCCATCCTCCAACTTGTTGTTTGCCTAGAATAAATACGAAAACACAAATACTAGATAAACAACATTAGTGGTAAATTGTTTGTTAAACATCATCAAAACAAGAAGGCCAACAATTATATATTCATTTCCTGTTTATATGCATGTGAATTATAAATTATATATTCATTTCCCTTCAAAGGGGGAGAAATATTGTGAGTATATTCTTTCCTGTTTATATGCATATGAATTATAAATTATATATTCATTTCCTTCATGCATATATTGTGAGTATATTCTTTCCTGTTTATATGCATGTGAATTATAAATTATATATGCATTTCCTTCATGCATATATTTCATTTTGTAAATTGTTTGTTATCATCAAAAAGGAGGAGATTGTTGGCCTTCTTGTTTTGATGATGTTTAACAAATAATTTACCACTAATGTTGTTTGTCTAGTATTTGTGTTTTCTTATTTATTATGGACAAACAACGTATTGGAGGATGGATGGAATAGAGCTTCAACAATGATATCCAATGGAGGTTGGCGGAATGTCGGTGAAGCTTATACAATTCAAGTTAAAGATCAAGTTCAAGCTTCATCCGCAAAGTGTACCAACTCAAGCTTAATTGAAGATCAAGATTGCTTGGGTAATGTAGTTTTGGATTTTATATTATGTGTGTCATATACTCTAAGCTCAATATCTTATACACACACATTTTATTGGTTTCTTCGTATATATATATAGTTATATATATACATAAGTTTTTGGTTACTATGCATATATATAGTTATACATATACATACATGTGTTTTGGTTTTTATGGTTATATATATATGATATTACATATTCCATACTCTATTGTGTTTTAGTACTTATTGCATAGAATATGTAATTTTTGTGAAAATATTATCTTATTAGTTTATAGACTTAAATATTTATTTATACATGTTTTACTAAGTCTATAAAAATATTTCACAAAGTTTCAAAAGTTGGTTTATGTCAAAACATCAAAATTCAAGTATCTCATATTTTCATGTTTTGGACTATTTTGTAAAATGATGATATTTTTCATTTGGGAGGTCCTTTCTGATAACCAGTCACTGTAGCATGTTTATTATCATGTCTACAATCATTCCCCAAAGTTTTATATTTTTTAGAATTTATTTGATATTTTTAAATAGGGTTTTAAAATCAGCATATCATTGTTTTTCTGAAGTATCAGTTATCGGTCGACCGAACCGGTCGACCGCTCATATGTTCAGCCGTCAGTGTGTGACAGAGAGTTTGTCGGTCGATCGGTCCGGTCGACCGAGAGCTCCATCGGTCGACCGCACTGGTCGACCGACGACTGTCCAGAACAGTTCATCGAATCTTTCGTTCTTCGAGGTCGACCGCGAATATTTTCGGTCGACCGCCAATAGATCCGTTAGACACTAACGACTATTTTTCTTAGCTATCTTCTGAGGACTTTTCTATCATTTGTTTTGGGGTTTTGGCTGAGATTTTTAGAGGGTATAAATACCCCATTGCTGATCTTTTTGTTTGACTAATGAAAAGAAGTTTTTAAAACAAGTTTTAAACAAGGGTTTAAGTGTGTTTAAGGGTTTGTTTTGTTTGTAAAGAAGTTTTCACAAGTGGAGGAGATTATCTTCTTGTTTGGGCTTCAATCTTCGTCTCTCCATCTTGTTATCAATTGAGAAGTTTTCTAAACTCAAACTCTAGCTTTACATTTATATACTTGTTTGATTATCATTGCTCTTAAGCTAGATTTTATATTTGAGTTTAGTTGAATTGATTTTATTTACTCATTGTTACACACACCCACATTGAGCTTTTAGTATTTACATACATAGTATAGTTCGGTTGTGAGAGATTGTAACTTTGAGTTGTGCTTTCATAGTGTTCTCATCTATAGTTGAGAACAATCAATTATTGTATTGAGCCTAATTGTGAGATCACTTTGTAATACACTTGTACACCGAGTGAGAAGTGTGTGGTGAGAGTCGGGGATCGTTCCAAGAGGAGTGGTGTCGGTTGATGAGCCTAGGGAGAGGTTGTAACCGAGCACTTGAGGGAGACACGGCTAGGTCCAACACTTGTGAGGGTGTAGAGTGTGATTACAAGAGTGTCGATTGTAAAGTTTTCGGTTAGCTAGAAAACCGAGTGTGAGGTGTAAACGTTATTCGGGTGCACGTAGAAAACCCGGTTGTGATTGTGAGTATCTCCTCGAGGTGAGGAGCGGGGACGTAGGTCGTGGGGACCGAACCTCGTAAACATATCCTTTGTTTGTGATTGCATTGGCGCACTTGTTTTCATGTTCATATCTTACATCGCCATTATGTATTGCTTGTTGATCATTTTGCCCTATCACATTTGTAGTTAAATTGTTTACCCCTTGTGTTAGTTTCATATCCTTGCATATATCACATTGCCTATATCTCTTTGCTATGATATATCTTGTTATTTATATTGCTTATTCTTGCTTATATCTCTCATATATCTATCTTGCAAGAATATATTTGTTAAGTAATTTTAATTGGCATTTAAATCGGATTAGATTAGCATAAGACCCTAATCACCCCCCCTCTAGGGTCTAACAATCGTTGTGTAGAAGAATTTTTGGCTTCCAAACTGGGTGTGTAGTGGATTTCTCCTCGAGAGCCGAGAGCAGGGACGTATGTCAGCGAACTGAACCTCGTGAACATACCGCGTGTCATCAATTGGCTAACCATCTATATCCCTACTCTTTTTTATTATCATTGCAATTCATATTTGTGTGTGGTTTATTGGAATATCTTTTAATTGCATATTATTTGTCCATAACCCTATTCACCCCCCCCCCCCCAGGACCTTTCAATATGTACTAGGTTTAGTGTAATTTTGAAAGTTTATAGGTTTATTTATAGTGAAATGCTAAAATTTCATGGGTCTTTACTATAATATACCTTATTTAATATTATAATTCTTAGTTCAAGTAATACTATTAAAATAATTATACTATCTTTATACTATAAAATATTTGTCTACTTCAATTTCTTTAAATATGCACTTAAATAATTTAGTACTATAAATATTTTATAAATTTTTATTATACTATTATTAATAATTAATAGTACTATTATTAATACTAAATAATTTTTTTGAAAGGATAGTTTTCAATCCTTAACAAGTATAGATTATTCAATATCATGTAATAATCTTTGAGCAAATAATGGAAAAATAATATTAAATATTTATTCTATTTATTTTATTGCTCGTTGAATTATAGTATAATTCTTAGTAGTAATTAGTAATGTATTATTCTATTTATACTATTATTTTAATTATTTTATTATAATTATTATATTATTTGTTTAATTGATTACTACAAACAATTGTGCATACTTATTTTATAAATTATTTATGATATTATTTTTAAACAATTAATAGTTATAATGTTGTTGATAAATATAATTATTTAGGAAGGTGAGGAGGTGCATAATTAATAAGCGGTTACATTTATTTAATGATCGATTTATTAGAGACCATGGAATAGTTAGAATTTATCAAAAATTAAGAGCGAAAAAAATAAAATTAAAAGTTTTAACACCCTAAGCCTCTTTTATAGCAGTATAGATATTTTAGATTTTGTTCAGATTTCTAAAAAATTTATTATCTTTTAGATTTTTCTTATAAAAATTACAAAAAATTAAAATATATATAAAAAATTTGCGATACAACATGTTATTTTCTTTGATGAGTTTATATTTTGAGGATTTAGACATGACGAGCCTTAGTTTTGAGAAAATTTTCCTTGATGAGCTGAAGTCGTTATAAGAGTCAGGACAACTTTTCGATCATGTGGAACTTGAGTCCTAATCTGAGCCTGAATTTTTGGCTGAGTAGCATCAGAGCATGATATTTATTTGAGTCCTTTCTAACTCAAGACAAAGAGCAAAATAAGTTTGATTTGATAGGTAACCCTTTCTCAACCTGCCATCAAATGTTGTAGAAATTATCATTAGTAGAATTTTGTACATGCTTGACACGTAAACCCATAAAGAATGCCACAAAATACGTCAAGAATGTGTACCTTGACGACTTCTCGTTAAGGATATGTCGTCAGTAAAAGTCCTATTAGGGTTGAAATATCCCTAACGGGGTACCGTCAGTAATAGGTATTACTAACGATAATATTCCTGACAGCGTCCGCCATCAGTATTGTTCAATCATCATTGACGGTAGTGCTATTAGTGATGTTATAACATCCTTGATGGGGCTGCTGTTAAGGATGGTCTTTTTAATGTCGTTGTCATTAGTGATGTAGTAACATCCTTGATGGGAATGCCATCAAAGATGATCATCCATGTTGGTAGTGTCGTCAGGAATGTAGATAACATCCTTGACAGTGTCGCTGTTAAGGAGATCATCGTTGACAGAAACTTCGTCAAGGATGTTATCTACATTCCTAAAGGGGCTGCCGTCAAGGATGTATATAATTAGCAAAAAAATATCACTACGATTGTCTATTCCCTATACATATTATTGATAACAGCATAAAATTTAAAATTCCCTGCACATATCCATACATAATATCTCGCATATATCTAAGAGTACATACACAATACATTTAAAATTTCCACAATCCAAAAACAAGCCTAAATTTCACAAAATCTCCCTAGTTAACAAACTACACATACAATATGATAAAAGTATACAAATAAGATATAATCTCACGTACAAAAATTTTCATGATACATAAAAACAAAAGTCACTACTTGAGGTCATCGAAATCATGCAATGTCATCAATAAACAAGCTAAAGTCTACAAAAGATCCACAACCATACCCACAAACATCTCACAATTCCAACAAACAAGAGTTTAGGATATAAAATATACAAACATCTCATAATCTCCCATACGGGGATGTCCAAGGTACAAAAAAACTCACTAATTCAGGTCATCTGCTCCATGCATGTCATTATACATGTTGTTACCGGCGGCTCCATCCCTATGACTCTTGCTTTCAATGATTTCATCTCCATTCTAACTGCAAAACAAATTTATTTTAGAATCATGTATTTAGTGTTGTTTGTGTATAATCATGTGTTACGTATATAAGCAAGAATATCTGCCTACTACTTATCCACTACCGATAAATACCTTTTGAGAGGCCAAAAAATTCATAATGGATGTTTGTAGCTGAGTAGGAATCTAATGCCTACAAGATTTCATGATTTTAGTAGAAACCATCGCAAAAGTAGCAGAACGGTGGACCACTTGCATGCGCTCCTCCCGAATATCCTCCCACAACTCCTTGGCAATCTGATCATCCAAAAAATTCATCACTAACGAACAAGTTTGATCACCTGCTGAGAGTAATCCTCCTACGACATGTAAAAGGGTACCCTTGAGGGCATCACCGATGGCGTTGAGGTCGTCAAAGGCTGGAATGGTGTAGACAACTTCTGAGCTCTCACTATCGTCAACCTGGTTCTTTCCTTTTTGGGAACTCCATGACTCACGTTGTAATGCTCCTCTCTAGTCAAGAACTCTTGGCTCTTTGCAACAGCCTCAGCATATGTGTTTTCTAATATTCCTAAGAGACAAAAAAGTTTAAAATAAGAATTAGCATTTCAATAACAAGGATAATGTAAACAATGCATATATAATTAAAACCCATCTATATCACTAATTTACTACTTTATTGAGGCTTGGTACTGGGATTTTTTATTAAAGGAATATTACGCTTCAAGAATGGCATAAAATATAGAAAATACTTGTTTTCATTGAGGCATGGTACTGGAGTTTCTTTTAGTTTGAGTAACCTTTAAGATATGGATGTCCTAGTGCTTTATATTATTCATTCATTTTAATTGTGATGCAGATCTATTCACAATGCCAGTAATAGCCAGTGTAATTAATTCCGGAGAGTGTGGAAGTAAAGAGACTTAGATGTACTAAGAAAATCAGGAGAGAAGGCTACTAAATTTACTCAAATTAATATCCTCAATAGCCTATATGACTAATATACCCCTCTATTTAGCAAACTTCAAGCTGGAAATCGCGAGGTCGTCTAATCATATTTGCATGTGGTTACAAAAAATGGATGGAATAAATGTCCATTCAGACAAATTTCCCAATAGCTTTTTGTTAAAAGCAACTAGGAAGTCATATACAATTAAAATTCATTCATAAAATTAAATTACATGCATATTCTAAGCTAGTTGTAGCTTTTTCTTCTTCTCATCAGTGCTATCATACCCCTTCATAAAGTAAACCATAGTCATCTTATGCAGTTCGGAGAGCAGGAAAAAGGGGGCATTCTGAGATTTAGAAATTTGTTTATTAGTTTTATTTTCAAATAAATTATAATTAAATAGAATATATATAAAAGACTAAATTAGTTTATACCATCGTCCTACAAAATTGATCCTCAATCTGTGCAAATGAAGTAGTCCACATATGGTGATCATACTCTTTTTTCCATCGGTTTAGTTGTCTTCTCTCATACTTTTTCTTCAAAAAGAACAAAGAGAATTTTAGTATAATGTATAATGTACAACGAAATGTACCACTATATTATGATAAGTGCTACAATTGACTACTCCAATATTGTATTGCAAACTTCAGGCCAAAACAGAACAGTCACATCTGAAGCAGAGAAAATATCAAAGTACATACTTAGATTGGAGTTGAAGTGTTAACAGCATGAAACTTAACGTACTCTTTGTTCTTATTTTCTTTCACATCTATGTTCATACTTCATGTAATTTTACCTAAGCTAGAAAGGGGAATTGAATCAAAGTCTCAGTGCAAGCTTTATTTGCTCAACTTCTTAAGTGAAGTTTTCGTAGGCTTATTTGCTAGGTAAGTATTTGTTATAAAAATTTGAGAGGGTTATGTTGCATATACTCGAGGTATGGTTGCCTCTAACCAAATGATTTTCATTTTGTACCCCAAAATATTATTTGTTAGTGAAAAATTTAAATATCTATAGATTAATATTTACCTGGTCCTCCTCCTGGCCCTATAATATTATAAGTGCAGCTAAATGATCTAGGCTAATCCTAGAATTTTATTTGTAGATCCTCTCTTAGTTCTCATTATAAATTTGAATGCATTTCCTTTTTATCTCGTGTCTCCATTCCCCAAGAGCATGCTTGAACCTTCCCATGTATCTAAACAAAAAATCCCACCCTATGTGATCATCTTCGATGTTGAAATGTCTCTAAAGATTGACATATAGATAAGTAGGGTTAATTGACTAGAAAATTAAAATAAATGAGAAATAGTAGTTTACTTTACCCAACAATCTTGATATATAGTCTCCAAGACATAAAAGGGCTGCCTTAGCCTAGAAAATGGATTAAAACAATCACTCCTCTATACCAAATATCCAAGATACGGACTAAAATTGTTAGTACATTGCCCGGTTGGAAGCCTGCTACTTCCCCACCTTAGAATTGCACGAAAGCCATCCGGTGGTATTTTTTTTAAGCTCACTTTCCTTGCATCCTTTTTTCTTGAAAGCTTTATTTCTTACAATAATGGAAAAGTATTTGTTATGTAATATAATACTAGAAAAGCATTTAATATATCTTTAATAACTTAAAAATATAAAATTATAAGTTAATTTACAAGAAAGGGGATTTAATAAGTTCATTAGCATGTATAAGTTAATAAATGATTAAATTTACCAAATCTTTGTTTGATTTTAGCATCGGCATCGGCTAGTATATCATTAATCTACGACTTTCAATCATTCAACCGTTATTTCGCCATTTATATTTCTCCATTTGCTTGAGTCCGTACCCTTCTGTATATATGGTAAATTCCCATGTTTAATACTAAGAATGTATTTGAAGCACTAGAGGTTATGTAAGTGGTGGTATGGGCAATGGCTCATCCTCGCTTTCACTTAAAGAAATAAAGAAAATATGTATTTTATTTTCATATATCATGAATAATATATACTTAAACTAAGTTATACCTCTAATCTCTAAAGATGATGTTGGCTCTTCCTTGGAGGGTTGGTCATCTCCGGGGCTCAAAAATAGCCTCCTACTCAAGCGTTTAGGCATCTGCAAGTTGAATAAATATGCAAAATAATATATTATATATTTATATACATTTTATATTGGCCAAAATAAAAATCAGATACATTATTGCGATATTAAAGTTTTCATTTCATAGTAAGCCTTTAGGCATTTGCAAGTTGTTATTTAATATGCAAAACAAAATATTATATATTTATATGCAATTTATATTATCCAAAAGAAAAATAAGATACATTATAGTGATATTAGAGTTTTTATTTCACAATTTGCAAATCTAAAAAAAGTTATATGATGACCCTACTACATCCAACTAATTTTTAGCTGCTATTAATGTTTGTGATAATGTTTGAAATGTTAGTCTGAGTCATTGGAGCATTCGTATCAAACACTATATTATGAGGGTAGGAGAATTCATCTACCGATGCATTTGGCTCATTGAAATTGTTTATATAGCTCTCATCACCATCTTCATTGGTAGAAGGTTGAACATAAGCTCTAGGATCCTTGTATAAGATAACTCACTCGTCTTTAACTGTAGGATCTTTCACATAGAGACATTGTCTCATTTAGGATGCAAAATAAGCTTTTCATCACTATCTATTTTTTTGTCAAGATTGGTAATTGTAAATCCAAAAGAATCCTTTTGATTCTTTGCAAAACACCAATGAATCATAAACATCATGTATTTATGTTCATTTGGACCATCATAGTCATAGAATATTTCCACCACATCTTCCAACTATCCATAATATATTATGTTATTTTTAACTGGATGATCTCTTTTGTTTGAGAAATATTCTTGTAAGAAGGTAGCCATGACATCACTATTCTGGGTGACCTTCGTACCATTAACCTCCACCGTTGAAAGTTATGCCCGTTAACACAATATCCATCGTATTGGTTTACATGATTGTAAGGATGCTATGCGTGAACCTTTACTTCTTCTGCTATTTGGTTATTAAGGACAAGTTGTTCTTGGATCTAAAAATCAACATTAATGAATCAGTTAAATTAATAATTATTAAGTTTTTAGTGAAAAATATAAATATTGCTAAATTTAACAATACTTACTTCATTCTTCACCTAAAGAGAGAATTCCTTCATATGTTTTTCTTTAATGTCATGTGGTGTCGTACTATTGATAATTTCATTCTTTAGTTTTTCCCGATGTTACCTATAAATGCAATTAAGAATTTATTATTGTAAAATTAAAAATAACTAGTTAAATGGTATTCAAACTTTTATATGATATTTTACCTTCGGTACTGTAGGCGTCTAAAAATGCCTATAGGTGTCTGAATACAGCTCGAGATGAAGAAAAGACGATGAACGTCATTATCTAAGTCGGAGAGGATTATCCGAGTCAAAGAGGATCATCCAAAGATGGAAAGAAGCTAACAAGCGCACGAAGTGAATCAGCAAAGCGTACGAGTCAACCAAACAACAAGATACGCAAAACGGCGGAAAATACAATTCCGGAAGACCAAAAAATGGCTAAGTCTGGAACTGTCTCGCACAGCCGTAGGACACCAATTGGTGTCTCGTGCAGCCACGGGACACCAATTGCTGTCCCATGCCCACGCAGGTCACCAGTGTCTATCCCGCTCGTCGGTATCCAAAAACATGTTTTGATGAGTTTTTTTAGGATTTATTCATTCCTAAGCTTCCAAACTGACTTGATATTATATCTAAGAGTGGTTAGGCCACTGTCAACTGAAGATAGGGCCAAATCATTTATTCTTATCTAAATACCCCATATCCGAAGCCCTATAAATACAAGCCTAGGGACTCGTTTCTTTAGATCTGGAATTTTTATCAAGAGGATGAGGTGCTACTGGTTTTGTGAGTGCATTCCATGAAATTTCAAAGAGGGCTAACAGATCTTGGCGAATCCTGGCATAAAGAATGAGCAATTCGAAGGATCTGAAGCCCCGTCCACCCTTTCCTTGAGATCAGGCTTGGACTTGATTTCGAGAAGAGTCGTAATCTCGCTTGGTCGAGATTATCACTTCTATTCTTGTTTCCTATGTGAAGCAACAAACTTCTAGCATTTTGTCAATCGGATCTGATCCGAGGTGGTCTACGGATAAACCCCGGCATAGGCAAAGATCTCATGCAAACAGAGACTAATAAATAGGATTTGTGTGTTGTTTGAAGGAGATTGTAATTTTTTATTTTCATTGCGTAAAGGTCTTATTAAAAGACCAGTCTTTTTGAACTTGTTGTAACGATCAAAGTTGTAACGAGTTATATATTAAAGAGAACAAATTCTGACCCAAACATACCAACAACCATAGTAGGAGGTTAATAGCTTTTCTCTGCCAAAGCTATCGTGCCGCAACCATGGATCCGGATCCCAGTTGACGAAGAGGTTGAGTATGAGTTCGACCAGGCCAAGTTCGAGGAGTATTTGTCATCCTCTTCCTCTAGATCCTCCACCCTTCACAAACGTAGGAAGATCAACACCCCTCCGGCCTCCAATGAAATCAGAGTTACTAAAGGCGCACCTATTTTATCGAAGAAAGCTCGCCAAAGGCAGCGCTAACGCCTCGCGCACGAATTCGCCAAGGCTTTAGAGTCGATAGACGGAATCCATTACGAGATGGATCTAAAACTCAAGGAGCATCGAGCGCCTCAACAGAGAGCAAACGGCCCTTCCTCCATACTGGCAACAACTGAATGGATCCAAGTCAAAAGGACATGTTCAACCCTTGAGGAATGAATCTAGAAATGTTGTGTGCTACTTACATACGCACAAAACCTTGTGTAGGAAGTGCGGAAGTTACAAAAGGAGGATATGGTCAAGGAACCATCAAAACCCCGTAAAATTTAGATTCTAAAGTCCGAAACTACGTGAAAATTAAGTTAGGAGGTGGCAGGAAATTCATGTGGCTGAGACAGCCCAAGTTGTCTCGCACCTAGCCGAGACAGCCCAAGCTATCTCACACCTGGGCTGAGACAGCTAAAGCTGTCTCACACCTGACAGAGACACCAAAGGCTGTCCCGCCCAAAGAGCCAGCTCCGCGACTGCTTCCGTGTCTCCGACAGCCCCCTTTCCTATTCCTATGGATCCCGTACCTCCGGTGAAGCCACATGACAGTGTGGATCCCTCCCAACGCAAGAAAGTAATTGCAGATCCTATTGGTCCTTTGCACGAGAATCGAGGCAAAGCTCCCTTTAAAGATTGCTTGGGCCCAATGAATGAACCCCGAGCAACTCATCGAGCTGGGGGTCGCACACGGCCTCATAACAAATCAGAGCCTTCCTATGATGGGAAAATTCCTATGATTGACTGTCTCGGATGACGAGTCGAAAATCCAAGAGCCAGTTGAGGCCCCATGCTCACAAAGGCGTGGCTCTAAACATGTGAATCTTAAGAATGCCAATAATGTGTTGCATCCTCAGAGGGAAACATGTTCGCCACCGGATGATAACGTTATACCTGGGAAGTTACGTCAGCACACGATAGGTTGCTCCGGTGATCATGCCGATGAGTTGTACTATTGGGCTAGGGGTACGAATAAATCTCAAAAGAGAGGTACCAGGGATACAGACTTTCATTGTCCGTGTGCCAAACTTATCAGGGTAGTATTATCAGTGTGTAGCTGCCCCAAGACCACTCCACAGAGGGTTTCTGTATTCGAAAGGCTTTCCACTGAAGTGTAAAAACCCAAACCAAGATGCTTCTACAAGAAGAAATCTACCGTTCAAGATGATGAACTCCCAGAAGTTACCATCAATATGACCGATAATAGGAAATCGCTAAGGCGTTACAGCCCTGACTCTTTCTTCAAGGCATCTCAGTGCATCACTTAGTTATAGTCAGGAACTAGACGACCTAGACCTGATAGAGGACACTCCTCGGAGGATGAAACATCAGACGCTAACTCCATGATTGCTTCTGATAATACGATGTCCAGCACAGGACAATCTCGTGAGGCGTTCATGATCAACGCTGAACAAATAGCTAAGATCATCGAAGACGCTCTAGCCAAGCAGAAAGAGAATTTCAAATTTGAAATGGAAATGACTGTGCAACGGATAAGGGAATTGCATGATCAACAGATTCAAGCCTTATCGAATCAGCATGGAGAATCCAGTTGTCGCCACACTACCAATCAGGTAGATAGTGACTTAGAGGTAGAGGAGACTACCAATGCTGATACTCCTTCTAATGACAAAGATGCTGGGAGTGGCTCTAATAATAATACTAACCCTGGGGGTGGCCCCATCACTAATGATGATGTTAGGAGTGGTCCCATCGTTCCTCCTCAAAATCGCCCAAAGAAAGATACAGGCGACGACGAGATGATGAAAGAACTGGAGAATAAGGTCAATGCCTTAATGTCCGCTCAAGAAGTGAGGAAAAAAGGTATTCCATATCCCTATCCAAGAGAGTGTGATTCAATTCCATATCCGGTGAAGTTCAATCTAATTAACTTCGCGCAATTTGACGAAAAGGGCTCACCCACTCAACACCTAATTTACTTCAAGTCCCACCTGGGTGTGATCTCCGTCAATGAACCTTTGATGGTCCGGTCATTCATTGGTACCCTTCACGGACCTGCCTTCGATTGGTACCATCGTCTCAATCCAGGAAGTATCAATAGCTGGGACGACATGAAAAGCTCGTTCCTCAACAACTTCTTCGACGATAACACAGAAGTGTCGATCAGAGCCCTTTTGGACGAGAAGCAAAAGGATGGGGACTCAATTGATAGCTTTGTTAAACTCTTCCGCAACAAAGCAATGAATTGCAATTATCCTATCATAGAGGAATTTATCTTGCAGACATGTAACAATAATCTCTCCATTGATATGCTGGAAGCCCTGGGGGTCGTGCCATCCATAATATGGAAAGAATTAAAATTGTGTGGGGAACAGGCTGAACGCTTTCTTAAAAGAAAAAAGATTAAAAGAGGTCAATCGACGACTAAACCACCGAATTCAAATTTTGCTTCTCGTGGTAAGGGAAATGCACCTGCAGCAGCTGTTGACGATAATCAGGCGTCACAACAGTAATCTCAGAAGAAGTGAAGAACCCCAGATCCGAGACTCCAAAATGAGTACTCCTTCAAGGATGAAGAGGTTCTAGCTATCTCCAAATACCTCCTTAAAATAACAAAATCAAGATGCCACCTATTACGAATCAAGAGGAAGCTAACAACACTTCAGATACAAAGTACTGTGCATGCCACAGGAGGATTCTTTCATCCCACTAAGGCTTGCTTCACTCTCAAGAACAACATTCAAGCTTTGGTTGACGTCGGCATCATAACACCGAAATGAGCCGAATGAGAATGGTTCACTCCGATAAGCATAAGAGTATAAACTGCTTCTCTCTATCCTTCGATAAGTATAAGAGGTTAAACTGTTTCTCCTATTCCTCCAACAGGTGTATGAGGTTAAACTGCTCCCTACATACTCCAATAGGTATACGAGTCTAAACTGTTTCCTACCTTTGACGAGAAGTTCCTAGAGAATTTTATACATAATATTCTTAAGGATAACCCGATCATACAAATGAGTACAATGTGAGACCCAATTTCACAAAGAAAGCTGGAGGTGGATAATTCATGTAATGGGAGGCTCCCGGAAGAATGCTATTTGATGTATTCTTAGGGATAACTCGATCACTACAAAAAAAATAATGAATAAGAAACTCCCACTCAGACTCTAAATGCTTCCAAGAGTGAAACACGTTTAATTGCCAAGATCAATTTTACCAACTTCTAAGCACTCTTTTACTGAGACGAGATTTGATCACTTCGTCGGATCAATCTTCCCTCACCAAAAAACTCCCACTGGTGTTTAATGATTCAAAATCTTCCACCATAAAATCCCTCACTGATCAAATTAATTAATGGTGGGCCCTCTAAAATTATTTCTGGTTTAATCAACTCAAACTCCCGCTGTGTCTGTGCACTCAACACTCCCATTGTTAGAGTCCAGGTATAAGTCTTAGAATTTTAATCTGCTAATCTTTGACAATTGTCAAACACCTTCGTGTTAAATCATTATCACTTAATACCAAGAACCCCTACTGAGTGATTGGTACAAGTTAACACTCTCACTATGATTTGTACTCCCACTCTCACTGTTTATCTTGGTCAAACCTTCCTACAGTTAGGGCCACAACCAAAATCTCCTCTCGATTCCTTCCATGAATGAGAGGTCCACTTTCGAATCAAGCGATCAAACATATCTACAGTTAGGGTCGTCTCAAACCTTCCACTTGGTCAAACCTTCCTACATTTAGGACCAAAACTAGAGTTCCCTCTCGACAAACGAGAAATCCATCTTCATATTAGGTGATCAAACCTTCTGACATATCCGAATCTTTGTTGATTCTCGAAGTGGAGATCCCACTTTGAGTTTCTTTTGTGACTGGAGATAGAATATAAAATTCTTCCTCTCCAATATCGGGTTCGTCTTTGCCCCAAGAGAAGACACAATCTTTCAACATCCAAAATTCGTGCCTTACACGCGTGGGGAATTTTATCCCGAATTCTAAGTAGAGATAAGTCATGCCTAACACACGTTGTCGGTTTAGTCTTTCGCCGAGTGAAAAAGACATCAGAATCTAAGCCTGGGGAATTTTATCTTGAAGCCTAAGTAGGGATAAGTCAGCGCTTAACACGCATTGCTGGTTAGTTCTTGACCGTAAAAAGAACAAAAACCCACATATTCGACATTGTGGTAGGTTGTTATTCATAACACCATAATCCGTGCCTTACACGCACGGGGAATTTTAGCCCGAATCCTAAGTAGGGATAAGTCAACGCCTAACACGTTGTCGGTTTAGTCTTTCGCCGAGTAAAAACGACACCAGAATCCAAGTCTGGGGATATTTATCCTGAAGCCTAAGTAGGGATAAGTCAGTGCTTAACACGCGTTGTCGGTTAGTTCTTGACCGTAAAAAGAATAAAAACCCACCTATTCGATATTATGACAAATTGTTATTCATAACATCATAATGCGTGCCTTACACATGCGGGGCATTTTATCCCGAATCCTAAGTATGGATAAGTCAGTGCCTAACACGCGTTGCCAGTTTAGTCTTTTGCCGAGTGAAAAAAAACTATAATCCAAATCTGGGGAATTTTATCCTAAAGCCTAAATAGGGATAAGTCAGCACTTAACACGTATTGCCGGTTAGTTCTTGACTATAAAAAGAATGAAAGCCCACATATTCGATACTATGGCAGGTTGTTATTCATAACACCATTATTCGTGGCTTACACGCGTAGGGAATTTTACTCCGAATCCTAAGTAGGGATAAGCCAACGCCTAACACGCGTTACCGGTTAAGTCTTTCGCCGAGTGAAAAAGACACCAGAACCAAGTCTGGGAAATTTTATTCTGAAGCCTAAGTAGGGATAAGTCAGCTCTTAACACGTGTAGCAAGTTAGTTCTTGACCGTAAAAAGAACGAAAGCCCACATATTCGACATTGTGGCAGGTTGTTACTCATAACACCATAATCCATGCCTTATACGTGCGGGGAATTTTAGTCTGAATCCTAAGTAGGGATAAGTCAACGCCTAACACACGTTACCGGTTTAGTCTTTCGCCGAGTAAAAAAGACACCAGAATCCAAGTATGGAGAATTTTATCCTGAAGCCTAAGTAAAGATAAGTTAGTGCTTAACACGCATTGCCGATTAGTTTTTGACCGTAAAAAGAACGAAAGCCCACATATTCGATATTATGGTAGGTTGTTATTCATAACACCAAAATCCATGCCTTACATGCGTGGAGAATTTTAGCCCGAATCCTAAGTAGGGATAAGTCAATGCCTAACATGTGTTACCTGTTTAGTCTTTCATTGAGTGAAAAAGACACCAGAATCTAAGTCTGGAGACTTTTATCCTGAATCCTAAGAAGGGATAAGTCAGCGCCTAACACGCGTTACCGGGTAGTCTGTTCCCATAAGAAAGACGAAGTCTACGTGTTCAATATCATACACTAAAAGGGTTAACTCTTTTAGTACAACGTTATATGCAGAACGGATTTAAACAATCTGTATGCTAGCCCGACTCAAACTGTAGTAGGTAAAGGCTCATCAAACCTATTGATGGCTGAGGGTTTGCCAAAAATACTATAAATACAAGAGTCATTGATGCATCAGCTTCATTAGTTGATCTCATGACTTGTACATCCAACAACTTCAGGATAAGGTCCATACCTGTTGATGAATCAGCTTTAACAGTTGGTCCTACAGCCTCGACACTTGGGACTGTAATGCTCCAATGCCTTAAGAGCTTAAACTGTGTAAACTCTAGCAAACGTACGAGTATAAATTGTGTTATCGCCAATCAATGCGTTACAGTAAAGGTCGATGCTGGTCAATGCATCGAAAATTTCTCCAAAATAAGGCTAAAAAATTCTAGGTTAAAGGATGATTCCAGAGAGTTCGATCACGTTCAGATACAAACTCCCAACAAAGATGATCAGTTCAAAGTCAACTCAATGACACAAGCTAAGTTCAGAAACTTACACACCAACTTCAGTTCAAGACTTTGATAACTCTCAAACGATAAACGCAGTGTCGAAAGAACTTCATCTCTTCGACAAAACACTGAATAGACTGAAGGCTGAAGAAGTCAAGAATTGAATCAATTCATAGGTCCTTCTACGCAATCTCCTCAACAAAATACTGAAGAGGTTGAAAATAGGGCCTATCTTATCAAAGCATTCCAGACTCCTCTATAAAAGAATGAGTCTGAAATACTTTGAAGGGGTATCTGTAGGCGTCTAAAAATTCCTATAGGTATCCGAATAAAGCTCGAGACGAAGAGAAGATGATGGACGTTATTATCTAAGTCGAAGAGGATTATCCGAGTCAAAGAGGATCATCCAAAGATAGAAAGAAGCTAACAAGCGCATAAAGTGAATCAGCAAAGTGTACAAGTCAACCAAACGACAAGATACGCAAAACAGCAAAAAATATAAGTCTGAAAGGCCAAAAAAAAGTTAAGTGCAGAACTGTCTCGCGCAGCCGCAAGACACCAATTGGTATCTCGCGTAGCCGTGGGACACCAATGGGTGTCCCGCGCCCACGTAGGTCACCAGTGTCTGTCCCGCTCGCTGGTAACTAAAAACACATTTTGACAGGTTTTCTCAGGATTTCTTCGTTCCTAAGCTTCCCAACTGACTTGATATCATATTTAAGAGTGGTTAGGCCATTGTCAACTGAAGATATGACCAAATTATTCATTCTTATCCAAATACCTCACATTCGAAGCCCTATAAATACAAGTCTAGGGGCTCGTTTCTTCAGATTTGGAATTTTTATCAAGAGGATGAGGTGTTGCTGGTTTTGTGGGTGCATTCCACGAAATTTCAGAGAGGGCTAATAGATCTTGGAGAATCCCAATATAAAGAAGGAGCAATTCAAAGGATCTGAATCCACATCCACCCTTTCCTTGAGATCAAGCTAGTACTTGATCTCGAGAAGAGTCGTAATCTCGTTTGGTCGAGATTATCATTTGTGTTCTTGTTTTCTTTGTGAAGCAACAAACTTCTACCATTCTGTCAACCGGATCCGAACCGAGGCGGTCCACGGATAAACCCCAACACAGTTAAAGATCACATGCAAACAGAGACTAATAAATAGGATCTGTGTATTATTTGAAGGAGATTGTAATTTTTATTTTCATTGTGTAAAGGTCTTAAAAGAAGACCAATCTTTTTGAACTTGTTGTGTAACGATCAAAGTTGTAACGAGTTATATAATGAAGAAAACAATTTCAGACCCAAACAGGTACTCTGAGAAGATTCCAAGATTGTGTAATACATATGCATGAGCTTGATCTGACAATAGCTTGGAATAGTTTGTTCATCTCATAAGGATAGAGAACTGTGTTATCCTTATTATCAACAGGTGCTTGAAGTACAGCTTGTTCGCTTCTCATGTAACAAGAGGCAAATAAGAAACATTTGTTTCCACTTAACTTTCAGGTATTGAACCTTCTAGATGAGCTTTATTGTGCAATTGGCATTTCATTGAACCCAAATAACTAAAAAACAAATGAAAATTATGAATTATAGATGTAAAGATTTATAGGTAAAGATTCATGTTTCCTAAATACTAACCTCTCTATTGGATGGATCCAACGATAATGGACTGGTCCTACTATTGCAGCCTCCTCTGCAAGATGTCATGTAAGATGAACTATTACTATGAAAAAAGATGGAGAAAAGAGCATATCTATTTTGCAGAGTGTTTCTAAAACATTTTCTCCAAGGTTCTCAAGGTCACCGATGTCTATAACTTTAGAAAAAAGCTTTCTGGAAAATACACAAAAAAAAATCGATTATAACATTCACTACTTTTTTATCCTGCATAGTGTTGCATAGTGCCATTGGGAGAAATTGATGATGAAGCACATGATAACTATGAGTTTTAAGTCCTAATATTTTCCTTTCTTGCACCTGGACAATGTCCAATTGTTTGCGTCGAAAGTTATTTTCTTTGCTGAATCCATTACATGTTTATCGGTTATAATGAATTCAAAATAGTTAGTCTTTTTATAAGACTACTCGCTTACACAAATAAAACAATTAATTAACAAATATATCCTAACAATGATGATATTCAATAAGATATATGCAATGATATATATATGCAAAGGGGAAAATAAACAAGAAACAATATAAACAAATAATGGACACAAAGAACAATTCAAACACAATAAAATGATCACAGAGTTCGGACCTTCCGTCCTACGTCTCCGCTCCCCACTCCCGGTGAGAACTCCACTATCAACACACCAAGTTTGGAAGTTAGAACTTCTCTACACACTCGGTTTTCTAGCTCACCGAAAACTCTACAAATCTCTCATAATGTACAAACACAAACTACAACCTCAAGTGTTGGTCCTCACGTATCGCCTCTCTCAAGTGCTCGGCTTTACTACCTCTCTCTAAGCTTTACTACCGACGCCACTCCTCTTGGTATCGATTACGTCCTCACCACACACTCCTCTTGGTGTAAATGTGTATTACAAGGTGATTCTCACAAATGAAGCTCAAATACAATGATTTGTTCTCTAACAATGAATGAGAACACTATGAAGCTCACTCTCACTAAATCACTCACCACAACCCAACAATATATCGTATGAATAATATTAAAAGCTCAATTGAGGTATGAGTGATAAATGAGAACAATAAAATTCTAACTCAAATAAAACTAGCTAAGATATGAATATGAAAATCAAAAGATAAATAAGCTAGATAAAAGAGTTAGAAATCTTCTCTATAAACACAAGGAGCTGTAAATAAATGATGAGCATGAATTCCTCAGTTGAAATCAAAAGCTTCCTCCTTGTGAAAAACTCCTCTTTTGGAACAAACTTAAAATAATGCTTAAACACAAACTAAACTCTTTCAAAACTTGATTAAACAATTTTCTTGATTGGCTTTAAGAGTTGAATGCACTAGGGTATTTATAGCCACTCAAGACATCAGCCAAAACCCAGAGGAAAAGACAAAACAGCTCAAAAAACAAAAATTTGGAAACTGCACAAAACTAGCCCGTTGGAAGGCTTATCAGTTGACTGACGGGTTTCATCAGTCAACTGATGAGCTGACCCTTACATGCAATTGGCAGCTTATTAGTCGACTGATGACCTTTTATCAGTCGACTGATGGATCATCAGTCGGCTGGTCAGTCGACCAAAATAAAACATAGACTTTTGATGATTACAGGCACTTTCATCAGTCAACACATCAGTCGACTGATATCATCTGTCGACTGACCAGTCGACTGATAGCAGGTTATCAGCCTGAATCGATTTTGAAATTGAGTTTTAAGGCTCGGTAAAAAATAGTAAATAAATTCCAAAAATGTAAAACTTTGTAAACAGTTTATAAATATTTTGACAAACTTGTTTGAAAATGATTTTTGCAAAATGGTCCTCATATTTGTGAAAACTCAACATTTATCAAAAATATACATAATACATGTTTTTGATGAATCTTGAAAATGAAGTTTGACATGTAAGAACATGTGGAAACTTTATGAAATGTTTTTATAAATGTTATAAAACATGAATATAATGTAAACAAGATTAATAAACCAATATTGCATTGTTTTCTCAAATAAACTCATTTTGTAATAAAATCAAAATTGTGTGTGTGTGTGTGTGTGTGTGTGTGTGTGTGTGTGTGTGTGTTGAGCTTGAAATATATTCTCATAATATATGCTACAAAACAACTGATATACCAAAGCTTGATAGATCTTCAATATGCTTGTCTTGGTAAACATGGAAGAAGCTTGAACTTAGATCTTCATTAGAATGCATAGGCTTCACTCCATAATTTCCGCCAACTTCCATTTGATATGATCATTATGGCACAATCCATCCAACCTCCAGCATATTGTTTGTCTGGAATACCTAATAAAAAAACACAAACACTAGACAAGTAATATTAGAAATTGTTTGTAATCATCAAAACAAGATTAGAAGATGTAGGCTCATAACATGAGACCTAACACATACGTCTGGAAGGACTTGGGCGTTAGACGGGGAGGAAGCACTAACACTTCTTCAATGATAGAAGTAACACTCCTAATTTCATATAAATTTGCTAGAATTTTGATAGACCTAGATCAGCACGTTCATATGTTGCACCTTAATTTTCAAAGTTTATATTATAAAGACATGAATGAATTACTTACCTGTTGGAGGTAAGTACACCTCTGGGTAATAATCTCATTACTAATCAAGTATACAAGGCCTATGATGTTAAAGTCAACAGTAAGAATTTTTAAGCAAATTTAATATTGCTACATATTAAAGAATTCGATGTATTATTAGGCATGGATTGGTTAGCCCAACATCAAGCCATGTGGACTGTTGAGCTAAGATGGTGAGCTTCTATCCATCTGGACAGTCTGCAGTTGAATTTAAAAAATGAAGATGGGAGGATATTTCCTACACTAATCTCAGTTGTAAAAGCTCAAAAATGGTTATGGAAGGGGCACAAGGGTTATGTAGCTTACATCATCAATAATTCAACCAAATAAGTAAAAGTTGATGAACTTCTGATTGTGAAAGAATATCCTAATATATTTCCTAAAGAACTAGCATCCTTAACTCCCGATCGAGGAATTCAATTTAGTATTGAACTAGTTCTAGGATTGACCCCAATCTCAAAAGATCCATATAGAATAACACATGCAGAATTAAAGAATTAAAACTACAACTACAAGAATTGCAAGAGAGAAATTCCATTCGGCCTAGTACATCACCATGGGAAGCAACTTTACTATTTGTAAAGGAAAAAGATGAATCATTGAGACTCTGTATAGATTACACATGCCTAAATAGTGTAACAATAAAGAATAAGGATATTACCAATTAAAGATTCGGGAAGAAGTTCCTAAGACTGCATTCAGAACAAGATATGGAGATTACAAGTTTCTAGTCATGCCTTTTGGGTTAACCAATACGCCGGATACTTTTGGGGATCTCTTGTATAGGATATTTAAATCATATATGGATCAATTTGTAGTTATTTTTATTAATGATATTTTGGTTTACCCCAAGTCTAAAGAAGAACATTCACAAATCTACATCAAGTATTACAAACCCTTCATATTTATAATTTATTTTCTAAATTTAGTAAGTGTAAATTTTGGTTACCCTAAGTATCTTTCCTTGGGTATGTGATTTCTGCTAACGAAATCAGTGTAGATCCATCAAAAGTAGAAGCCGCAAGTGCTTGGAAGCAACCTAAGAATTTAATAGAAATAAGAAGCTTCCTAGGATTGGCAGGATAACATAGACGATTTATGAAGGGCTTCTCAAAGATTGCTACACTACTATCAAGTTTGACTCAAAAGAAGAAACTATTTAATTAGAATGATAAGTTTGACAAGAGTCTTCAAGAATTGAAAAACAATTAACAACTGCCCTAGTATTAGCCTTGTTGGTAGGAGACCAAAAATTTGTGATATATACGGATGCCTCGAAAAAAGGACTAGGTTGCGTATTAATGCAAAAAGGAAAAAGTAATAGCATATGCCTCACGAAAATTAAAACCTTATGAGGTAAATTATCCTACACACGACTTAGAACTAGGATCCATAATATTTGCTTTAAAAAAGTGGAGACATTACTTGTATGGGGTGACATTCGAGGTATATACAAATTATAAAAGTTTAAAATATAAATTTACTCAGAAAGATCTAAACCTAAGGCAGACTAGATGGATGGAATATCTTAAAGACTATGATTATACTATCAACTATCACCTTGGAAAAGCGAATCAGTTTACTAATGCTCTTAGTAGAAAAATAAGTTTAGCTATAATAGCAATTAAGAAATGAGAATTAGAGAGAGAATTGTGTCAATAGTACCCTAAAGAAACAAGTACTGGGTTATTGTTTTCAAAACTTTGGGGACAACAAATGTTAGGACTCATATCCATAAGCCCACATTCTAATCTTATTTTAATGATTTAACAAACAATTTATAATGTGTTTTCTAGTGTTTGGTTTTTATTGATTAACCCAGGTTGAATGATTTAAGAGCTATATTATAAATAGAACAAATACAAGTCAAGTCAAGATCCAAGATCAAGCTTCATGTGTAAATTAACTTGGTACACTAGTTTAGGATTTTTATATTGTGTGTAAATGCTTTAAGCTCAATATCACACACACATAATTCTTGTTTTTGAGTAATTTTGATAAAATATTGAGTTATTAGTTTATAGACTTAAATTTCTCTTTATACATATTTTATTAAATCTATAATATCACCTTGAAAGATTTCAAAACATTGTTTAACTCAAAAGTCAAAAATCAAGAATTTTATAGACACATGTATTTACAAGTTTTTGCAAAACATAGAGATTTCACAGATGGGGAATTTTATTTGAAAATTTTCTTTTGTAACATGTACATTTATATGTTTATAAATAATTCTCCAAATTTTATATTTTTTGGAATTTGTTTGATACTTTTAAACAAGGTATAAAATTGATGTTTATTGTTCATATCAGGTCATGTGCATGTTTTAAGTCGAGTTGCTACAGTACCAAGTCCACTTATAAAGTGTTGTGCAGATGGTGTTTTTAATCTGCTTAGTTAACTCATAATATAACAAGTCGACTTATACTATATAAGTCGACTCATACATGTCATATATCGACTTACAATAGAGTCGTTGCACAATAACAGCTAGTTTCCAAGTTTTTATTGTTTTGTGGTTTTTGTTAATTTTTGTTGGTTTCTTGAGCTTAGTTTTTCCACCCTATATATACCCCTTTACCATAAACATTCCAACTCACTTAAGTAAGTTTTAAAATAAGTTTTACAAGGGTTTTAATTTGTTTAAGTGTGTTTTTACAAGCGTTTATGTGAAGAAGTTTTCACAAGGGGAAGAGATAATCCATTTCGTGTTTGGACTTCAATTTCAATCTTTCTTACTCCTGTTTTATAGAGAAGTTTTCTCTAAACTCAATTTCTAGCTTCATATATTTGTTTGTTGATTATTCATTTTATTAAGCTAGATTTTATATTGAGCTTAGTTTTCATTATTGCTTATTGTTCACACGCAACTCACTTGTGCTTTTAGTATTCTCACATATTGTATAATAGAGTTGTGAGGTTGTGGCATTGAGTGTGAGCTTTATTGATTTCTTATCTTGTTAGAGAACAAACAATTTGTATTTGTGCTTAATTTGTGAGATCATATTGTAATACATAAGGACACCGAGAGAAATGTGTGGTGAGAGACGGGGTCCATTCTAAGAGGAGTAGCATCGATAGTAAAACCTAGGGATAGGTGATAAATCCGAGCACATGAGGAAGGCGGCACGAGCTAGGTCAATACTTAGATGGTGTATTGTGTAGTTACAAGTGTGAGAGTTATAAGAGCTTTCGGTAAGCAAGAAAACCGATTGTCTGGAGTTGTAAATGTTTTTGGTTAGCGTTGAAAAACTGATTGTGATAGTGGAGAATTCTCCTCGAGAGTGAGGAGCGGAGATGTAGGTCAAGGGTGACTGAACTCCGTGATCATATTGTGTATTTGAGCTTACCTTGGTGTATTATTCTTGTGCTCGTTGCTTATCATATTTCTATATCGCCATTGTCTCATAGTGTATAACACCCTTTATTTATTTGTTATCCTTGTATATATCTCATTGTATATCATACTTACTAGGATATTGTTAATAATTTTTAATTTGGTATTAATATCATATTAGATTAGCATATACCCTATTCACCCCCTCTAGGGTAATTTCACAAAGGATTAAGAAAAAACAAGAACAAGACCCTGAGCTCCAAAAAATTTGGAAGAGGTTAAACAAAGGGACCAAGTCTTAATTCACCACAGGCTCAGATGGACTTTTAAAATTTCAAGGAAGAGTATGTGTACCTAATAGACTTGAGTTAAAAAAAAGAGATTTTACAATAAGCACATTGTTCTATGTATACAATCCATCCTAGAGAAATTAAAATGTATCATGATTTAAAGCAGTTATACTGGTGGAGTGGCATGAAAAGGAATGTGGCAAGTGGCTAAAGTGTTTAACTTGCCAAGTAGTCAAGCGAGAATATAAATGACCATCAGGTTTATTGCAACCATTACCAATAGTAGAATGGAAATGAGAACATATTACAATGTGGCCTTGTGTTTGGTCTACTAAGGTTACCTAAAGGACATGATACAATCTGAGTAATAGTAGATCGGCTCACTAAGTCTACACATTTTCTCTCTATTAATAAGATGAATCATCATGAGAAACTAGCTCGGTTGTATATTGATGAGGTAGTAAGACTCCATGCCGCAACTATAAGTATAGTATTTGATCGAGTTTCAAGATTTGTATCTCAATTTTGGCAACAACTACAAATAACTATGGGTACTAGACTCAGTTTCAGTACAGCCGGACATTCTCAAACAAATGGACAAACAAAAAGAACAATAGAATCTTGGAAGACATGGTAAGATCTTGTGTATTTGATTTTGGTAGAAATTGGAAGAAACATCTTACACTTGCAGAATTTACTTACAACAATAGTTATCAATCCGCCATCGAAATAACACCTTTTTGAAGCATTTTATGGTTGAAGGTGCAGATCGCCTATTCATTGGGATGAAGTAGGTGAGAGAAAAACTTTGCAACCACATCTTGTTCCTCTGTTGGAAGAAGCAATTGATAAAGTTCGTAAAATAGACAAAGAATGTTAACAGCTTAAAGTAGGCAAAAAGGCTATACAGGCAACCAAAGGAGAGATTTAGAATTCCAAGTGGGTGACAAAGTATTCTTAAAAATATCACCACGAAAGGGTATAGTCAAATATGGAAAATGCGGTAAACTCAGTCTAAGGTATGTCAAACCTCTTGAAATTTTGGAGAAAATAGGAAATGTGACCTGTTGACTTGCTTTACCACCTAGTTTAGGTGGGATGCACAACGTATTCCATGTTTCACTTCTAAAAAAATATCGTCCGGATCCATCTCATGTGCTCGACTACAAGCCTTTGAAACTAGTGTCGATCTATCATATGAAGAAAGGCCGATAAAAATCTTAGACTATAACTCACAAGAATTAAGAAACAGAAGCATCGTGCTTATTAAAGTTTTATGGAGTCACCAAGGAGCATAAGAAGCAACTTGGGAAAGAGAAGAGGAAATACGACAGAAGTAAGCATTTATATTTACTAGCCTAGGTAAAATTTCAAGGACGAAAGTTTATAAGGGGAGTAAAATGTGACACAACACCTAAGTATTATCATATTCCCGTCTTTGGCCTAGTCACCCTCCAAATTAACTCATAGCTACTTTCATTTGATTTCAAGTGGGTGTTTGGTGTTTGGGATATGCTGCGGGTATTTGTTATTGGATTTGGAGGAGATGTTCTTAGTGACATGTTAGTCATGTCTTAGCGTTGTTGGATGAAGACGATGGTGATTAATTTATAAATGAAGTATGGAAGAGAGGTTATGTTTAGGAAGGAGAAAAGTCGTGTGAATTAGGACTAAAGGATTAGTAAATAGGTTTCGTGTGTGGTTTACTTATGGCAGTTATGAAGGAAATTAATGGTAAATAAGTGGTACAGCAGTAAAGTTTTATTGTAGTTACTTTTACACATAACCGGTTTATAAGGAAGGATATACGGTCTTATGAGTTTGGATATCCTAAATGTCATATTATAGCTATCATTTGCACTAATATAGGATGGTTTATTGTAATTATTTTTATGCCAACTAATTTAAAAGGACAAAATATCGCCATGCAAAGTTATGGTTTAAATTTGATTTAATTAATTTAATTGTAGTTACATTGATTTGTTGTAAACAAAAGTAAAGTAATATCAGTTAGTATGTTAACTTTATAGTTATTATTTTATTATTTAAATAAAAATTTTAAAAATTTATTAATTTTAATTTAACTAAAATTGGAGGTGTAGTTATTACATTTAATTTAAATCAATTGGGGTTATGAGAAGGACTTTTTTAATTTTAACAAAATAAATTTGTGGTTGTTATTACATTTAATTTAATTGGAAGTTATGAGAAGAATTTGAAGGGGTATAGTTTATGATGTGTGTACATGTTCTATGTATGCATGTATGTGTTTTATGTATGCATGTGCGTATTTTGAAAGACATTTTTGAAAGAAATGCTTAAACATAGCAACACACATTCATAATAGTATTAAATAAGTGTTAAAGTATTTTGAAGAAGAAGAGAAAGATAGCCGCTAGAATTAGGGTTTCGGCATACCCTCGCACAAGCCGAGATTTCTATATATATGATACATTGTACAATTTACATATAGAGCCCCTATCACAATTACAGTTGCACTATTACCCCCTCAATTTGGACGGGGTGGAATACAGACGAACAGATTGTGCTTTAAGAAAAGAAACCTCTGAGAAGATAATCTCTTAGTAAAAATGTCTGCAAGCTAAAGATGTGTGGAAACATAACGGCAAGAAGGTGAGTGGTGCGAGGAGCATGCATAAACTGAGAAACAACATGAACAGCAAATGCAATATCAGGCCTTATAATTGTAAGATATTGTAAAGCACCAACCATGCTCCTATATACAAAGGGATCTGCCAATAACTTACCATCAGTAAGGGATAAATTGCTCTTAGCCGCAATCGGGGTACGCAGGGGAGTAAGCGTATGAAGATGAAATTTACGTAAGAGGTGCTGAACATATTTATGTTGAGATAGGAAAAGAATATCAGGTATACGAGTTACATGAACTCCCAAAAAATAATGAATATCATTAAGATCTTTCATAGTGAATTGAGCTGATAATAAGCAAATAAACCTATGAATGAGAGGAGAGGAACTGCCAGTAATAATAATATCATCAACATATAAAAGTAGGATAACAAGCTCAGAACCTCGACGATGAACAGACATTGAGGAATCGGTTTTGCTACACTGGAAGCCAAGTGATAGAAGAAAAATGCTAAAGCGATTAAACCAAGCTGGAAGAGCCTGTTGGAGTCCATAAATGGATTTATTATGTTTGCAAACATGAGTTAGGAAATGTGGATGAACAAAGTCTAGAGGTTGTCTCCTGTACACCTCATCAGTAAGAAGACCATGCAGAAAAGCATTCTTAACATCAAGTTGGTGAAAAACCTAATCAAAGGAAATAGCCAATGACAACACAAGAAGAATAGTAGTAGGTTTTACAACAGAGCTGAAAGTTTTATGAAATTCAATACGAGCTTGTTGATGAAAGCCTTGAGCAACCAAATGAGATTTGTATCGCTCAATAGAACCATCTGAATTGTATTTTACCTTGTAAACCCACTTACAACTAACCATATTTTTTCGTTCATCAAACAGAACCAATTACCATGTGTTATTATTGATTAGTGCATTAAATTCTTCTGCCATTGTATTTTGCCAATTGTGTTTTTAGAAGCTTGTGTGAAATTTGATGGTTCAAAGACAACAAGGGTTGTATGCAAGGACAATAGATGACGTGGTTTGACAATTCCCAATTTAGAACGAGTCTGTATAGGACGTGGGTGAGAAGTGAGGTGTGTAGAGGACACACTCAAAGCATCAACCGTATTGATTGGGTCAACGAAAGAAATTGTAGAGGTGGAAATAGGTGGCTCATATGTGAGAGGAGGCATGACAGTCTCAGCCCCAGTCGAGGCACGTAGAACTGAAGCCCCAAGCTTAGCCAAAGGCAGACTGGCCACTGCCTGGATGGACCATGGCTAAGTGAAATCAGCCACGGTGGTTGTTCTGTGCACCGCTGTAAGGGCTGGTGGCAAAACACCAGCATGTAGGACTGGCAGCAGGCTGAAAACTACCAAATTTAGCTAGAACTGATTGTGATGGACATGGCAAGGACTGTTCATGCAGCAAATACACAGTTGAGGTTCGTGATGAGAGAAAATTTGCATGAACTACGGAAGGGTGAATCAATGTGGTAGGAGACGACATACTAAAAACTCGAGATGTCGAGGATTGCGAAGAGAAGGTGAGCTGGCAACAAACAGCAGAGGAGAGGAGTCATGCAACGTATTAGCAACGACCACTTGATAAATTCAAGCCATGGAGTCCAGAAGCCAATTGATCAATGCCCATGGTCAGTGCAGTCGGTAGGAACAAGGCATGAGGGAGGACTGATTGTGGCGGCCTCGAAAACTCTGCTGTAGATGTTGGAAAAGCCTGTTAGTTGTGCAAAATAGAGAATAGAGGATTTTCTACACCGATGGAGGGTGTAGGAGGCATTGACAGAGGCATTGACAAAGGATATGAATTTGTGAATGGTGGTGTGATTTCGAAAAAGGGAGAGACCACAATGGATTGCTTGAACTAAAAGAAACATGGATGGGGGAAGTCAGGATCCCTGATGAGCTCGAAGAGGATTAAGTCTACAGGGCTGGAATTGTAGAGGTGGGGATTGTTGTGCTCGAAGAAGATGAAGTCGAAGAAGATGAAGTCTTAGAGGATGATGTCAAGGATGCCATCAGGTTGGGATTGGTTGAAATTTCTGCACTCGAAGATTGCTAGGATTGATGTTCTCGATTCTTGTTTCCCAATGGAGAATAAACTAGCATGAGCAGACGACGGATGACGCCGAGGATGACGCCGCTGTGAGGTTCAAAATAGAGAAGCTTCCCCAATCTTTACCTGTCGAGATCTTGTCAATTGAGGCTTTGATACCATGTGAAAGTATTATAAAGAAGAAGAGGATGATAGCCGCTAGAATTAGGGTTTCGGCATACCCTCGTACAAGCCGAGATTTCTATATATATGTGATACATTGTACAATTTACATATAGATCCCTTATCACAATTACAGTTGCACTATTAATAAGAATAAACCTCATTTATGCCTTCAATAGCACTAGTGAAAGATTTCAACTTTGGAAGGATATAAAGAGTTTGGCTTCTCAAATTCAAGGTCCATGGATTTATTGGGGGATTTTAATTGCGTGCTCATGTGGAAGAGAAGAAAAAGGACAGACCTGTTTTAAGGAAAGATCTATTTGAATTACTGTCCCTTTCCTCTAATACTTGTTTGTATGACTTGAAGTTCATCGGGTATTTCTTTACTAGAATTGATAAGTTAAAGAAAGAAGGAAGAATTTTTGAGAAGTTTGATAGAGCTATTATCAATTTTGCATGGATTAATCTCTTTGAGAATTCTTATGCTGAGTTCCTTCCTCTTGTTATCTCAGCTTACAGTGCAATAGTGATTCATTTTCAAGCTCTTTAGAGGAAAAAAAAGTCCTCTCAGATTCTATAACATGTTGGGAGATCATCCTAGTTTCTTTCACGTGGTTGAAGAAGCTTGGAGGCTTAAGATTGGGGGAATCCCATGTTTGTATTTGTTTGAAGGTTTTTCATGTTCAGCACCTTGAAAAAATGAAGAAAAGAGTGGCACATTGTAGAAATGAAGTTGAAGAGATTCAGAACAGAATTGATGAGGATCCTAGTGATCCAAATCTTCATTCTATTAAAGTTAAAAAAATTGCTCAGTACAAGAAATGTCTAGATGCATGCAGAGTATAAACTTTTGAGAGAACATGCCAAAGTTCAATGGATAAAAAAGGGCTGTGACAATACATGCTTTTTTCATAGATGCCTATGTTAAATAAAATGATGACCTCGGAAAAATTATTGCCATATACAATGATCAGGGAGATAAGCTTACTAGAAGTATGGATACTTAGCAAGAGATTATTAACTACTACCAGCATTTGCTTGTGGGGGAGGGTGTCTTTTGGAGTTCAGAAAGTGGATTATTCAACGTTCGATAGAGGAGGTATATATAGTCTCTATTACAAGTAGTTTTGAACTATGTACAATGGTATCTTAGGATGAAATAAAGACTGCTATTTTTCTAACCAGATGGTCATCTTCCTATTTCTTTAAGAAAGCTTGGAATATCATTAATAAGGACCTGCGTGCAGTAGTAGGGAATTTCTTCAAGCATGATGAGTTATTGGAAGAGGTAAATGCTACGTTTATCACATTAGCCCCTAATGTCCCTCTTCTCATGTTAGCTCATGAGTTTAGACCTATTTATTGTTGTAATGTCATTTGAGAAAGTTTTTTATCAAAGAAAATATTCGGGTATGATTTGAGCAGTTTCTAAACTTTGCTTTGATTTTAAAATTTCTTTGTCTATGCTATCTTTCTTGATTCTTAGATTTCTTATAAAACATCAATTTACCAGATAAGCTACAAGTGTTTTGTGTACGCTTTAAAACCAAAGACTATAAAACCTATAAACATGAGTCGGGTTAAGATGTATTGGGCCTTATCTAAATTGCTAATGCAGTCAATGGGGCTACGCCCATGTATATACAACTCAATCAGGAATTTAAAATAAAATTACATGACTCTTTTTAGCTAGAGACGTTATGAGAAAAAAAGATTAATTAATTTGAGGCATGTTTCATTATTTTCTTTAAAACAGATGCTAAATGCAGTGGATCTATGTTAGATTTGCGTATTTGATTCTGTTGATGTTAATAATTAAACAGCTAATTAAGAGGGGGGTTAGGTTGTCGGGAGTCCTCTAACTCCTCCAAATATCTAGTTCCAGAGCGAGCCGTTCTTCCCTGCATATGTAAGAACTCGTACGAAGAAGGACTTGGGTTCTTTAGTTGTTTCTCCAATGATCAAGTCAATAAATTACTCGAGTGGATAAGAAAATAAACTATAGAAGTTCTTGAGCTAGGGAGCATGAAAAAATTGCTTACCTTGGTATTGAGAATAGTCCCCCTATTTATAGAAATAGTAGAAGAGTGGTTTGGTAATTTCGGTCGAGTATGGGCTGACGGCTAAGTCAGCATTTGCTTTATAAGTGTTGGCTGCCTAGTAGCGGGAGTCACTTATGCATTTAATGTGAAGTGACAGGAGGCATGTGGTGCCAATGTGGTTCAACGTGTTATAAAGATTTTTGGGGACGAAAAATAATGATTTTGATCATACATTTAATGTGAGGATGACCAGCTGTTAGTGGGGGGCTCGAGGTATGCCTTCACCTTTCTACTCATCAGGTAGAGGGCCGAGAAGTACTATCTTTCGAATCGTCTCCGTGAGATGCCAGCCGAATAGGCGATCGTGTAGGTCATTTGGGGAATCGACCTAGCGAGGACGTCGACACGTACCTCCCTTTGAGCCAGCTACGTGAGATGTCGACTCTTCGAGTCGTTCAAGTTGAGCACTTTGGTTATCTTGAAGTGGTGAACTGATTTAATTAGACAGTTAATATGGGACACTTGTCTGCTACTGAATGGAGATTATTATTCAATCATTGAAGCACTATAATAGTTGACCCTTTCTCTTGGAGTCGGCCTAGGCTAAGTCCGAGTGAAATGAAAATACAAACTACTCGAGTCCTGATGTGCATTAATGGGGGAACTAAAAAGTTCTGCAGATGTGACGTGGCTGATGTTAGCGAACATCTTTTAACTATCGCTGCCTCACTTTTCGTGCTAGATTATTGGCTATTCAAGGTAGGCGTGTTGTGCCTCAATCCCGGAGAGGCTGTTTTGAATTCCAAAATTAATCTTGACTATTGGTTAAATACCGATCCGGCCATTGGGATTCTAACAATTGTCGATCTGGCTGCCTATAAGTACGTCTGTCACAAAGGGAAAGAGGTTTACTACCTCTGAGAAATTTTTAAACCCCAAGCGAAGCAGAATTTCGATCGTTGTTCCCCAACAATCTTCTAAGGATATTTCGATGGCGGTGCCTGTTCTCCATTCAAAGGTGACAATGCTACAACTGAGATCACTCCATAGGAGATTTGATATCCCCTGCTGCTACAAGCAAATGGCACTGATGAGGTCGGAGGCAGTCTACGACCATGATGCAAGCCGGCTTTGCTATATCTGAAACACTTGGAGTTTGGCATGTGCTTGCCTCTACATCCTTTCCTCCGTAAAGTTTTCACAGCTTTGGAGGTATTGCTGGAATAAATGAAGCCAAACGTTATCGCAACTAGGGGTGTCCAAAAAGCCCGCGGTCCGGGCCCGGGCCCGGCTGAGCCGAAAACCCAGGCCAAACACAAGTTCGGGCCTGAGCCTGGGTCGGCGCAGACTCGCCCGATCTAAATCCGAGCCCGACCCGGAATAGTACCGGCTCCGGTCTAGTGTCGGGCCAGGCGGCCCGGGCAACAACGATCACAATTTGTGACCGTTGGCGGAATTTGGCCGAGTCGGGCCGGGCCAACCCGGCCCGGCCCAGTCATTTCTGACCGTTTATGCCGGGCTAATCCGGACCGGCCAAACGGTCATATTTGGCCATTTGGCTAATTTGCCCCTTAAAACGGTCAAAAAACGACTAGAATATGACGGTTTTTTGGTTATTTGCCTAGGGACTGCCTCTATAAATAGAGGGGGGGGGTTCACTTCATTTCCTCACAACAAAACTCATCTACTTCTCTCTAATACACTCTTATACAATCTTATACTCTCTTATACTATCTTATAATCTCTTATATTTTTTAATACTTCCATCAAATGGCTTCTGGATCTGATTATAAAGAGCAAAACCTATCTCCTACCGATCCAGAGATGAGTCCTCCTACAACAACTCCTCCTCCTACCGGTGTTAATCCTGAATCTGGTGGTAACGAATCTACTACACCAAGAGCTCATAAAAGGCTAAGATCCGATGTGTGGAATTTTTTTGAGAAGATAGACGTCACCAAGGATGAACACGGTAGGATCATCTCCCAGAAGGCAAAATGTGCGTTGTGTGGCCAGGTTTTCCAAGCTCATCATAAGAGCGGAACCAACCATCTCAAACGCCATATAGAAAAACACGACAAAGGCCAGAATCTTCAAGGTGATATCCGACAGTCTATGATTTCCCAATCCTCCTCTTCTGGTACCCTCGGTAGTTGGAATTATGACGCTGCCTGAGCTAGAAAATGTGTAATCAGGTTTATTGTTCTTAAAAACCTACCTTTTAAATTAGTAGAAGATGATTAATTTGAAGATTTGTTTAGAGATGGTTTTTATCCCGCATTTATAAAATTTTCTCGTCAAACCTGTCAACGTGATATTTTAAAATATTTTCAGGAGGAACAAGAAAAAATAATTTCTTATTTTAAAATTTTAAACTGTAAATTTTTTTTAACTTCTGATATTTGGACATCTAGAGTGTAATGTATCACAGCACACTGGATTGATGAAAATTAACAAATGCTTAAAAGAGTTATTTCTTTTATTGCAATTGAAGAGTCACACACTGGTACTAATATTGCAAATTTAATAATTGAAGAACTTATAAAACTAGAAATTGATCAAAGAATATTTTTTCTTTCACTAGATAATGTAAGTAATAAGAATGTAGTTGTTGATTTTATTAAAACAACTCTGTCATTGCCATGTTATGGTGACCTTTTTCATGTTAGATATATCTGTCATATTTTAAATTTAATTGTTCAAAGTGCATTTTCTGAAATTAAACCATAATAGAAAATGTTAGAACAGTTGCTAATCTGCATAATGCTTCTGAAATGAGAATTAAAAGATGGAAACAATGTTGTAAAAGAAAAAATTATAAGCCTAGACTAATTCCAAAAGATGTTGATCATAGGTGGAATTCTACATATGCAATGTTAATTGTAGCAATAGAATATAAAGAAATTATAAATGATTTTATAAATTTTATGCTTCTAGTTCTAGCTCTAGTAGCACTTATGGAATAAGCGAAGATGAATGGACAATTATATGTAAATTAAATAAGATGTTATAAGTTTTTTATGATGCTATTATGTTACTATCTGGTTGTTATTATCCAACTATTACTTTAGCTGCTTTATAAATTTTAAATATTCAAAAAAAATTGCCAAATATCATATGGAAGATATTTTTGGAAATATAATTTTTCAAATGGAGAGAAAATTTAATAAGTATTTTAGGTCTATTCCTCATATTTTTGGTTTGGGGGTTCTTATTGATCCATGTTTGAAGGATATTGGTCTTCAAAGTTTGTTACAGTCATTGTATGATGGACAGATTATAGACTTAGATGATGGTTTCACCCTTACTGTTACTTCTCATCATTTATCTATTAGAAATTATTTTCTAACATTATATGATGAGTATGCAACTAGACATGGTGTAGCTGCACAACTGTGAGGACCATGAATTTTGATACTATTTAAAATAATTTTGTAGTATTTTAAAATATTTAATTATTATTTTTAAAAGTGTATTTTTATTTTTCTTGATTTCCTATAATTTTCTATGATTTGAAAATCTAATTCTATATTTATTTAAATGATTTTGATATTTATAAATTTATTTATGCAGTGAAAATTTATGGAATTTATCTGTTGCGTTATCGATGCTGTTACATGTCATTTTAAATAATACGTTGTATTATTTTTATTATTACGTATATTTTTGTATAATACGTTGTATTATTAATTACGTATTATATGTATAATTTGCTGTATATTTCTACTGTTACTTATTATCTGTCGTATTAGTATAACTTGTATGTTTTAGTGTGTATATAATTATCCCATAATTGTTTGATTTTAAATATAAGTAAATATATTTTATTTATTAATTATTCTCGTTTAATTATACAATATGTGTATATTTTAACTATTTCTTATCAACTATTGTATTAATACAACAGGTACGTTTTATTTTGTAGATAATTATTCCATAATTATTTGATTTAAAATATAAGCAATTATTTTTATTATTAATTATTTTCGTATTTTCCTAAACCCTAGTTTTCTCTTATATATATATGTATTTAATCTTTCTCTCTCCTTCCTCTTTCCTCTTTTCTTTTCACGCCGCCAGAGCTCTCATCTTCCTCCTTCGCTCTCTCTTATCCTCTCTCACGAAAAACACCCAACCCTCGCCACCACGCTCCGACCTCAGCCTCACCGCTGCCTTCGACCGCGCCGCCGTCGACCTCCACGCCTGAGTCGAACCCGCTCCTCCTTCGAGACCGCCGCCTCGCCCACCTCAGCATCTGTAAGGACCGTGAAATTGTGATATTAATTAAAATAATTTTCTAGTA